>JAGFBR010000718.1:0-19316 GCA_019925795.1 Dendrobium chrysotoxum
CCGCACCAACGCCAGATTGTTTGGCAACTTCTACCATTGCTTTGGAAAACTTTTCATAGATATCTTCATGGATAAGATACGCTTAGCAGCATGACAAACTTGACCTGTATTGAACATCGCGCTCAGGAACACGTTTGGAGCTGCTTTCTCAATATCCACATCAGGCAAAACGATACAAGCATCATTTCCACCTAATTCTAACGTGAATCGTTTCAAAGTTGCTGAACAACTCTTTGCGACCAATTTACCGGTTGCGGTACTACCTGTAAAAGAAACTTTACGAATTTTGGGATGTTCGGTGATCCATGGACCTAAATTGTCATCACCCAAAACGATTTGTACAACGCCTGGTTGTAAATATTTGTTGAACAATTCAACGATTCGTATATCGCACAAAGGCGTAAAGGGAGAAGGTTTGATGATGATTGTATTGCCTGTCAAAATGGCAGGAATGATCTTCCAGCACATCAAAAGAACAGGGAAATTCCACGGAACGATTCCGGCTGAAACGCCCAAAGGAACGTATTGTTCAATGGCTCTTGCTTTTTCGGTTTCATACACAACACGCTCTTTGATTTCCATTTCAGGCATACGGTCAAACCATTCATGAACGAGGTTCACTTCTCCTTGAGCAAAAACGGTCGATTTACCTTGTTCCTGTACCAAAAGTTGTGCAATATCATTACTTTTTTCTTTGTACTCCTTTCCGATCGATTTGACCAATTTTGTACGTTCTGCCCATGAAGTTTTTGACCAAGATGTGAATGCTTTCTGAGCATGATCTACGGCTTCATCCAAAATTTCACGTGTTGCGATTGGAACTTGAGCGATCACCTTTTCGGTTGCAGGATCGATGACATCGGCCATCTTTGCACCTTTGGCATCATACGATTTGCCGTTGATGACGTGCGAAAATGTTCCTTGTAATAATTTCGACATTTTTTTTTTCCCTTTTGATTTAGAGATAGAGAGAGAGAGAGAGAAAAAGATATGAATATGATGGAAAAGAGATTATAAGTGATGTAGAAGTTTTTTTTGCTCTGAGTATAAAAAAAAATAAAGTGTACCCTACCGGATCCTGAAGTATCCTAACCACCTCCACTGCTTTGGGTCTTCGGTGTACATCAAATCAGAACGAAGAGTGTGTATGTATTCTCTTATGTATGTACGTTACCTCGGATATACGCATGTAACCGTAGATGTAGAAGTTTTTGCTTATTGATCTTACACTGTTCTAATGCCTATCTTTTCCATATTTGAATCTGAGCATTGTTTATGTACCACTCGCACAACAATGGTTCATTCTTTTCTTCCACATTATACCCACGCCCTCGTGGAGTACGCTGCACTGCACTGCGCCTGTGCGGCGCTTATAGCCCATTTCCACCCGTAGCACTTTAGAAGAGAAAAGAGAAGAAATTAAATAAAATAAAAGGGAACAGGATTTTGGCATGCGGGAAAATCGGATATAAGGACGGACTTACAGAATAGATTCGTAGTACCAATGTACTTTACAATACAGTCTTCGGATACACCGATCAAGTCCGATCAAATATTGTAAAAAACCGGATTGCTGGTCACCATATTCTATTGATCGCACTTATTATTTGCATAAAAATAGACAATGATGCTGTTCTTAGTTTATTCAAATCTGAAAAGGCCATCACAACGTAAAACAAATCAATTGCGAAACGTTTTCTCCGCTTTTGTTTCAGAATGATACAAGATCTTTTCATAAGTTTCAATAGTTCCTTCAATTTATCCTTCAAAGTGCATCGAGATCTAAATGGAATCGATCTTGGTTTTTACTTTAATTTTGCTTCTCTCTGCTTGTCGATGATACCCTTGAACTCTGAGAAAGATGAAAGAGAAGGATGAAAAAAAAAGGGATCAGTAAACAGAAAAAGAAGATCTCCTTCTGCAAACACTCACGTTCAAAGAAAAGGAACAATAACGTCGTTTGGGGCTGCAAACGTAAAAATGCAGGTGTCCAACCTCGGAATAAGACTGATGGACCATCTGCCTTTAAACTTTTGCTAATCATTCCCATGATGCCCAATTGAGCATCAGCACCGCGAGCATTTTGAATACGACCTCTTGATCACATCAACTGGCGTGACAAGGTGGTAGATAATGTTCCCGCACAGAAAGAGGCCGCTGTTTGTAATGCAGGTCCATCTGGTAAGATATTCAAAGATAATAATAATCTTTTGAATAGATCGTATCCTCCCATTTGACCAACGTTCATCACGACACTACGGGTAACGTTTGGCGTAAGACCGCGAAAGAGGACACTTGCACCTTCATCTTTGGCGATTTGTATCATCCTTGAACGGAATTTCGATAGCCATACCTTTGATCCAAAGGTCGATTCAAATCACTGCACATACGGACGAGTACAATTTCTGCTGGAACACCAACGATACTGCGAGAAAAAGGGGTAGAAGTAGAAAGAGAAGATGATAATGAATTTGACATTCCTTTCAATCAAACTTTTCTTGGCATACAAACTTACCCTGCTACAAAACCAGCACCTCCAGAGCAAAGGAATAATTGACTTGATGATGCTTGTTGACCGTCTGGAACGATGTACTCTTTGGCTTTTTCATAAGCAGCAAAACGTGTAATCGAATAACTGCCTTGACGTAACCATGTTGCGGTTAAACATGAAATAAACTTTTGATTCCTTCTTCTTTTAGACTTAATGCCATTGTTGCAAACATGCCTTTCTTGACAGTCATTGTTTGTAATCTATATTTTGTCAAATCGAGTGGATGGGTGATTGTTGCTGCACAACATGCTGCTGCTCCACCTAACCAGAAAGGATAGGTCTTCTTTGTGGTAGATTGAGCGGGCTTTGGACCTACGGCTGCCATCTTGTCTAGGTACTTTGAATGAAATCAGGACGAGAGAAGGAAAGCGATCTGCGCTGTGTACTTTGAAAGATACACACACACACAAACAAACAGAAATACACAAACACACACAAAAACGAAAAAAAATGTTGTTCGTGAACGAAAAGGGGAGGAAGAATGGAAACGCAAAAGTGAATCTTCTTGATTAGAATGATGAAGAGGAGAAGAGAGAGGGAGAAATAATGATCTCCGGGGGAAGGGGGGAAAGGGATTTTGTGGGTTGGGATACTGAGCAAAGCTAACACTCTTAATGCATAACAGCACTAAATGCGCCTTTTAATTTTTTTTTTCAGCACGAAGTTTAATTTAGCACAACTTACGGCGGCCGAGCACTGGAAAAGTGCATACTTTTTTTGCTGATTGCATATTGATCAACAGCATATTTGATTACATATCCTTTCCGATAAAGATCGAACAAAGAAGGAGGTCTTCATTGAGAGATACACCCACACAAACAAATCATCATTCGAAAAGAAACATTTCTTTTCATACTTTCCTTTTTGAAAGCCATTCCAATCATTCTTTGATCCATTCATTTGGCCCATTTTGATGGTTCCATCATACACATTTTGTTGTCAGGAAATGCATGTATTCTCTCACCCGATAACGGCCTGCATCTCTATACTGATAGAGAATAAAAATGCGGGGTAAATTGGATTTTGGCGCGCGGCTAGAATCGAACCTTTTGTACTGTTTACCCTCCCGCACCCTTGACGCGTTCGCATTTTTTTTTCTTCTCTGTTCATTAAACTCTCACGTGGACTGAAATTTTCGGAGAAAAAAAAAAAAAGAAAAGAAATGGATTGGAATTTTATTGTAAACTTTAATGAATTCAACTAAGGGCAATTCTGCCTGCAAGTTTATGAAGAGAACCAGCATATTTATTCATAATCCCTCCTTTCGAGATCATCTATATTTTACTTTGTTCCATCATTCTTGCATCAAATTCAATCTTCTGAAAAGAAAAAAGAAGAAAGAAGAAGATGCCCGGCTTAAAGCGTGATGGAGTGGGAAATAAGAATGAAGGATTTGATCGGAACAATAAACGACCCAGACATAATGATGAATCCGGTAAAAGTACATCATCTTCCACTTCTCTTCTTCGATCGGAAGAAATTGATTTTCCACGTGGCGGAGGATCAAAGTTGACTCAATTTGAACATAAGCAAGCTTTAAGAGAATTCGATCAAGAAACAAGAGAAAAAAGAGAGGAAAGGAAAGCAAAACACGAAACAAATACATCTATAAATGATGATGATCTATTCAAAGATCGCAAAATAGAAGCAAAGAAGAAAGCAAATAGAGAGAAGAAGAATGCTGAACGAAAAAAAAGAACGATTGATTCCACTCCGAAAGGCAAAGGAAAATTGGATCATGATGGAGTTCTTGCAGAAGAAAAAGCAGCAAGAATTGAAGTATTGAACTATAAACGATTAACAGTTGGAACTAGATTATTATGCTCCGTTTTGGCTGTTCATCCTTTGGCCGTCGTTGTAAGTTTACCCGATCAACTCTTGGGACACATTCCGATCACAAATATTAGCGAGACATTCACGCAAAGGTTAGAAGGAATGACTGATAGCGACGATGAGGATGGAGAGGAAGATGATGAGAGTGACGAGGAACAGGAAAGAAGTACGACAAAAAAGTCAGGTGTACCTGAATTGCGTGATTTATTTTCGGTTGGTCAATGGATTCATGCCTCTGTTTGTGCCCTACAGCACCTGGAACGCATAAGCACTCACGAGGACGAGAAGGAGGAGAATACGAGCAAGAATCCCAAAGGGTTGAATTGACCTTGGATCCAACAGTGATCAATGAAGGTGTTAGTGTGACAGATCTCTCGGTAGGATTCACGCTTCCACTTTCCGTAAAGAGCAGAGAAGATCATGGATATTTGATGAATACAGGAATTGAAGGAGTGAGCGGCTTTATTGCATTCAAAGATGCAGGAAAGAAGGTTTTGGAAGAGGGTCAAGTCATTCAATCACTCGTTTCTTCGATTGCAGATAACCAAAGATCCTTCTCTGCAACTATAATCAATGCACCAGCTGCACCCTCTGCAACGATATCCTTACCCCCAAGCACTTCAGCTTTATTACCCGGCAATCTGATCCAAGTACTTGTAACATCAACTTCCCATCAAGGAATCAATGTCCAAAGCATTTGGTATGTTTGATGCAACAATTTCTTCTGTTCACCTGAAACATGATGAAGAATATCAAATCGGACAAAAGATCAAAGCTAGAATCCTGTGGGAGCAAGGGCCTGAATTGGACGATGTACGTGATGGGGTAGCGAGCAGAAAGATTGCAATGAGCGCTGCACCCTCTGTCATCAACTTTTCATCTCGTTCTACGCTCTCAGAGAATTATCCCATTGGAGCACGTGTACAAGCATCTGTATTGAGCACAATCGAAGACTGGGGTCTGATGTGTGCGATTAAAGGAAAAGGTGATGAGACCAGAGCCTTTACACACATTTCCGCATGTTCAGACGATCACATTGTTTCTCTGCCTGCAACTAGCGGTCCATTTAGAATAGGCAGTGTGCATTCAGCTCGTGTGGTAGGGCATTCTTTGACGGATGAAATTGTTCGACTTTCATTTCAAAAGAGTATCTTGGATCGAACCTTTATGCGAGTAAGCGAGGTGATGGTAGGAGAAGTGATCAAAGCAACGATTCGCATCATCAATCAAAAAGCCATTTTGCTCAATATCAATGGATCTGTCGATGGTGTCGTTTTTCCCGCCCACTTTGCAGAAGTACCTTTGAAAAAGCCTGAGAAAAAGTACAAAGTGGGGCAATCTGTTAGTGCACGAGTTTTGAAAGTCGATCCAGAACAGAACAGGATCGTTTTAACTCTAAACGAACATTGGTGCAAAGTACTTTGAGCGTTGTTGCTACCATGCAAGACGCTCGTGTTGGAGTTATTACGCACGGTACGATCGGACGTATAGTGGAAGGCAATGTGGGACCGTCTGCTATTCTAGTGGATCTCTTTGGTCAGATTCGCGCTTATGTTCCTATCAATGAAGCGTTAGAGAATAGCGCAAAAATGTCATCAGAAGCGATTCGATCATCATTTTTTGTTGGACAATGCGTCAAAGTTCGTTTGACAAGAGTTGATTATGAATCTGGTCGAGTTTCTGCCAGCATTCGTCAAGCCAGCGAAAGTTACTTGAAAAGACTAAATGTGGACGCTGTCAATGTGGGTGAATCTGTCAACGGTACATTGGCAGCTGTTCATCAAGATGTCGTCGTTTTGGAATTACAGCCTAGTAGTGTTCGTGCTCTTTTGGGTTTGAATACGCTGGCAAAAATGCGAAGTTTGGATATAGAATCCTTACGACAACAATTGACCGAAGGAGAATCGATCAATAATTTAAAAGTCTTGGACAAGAAAGCTGATAGAGGAATTGTTATTGTTGGAAGTCAGAATAGCCTCCCTTCCGTTCAAGACACGGAATTGAGCGTAGGAAAAATCGTCACAGCTCGTGCTTACGGTCGGATGGTAATGCTGCTCTATTAAATGTCGGTAGATCTGTTCGTTGTCGATTGCATGCCGTTGATCGGGCGGATGATACGGCGATGTTCAAAATGCCGATGCTTTACTTCCTGGCAAAGATGAGATGATACAAGTGAGATTGTTGAACCTCAAAGGAATTACAAACAGGCGAGCAGAAGTTTCCACGAGACTAAGCATTCTGCAAAATGAGCAGATTAACACGACAGAAATTCGTGATCCTATCATCAACAAAGCCAGTGACTTGCAAGTGGGACAAAAAGTGCGGGGGTTTGTCAAATCAGCTGTCGAGAAAGCAGGTTTGTTCGTTGACATTGGCAGGAGTGTGACAGCACGCGTAAAGATATCTGAGCTATCCGATTCTTTCATTGCTGATTGGAAGAATCATTTCAAACCAGGGCAATTGGTCAATGGTACCATTATCGACATTGACTCTGCAAATAACAAGGTAGAAATGTCATTGAAATCCAAACTCAATGGATCAAAGACGAAGAAAGACGATGCAAAGTCTCTTGAGGCAACAATGTTGAAAAATTTGGAAGTGGGACAGAAAGTCAAAGGTTTCATTCGTGCTTTGGCAGAGTTCGGAGTGTTCGTTCAAATTGAAGGCTCAACCATAAGTGGGCTGGCACATAAAAGTCAACTAAGTGACGATGCCGATCCTGATCAAGCCGTAAAAGCATTCAGCATTGGCGATAAGGTGAAGGCTATAGTCTTGAAGCTTGATGTAGAAAAGAAGAAAATTAGTTTTGGATTGAAGCCAAGCCTTTTCTCATCGGAAGACTTTCAAGACTCAGCTGATGAAGAAGATCTTAATGAAAGCGAGGCTGGTAGCAGTGACGTCGAAATGGACGCCGATGCGCTCTTGCAAAATGATTCTGAGGACGAAGAAGAGTTTTTAGAAATCAATCATGGCAGCGATAGTGACGAAGTACTTAATGAGGACTCCGGCGGGGAAGAGGAGCAGGAACGTGAAGGTAGTAGTAGTGATGATGAAGAGGAAGACACATTGGAAGTCATGATGGAAAGCGAGAATGCTGATTCGGATGATGCGAATGAAGATTTTCATGATAGCCAAGACCAGGAGGAGGAGGACGAGAATGATGCTGAATATGTTGATATTGAAGCTGAAATCCAAAATCTCGCAAAAGAGGATGGAGAGGAATGGCTTAATTTTGATCCCAACCAAACATCTGCTGATGACGACACGGATGATGACTCAGAACAAGAAGATGGAGAAGAGGGGCCTCATGAGGTAGAAGAAGAAACGAAATCTTCAAAGGATTCAAGCCGGAAGAATGCTATCATTGGTCCAGCATTGAATCTGAATGGTGGACTATCATGGTCGGCAGATGGAATAAGAAACGGGAGTGACGCTTCTTCAGATGAATCGGACTCTTCGGATGACGAGAACGATAATCAAACCAAAAGATCTCGAAGGCGCGGCAAGAAAGCAATACAAGAAGATTTGACGGCCAATCTAGCTACAAAGCTACCTGAATCTGCACAAGATTTTGAACGTCTTCTGCTAGGATCACCCAATTCTTCCTTTTTGTGGATTCAGTTCGTCTCCTTTCAGGTGCAATTGGGAGATATTGAAACGGCACGAGAGATTGCCAAGAGAGCTTTGCAGACCATCCACTTCCGTGAAGAACAAGAGAAGTTCAACGTTTGGCTCGCTTTGCTCAATTTGGAAAACACATACGGTAATGCTGATACCTTGGAAGCTACTTTCAAAGAAGCTTGCCAATACAACGAACCAAAAGCTGTTCACCTACGTTTGGCCGATATATTGGAACAAAATGGTAAATTAGAAGCCGCACAAGATCATTGGAAGCGTACAGCAAAGAAATTTGGTCTCAGCAGTAAAGTTTGGCAAGGTTACCATAGATTCTTGTTGAGAAATGGGCCACAAGGATCTCACACGGATGATAGCCGTTCAGTAGTTTCAAGAAGTATGCAAAGTTTGGAAAAGCGGTAAACATGTGAAGACCATTCTTGCCTACGCTTTGGACGAATTCCGCATCGGTGATTCTGAACGTGGAAGGACGATCTTTGAAGGATTGGTGGATAGCTATCCGAAAAGGTTGGATATCTGGTGGCAATATATCGATCAAGAAACAAAAGTGCAAAATCAATCTCAAGTACGTGATCTATTTGAGCGAATCTTAACTCTAAAGCTATCGAGCAAAAAGGTGAAATCAGTTTTGAAAAAATGGCTCGATTTTGAAAAACGTCATGGCGATCAAGCAGGTCAACAAGCCGTCCTAGCACACGCCAGAAGGATTGTAGAAGATCAAAAGAAGCGATCATTGTCTAATGACGAAGAGCAAGAGGACGAAGAGATGAATTCAGAAGAGGAACTTTGAAGTTTGTATGTATTCAAAACGCTATAGAAATGTGACTGGTAATTATACGATTGATCTATTTTTCGAATGCTTTGATGAGCTCAAATACTACTTTTACATGGTTTGATACAGATTATTGAAATCTACTGATTTTTCAGGAATGAAGATCTTCTCACCACTTGTTCACATGCTATCGCTGTCTTGCTCAAGAGGATGCTTCGTGCCAGCTAGTTTGCCGTTGTTGTTGATTCTTTCTCGTTTCTGCCTTAACCCATCTTTCCATGTTTGTTCGAGATGTGCTTTTAATTTTGGCATGTTTGAATATTCTTTACCATCATGAAAAGAGATCAAGGGTGCCTTGAGTAAAGATTCGTATTGCGCTTCAGAACGAGGCAAACTCTTTCTTCCTTGTCGTACCAGATCTTCAATCACGTCCAAATCTAGCCAGAATCCATGATTTGGATGAAAGGATTGATAGTGCTTCTTGTGCTTCAATCGATCCGAGACCAAATCATCACTTATGATATGCAAATGAACGGTGTCCATACTCGGAACGGCATGAAAGCCTACACGAACGCCCCATTCCACCTGGCAAGATTGATCATTGCAAGATGTTTTGTTAGGATGTAGTGTAGCAGGTAAAGGAGAGTGCCGCATTTCCTCTTTGATCAATCGTACAACCGATTCACTTTCTATACGCATTTTATTCAACACGACTGCTGCATAGGGACTTGCAAGTAAAGAATTGAGACTATGAAGATGAGCAGAAGGAACTATTTGCCCCTTCGCAGAGCTGCCGAAAGCTAATTTTCCGCCTGCCAAGGCCAGAGATGGTTTCGACGTAGACGAGGATTGAGATGATTCTAAGGCTATATTTTGATTATTGTTTAGATTTGTTTGATGATGATCTAATTTGAATGGTATTCTCGGCAAAACCAAAAAATGAAATCGTGCTTTTGGATAACCATCATAGATTGTCAACGTATGCGAACTTGAACGTAAATAAACTCCTTTTGGTAATTGATTCTTTGGATTGACAGTTTTGGCGAATTGGGTTAATGCGGTATGCCAACCTGCTTTACCGCTTGGCCAATGACCAACTTTTGATGATTGACCGGACATGAATATGATCCTACATGGACATCATTACCTTGCAAAAGAAAGAAGAACGTTCACCAAAGGAATAATAAACTGAGAAGATCGCGTGTGTCAGACAGTTGTTGTTCGGGGTAGTGAGTGAAGTAGTAGTGTATGCTATTCAAAAGATGAAATTCATTTCTTAAGAAAAAAAAAAAAAAAGGCGCCGAGCAGAGAAGTTGGTCATCAAACAAGAAATGGGATTCTATCTGAACATCTTCTATCGTCGCATTTCTTCTAAGTACTTATATTGGAAAGAGTATGCCCTTAAGTACACCTCTCTACATACTTTTCATTCAATCTATCAAAGCGTTGCCCATTCTTTGGGAGATCGCAAAATTTCCATCAATCGTGCTTGTTCAGCTTCTTTCTTGCCTTCCGATTGCCATTCTTCCATCTTTCCCTCTTGTGGCTTTTGCATTCCACTAACTGGATGACCATAAATCCAACTTGCCTTTAACGGTAAACTCATCAAGATGCTCTCAATCCTAGCGCCAGGAGTTTGTAGTCCGAATTGCGTTCCACGATCATAGACCAAATTAAATTCTACATATCGTCCTCTTCTCACCGCTTGCCACTGTTCATCCTCCTCTGTGAAAGGCATCCTTTTGCGTACCTGTAGAATTGGGAGATAGGCGGGTAAGAATGCATCTCCAAGCGCACGAATGGTTGCAAATAACGATTCCCGTGTATGCGGTAGCTCTGTCATTTTTGGCAAATCGGAGGAATTCTTGGCATTGCCATGGGATAGTGGTACAGATTGAGCAGTGGTGGATATCGTGCTTAAGTCATCGAAAAAGATTCCACCAACCCCACGCGACTCACCTCTATGGGGAATCAAAAAGTACGAATCACACCATGCTTTCCAGACAGGATAAAAGTGACGATCATGAGCATCGGCAGTTTGTTTGAGGGTATTGTGAAAATGGGTTGCATCACTGTCGAACAGATAGATCGGCGTCAGATCGGTACCTCCTCCGAACCACCAAGCAGCGGGCTTGTTGGGATTTTGAGGATCATAGCGTGGATTTGGTGTTCCGTCTTGTAGCTTTGGAGGATGGGTTAATTCGAAATAGCGATAATTGAAATGCACAGTTGGAGCGAATGGGTTGCGTGGATGAACGACAAGGCTGAGACCGGTCGCAAAGAAGGGCAGGCCATGAACGTCAGCCTTTTCTCCAGGCTTGAGTCCCAACCTATAGTCAACAGTATCCAGAAGGCCGGTATGATCTGCAGACATTTTTGCAATTGCACGAGGTGGTAGAGTTCCATGTACGATACTGATGTTCACACCCGCTTTTTCAAACGTCTCTCCATCCTGCATCACACACGAAATACCTTCTCCTCCTTCTTTGCGTAACCACGAATCCACAAAGAATTTTGCTTTTGGTTCTTCTTTACCAAGAACTTCGACTATTCTATGTTGTAGTAACTTGACATATGTTTCCATTCGTGCTCGCATTGATCGATTTGGATCTTCTACCACAGAAGGATCCAGCTTAGATATATCTGGCAAGCTTTTTGATTCGGAAATTGGCAATTTTGCTTCACAGGACAATCTTTGTTGCGGAAGTAATCGTGTCGAGAGTAGTCCGGCTACTAATAATGCTGATCCGGCAAACGCCCATCCAGCTCGATTTGCCTTATTTGATGTATTGAAAGGCGATGCATTTGAGGAAGACGAGCTGCTATGATCTCGTACTGAGAATTTGAGATTACCTTTTTGCTTCAGTGATTGAGAGGATCGTATCGAATGGCTTGATCTTATTATGCATCTTGACGCCTTTTGACCTACAATCATCTTCTCTAATAATTGCGGTCAGAGATGGTTGACAATGGGCGTCTTCCTTCTTTGGGTTGTTGAGATACTCTAGCCTGCGTTTTAAGCGCTCAGATGTAAGATATGTACCACCCGCACCCCGCACCTAATTAAAACTCATTTTCATCTCTCCGATTTCCGAAGGCGTAAGAAAGTTTTGCCCTTTTTTTTTTTTTTTTTTTTAATAAAAAAATAAAGTAAAATATTCTCAAATGAAAAATTGGAAAAAAAAAAATTAAAAAAAAAAACTAAACAAGTTTTGTACGTACTGCAAAGGCATATTATGGCATCAGGGAAACGATTGTTTCGTTCATCATTCCTGCTTCCATTGTGAAGGTACAAAACAAAGATGCCTCCCAAACGATATTTCGATAATCGTGGCTCTGCATCTGCCTCTAAAACAGAAAATGATGATTCGTTGGCAGATATAGCGATGGAAGATATCGGAGAAGATTTCACATTGAAGGAACAATCTTCCTCCAAGATACCCCAAAGGAAAAAGAAGGAAACAGGTCCACACATTCAAACGACTTTATTTATTAGCTCATTGCCTTTTACTGCCACTTCAACAGATCTGACGACATTATTTTCCGATATTGGGCCGCTCCGTAGAGCATTTATCGTGACAGAAAAAGAGACCGGAAAGTCAAAAGGAGTTGGATATGTAACTTTTGCTATTCATGAAGATGCCAAACGTGCCTTTGAACAAATGCAAGGCCATAGCTTGGATGGAAAGAGAAAGATGAGAATCGAATGGGCAACGGGACGCTTTGGTGTAGGTCATAGCGATCACGACTTAGATGCTTCAAACGAGACAGCTTCACCTGTACACTCCATCAAACAGAAGGCTCACGTTGGATCAGAACGAGATATTGATGCGGTCAGAACAATCATCATGACAGGCTTGGCCGATTGTAAGCCTGCTGCGGATAATAAATCGATTTACAAACGTGCACGTAAGATTGGGGGATGTCGAGAATGTCGTCTATCCTGCACCTTCTTCGATTGTCGCTTCTGAGCTGAGCAATGATGTTGCGCATGTGATCTATAGAACTCCAAACCACGCCATGACAGCAGTCACAAAACTACACGCCCACACCTTCAAAGGAGCACAAGTGAGTGTCGTCTTGAAGAAGCGTGCTGATGGTGCAGCAAGGTTAGATGCACATATGCGTCCGGATACCAAAGCAAAACGGGATGCCCTGCGAAAGAAGGTGGAAGAGGAACAGGAGAAAGTGCGATTGAGTAAGGGTGTTGCACGAGAGCATGATTTAAAGCCAGAAATTAATCGTGGCAGTCGCTTGATTGTACGGAATTTGCCATTCGATGTAACCGATAGAGATCTTCGCGCGGTCTTTTTGCCCTTTGGACCAATTTACAGCATCGATGTTCCTCAAAAAGTAGCACCTAGCAAAAAAGAAGAGGAAGCAGCTCTTGACGTGTCAAACCAGGCAGATGATGAAGAGATGGTCGAAGAAGCAGAGAAGACCACCAATCAAGCTGAAGAGATGGAAGCTGAACCAAACTTGACAAACGACGCCTCTTCTGTGAGTGTCAAAAATCCAACTCTACAGAAGCAAGGTCGCGGTCGAGGATTCGCATTTGTATGGCATGTCTCACGCAACGATGCAGTAAATGCAATCAAAGGTCTAAATGGGACAGAGATAGGTCACGGAGCGGCAGAGAAGGCACAAGTGAAAGCAGCAAAAGGTAAAGCAGGCAGGGATGCGGCAAAGAAAGCCTTTGAAACTGTGATGCAGAATGCACAACCGCCAAGACAAGTGGCCGTTGATTGGGCATTAAGCAAGAAAGAGTGGGAACAGAAGAAGGATGAAAGCGAAGCTGGAGACACTGATGTAGAAGCGGTAGATGACGATGAAGAAGGCGAAGAAGAGGGTGATTCAGAGCCGCTTGAAATTGATGAAGACGAAAATGATGAAGAAAATGAAGGAGAATCAAAACCATCATTGCCCAGACCGGAAGAAGGAACCACCCTCTTCATCCGCAATTTACCCTACCAAGCAACAGAAGAAGAGCTACGCAACCTTTTTCGCAGTTTTGGCCCTTTACGTTATGCTAAGTTAACAATGGACAACGTGTCCAAGCGTCCCAAAGGTACAGCATTCGTCTGCTTTTGGCAAAAAGAGAGCGCGGAAAAAGCATTACAACAAGCGCATTTGGTCGAACAAGAAGCTAGCGCTGGAACATCATCTCATTCTGCCAAAGCAGCAAAGAAGGCGAATCCTTTCTCGGCTTCATCCATCTTGACAGCTGATCCTTCTGCTCCTTTGACATCTCAATTGTCATTACATGGCCGTGTGCTATCGGTCGTTGAAGCAGTTGAGCGAACTGAGGCAAACGCACTAGCAACAGCTTCTCAAAGTGCTCGCGAAAAGAGTGACAAGCGAAATACATATCTGATGAGAGAAGGCGTACCGATGCCAGAAACTCCACTGGCAAGTAAATTGAGCGAAGTGGAAATCGATCGACGATTGTCCAACTTTCAAATGCGAAAAGTACAGATGATAAAGAATCCCAGTCTATTCATTAGCAAAACCCGTTTGAGCGTTCGTCAATTGCCCTTGTTTGTCACCGATAAGGTGCTGAAGCGACTAGCGGAATTTGCTGTCAAGAGATTTGATGAACAGGTCGAAGCGGGTGAGAGGGAAGACTTAACAACTGAAGAAATACAGGAATCACGTCGCTTAGCCAAGGAGATGCAACGCAGTGAAGACGCTGCCGATGCTCGTGAACAACGTAATGATGGTGACGATGAAAATGAAGAAGACAAAACTTCAGCATCAAAGAAACAGCAACTTAGACTGAAACGTAAGAGCGCCCTACAAAGAAGAAGGATGACGAATAAAGGTGGTTACGTTGTCGCACAAAGTAAAGTCATTCGCGCAAAAGATCGCTTAGATGCAACCACTGGTATTGGCAGAAGTCACGGTTATGGTTTCGTTGAGATGGTAACCTTTGCCGATGCATTAAAGTTCGTCCGATTTGCAAATGCAAATGGAAATCTGCGAAAAGATATGCTTTCATGGTATGCAGAGGAGTTGGGAGGGATGCTGACAAAGTTGCAAAAAGATCGAGATCCTTCCAAGATTACGAAAGAGGATGACGAATGGGTTGCTCGAAAGCGGAGAATTGAAAAGAAGAAAGCGCAATTAGAAGCCGGACATGTGGATGTAGAGGAAGAAGGAACCCGAGGTGGTTTATTGGTGGTCGAATTCTCTATTGAAAATGTAGTGACCGTCAAAAGAAGAAGTGAGAGGAATCGTGATAAGATCAGATCTGGACGCGATCGCCAATCACGCGGTGAGAATGGAGACCATTCCAAAGGGAATCATATGCAAAATGCACGTACTCGATTGGGCAAACGATCTCGCAATGACGAATCCAGTAGCTCTGCAGGCGGTCGAAGCGAAGAAAGAGCAAACAAGAAGCCACGCAAGCCACCAACCTGGAATCAAAAGACAAAGAAAGGTGTATCGAAACAACAACCATTTGTTGTCCCTACGACAACCGATAACGGATATGCAGACCGTAGCCAACGGGTGAAATCGAATGGGGCTGAGAATGCAGAGAAATCGACAACCAAGAAAGGTTCAATCGTTGGCAGTATTATTGGTCGCAAACGTAAGATGAAATCGGGCAAAAAATGATTCTGATTAGAATGGTATTATTGATGCAGGTTTTGTATGTATACATTGACTGGAATCATTCAATACATTTGGGTTACTCTATTTGGTTTATTTGTCTGTGTCTATATACTCTGCAAGTCTTTGATGAGGCGCATCAGGTGAAAGAAATCGTTGTCTTTCACCGGCAGCCACCGAAGGAAAACTTCCGAAAGTGTCAGGATGAGCCTGAGCGGGAGGATCGAAGAAGTAAGGATGTTGTAATGCCTGTTCGGCAGAGATTCTCTTCTTTGGATCGTAGGTTAACAATTTTTGCATCAAGTCTATACAATTATCCGTACTAAATTTGAACTTTTGTCGTAATTTGCTAAAAGGTTGTGCAATGAAGTGTGAATTTTTCAAAATTGATTTTGCATTGGGTAATTTCGAATATCCAGGCCAAACGTCTTCATTTGGCTGACCTAAAAGACGAAAGATTTTCATCACTTGATCCGTTTCATTCTTTCCACAAAATAAAGGTTCAATATTGATCAATTCGGCAAAAATACAGCCAACAGACCAAATATCAATCGCTGTATCGTATCTTTCTGCTCCTAGAAGAAGCTCAGGTGCTCTATACCATAACGTGACGACTAATGATGTCATATCTTCTTCGTCACCAGGCGGATCTCCGTACATTCTTGCTAAACCGAAATCGGCCAATTTGATTTGACCTCGATTGTTCATCAAAAGGTTGGATGTCTTTAAATCACGATGAATGATCCAATTTTTATGTAATGATGCTGTTGCGCTTAAAATTTGAAATAAGAGCGTTTTGATTTCTGATGCTAAGAAAGGCTTTTTTTGGATCTGTAAAAGTGTTTTAAGGTCATGTTCGATAAAATCCATCACGATAAAGATTTGCGTAATCGTTTCTCCGACCACAATTTCACGTACCCTAACCACATTTTCATGTTTCGATTCCATTAAAGTACGTATTTCCCGTAAACTTGTGATTGGAAATCCATTCTTTTCTTGATCCAATTTTACTTTTTTCAAAGCGACAATTTCTCCTGTAGATCGATCACGAGCGCGAAATACGACACCATACGTACCTTCTTCAATTTGATTTAATCGTTCATAACAATTAACAGATCTACATCCTTGCAAAATAGGATATTCTGTTCGCAAAGGCAGATAAGGCGATCGAGGTACGTTACTTACCTGTTTCCCAGATGAGGAAGGAGTAGAGGCTTTTAGCGATTCAAGCTTACTTTGATTTTCTTTCTTCCTTTTTCGTGCTGCCTTTGCTGCTACTTTTGCTCTTTCTTCTATTATTCTCTCTCTTTCGTTGACGTCATCATCCTCTTCCCATCTACTTCTCTTGGCAGGTATTTGATCGTTCCCTTTGTCAATTGATTGTACCTCCTTGTCCATCTTTGTTCACTCTTGACTTCATACCGCCGTCGTTTTTGTTGTTTGTTTGCTTATTATTATTCGACTATAATTCCAAGGCTAGCATTCTATGGATGATATGTTTTCCTCACACATACGGTAGTAATGGACACTGAGCAATCATTGGTCGTAAAAAGAATTGCTGTTTCCACTTCCAACATGCAAGCCAAATCTGGTCTTCTTTTTTTTTTTTTCTTCGAGAAAGGATTCGGCACCGAAGAATACGGTAAAAAGTGAGTGGCTATGTATGTATGCATACAATGTAGCCTAGAACACAATGTAGTGCTATACCACCAGCCCAGCTCGTTTGATGGATGATTTTGACTGGCTGATTGACATAAACAATGAAATTCCAACAGATTTATTTGCCTGGTGATGGTGTATAATTTGAATGTACATTATGTAGAGTGCATATACAAAATGTTTCAGTGATATGCATGTTTGCCCAAAAATAAAATAATGGTCACAATCAATTTCAACTCGCACCGGCGCCGGTCGTAACAGTTCAATCCTTTCCATTTTTCTTGCTCACCCTACACGACAAAAAGTCTTCTTTTGACAGACCCAAAAAAAAAAACCGGGAAAAACTAGACATGATTTGCTTTTTTATTTACTACGCATGAAAGACCAAAAAAAAGGTAGGAAAAGTCAATCCGACCGAATTTGCATAACAACAACAACAACAACAGTATGCGGTATAAACCCATTCGGAAATCTCGGTGTGTATGCGAGTGTGTGTTTCTGAGCCATGTTTTATTGGATTTTCCAAATACTTTTTTTTTTCCCTTTTTTGGTTTTATTTATTTTATTTTATTTTTTCTCCTCGCACCAGGCTTGACCGGATTAAAAAAAAAACTGCATCAAATACCATTCTGAATAACGTGCATGAATTTAGGCTACGCCGGCTCAAAGAAGGGAGTGATTCATATATCTATCATGCATATCCTCTGATTCAATAACACCGGTGCAGGTCTGACTTTGGATTTTTATTTTATTCTTATTTTAATTTTCCTGTACCTACACATACATACGTACAGCTTGGCCTTTGCACTGCATACCTGTAGGCGATTTTTCAAGGCACAAATGCACACAGATTAAATCGACAATCAACATTACGTCAAAAAAGTAGAGTCGGGCAAAAAAGGAGACTAGGTGTGTTTATGTGTGTACAGTCATTCTATCAAAATACAAGACGTTGACAATAGATTTTTTGTTTTGTTTTGTTTTGTTTTTGTATTTTGTTCGGTCATGCATACGCACAGTTTTTTTTTTTTTTTTTTTTTTTTTTTTCCAATGCACCTAGTCAGACAAGACTGATAAAATTTTAGACCATGAATGAGATCTGAGCGGCGTATGATCGGGCGACATTGGGTGTCTGTCTATCGCGTGTGTGTGTGTGTGTGTGTGTGTGATTGGGTCACGCTATATACACACACATATGTATTTTGTTTGGGTGGTGGTGCATGCTGCTGCTGCATCATAAAATGATTGGCTGTACATAGCATATCATTGTGGCTATCAATATGACCTGACCTTGCGACTTTGGCAAATATTCAATTGACTTTATGCCCCCATCCCCATCTTCATTGCCATTTCAACTCAAATCTTGTTCTTTCTGCTCTTTCTTTTGGCACAAGACTCGGGGCAATGATTGCAAAATTAGCATAATTTTATCTTTTCTATTCAACTAACCAATCAGAGGATGACTTCTGCATCTTCCTCTTCCTCGTCAAGAGGAGGTAAATCTCCTTCATCCAATTCGGGTTTGATGGACGCGCAAAAGTTATTGGCTTCCATTGCTTTGAGTAGGCCAACACCTTTTGGAGATATTCCACGCAGAATGTCTCATCAACATCAACACCAATATCAGCAACAACGAGCATCCCGGCATACGATTGAAGAGCCACATTCGACGCGAAAACGGCCATCTTCGGCGCATGGCAGTGAACATAATTCTGCACAGATCTTCTCTTTTGCAACTCGCAGACCTTCAGAACCCCAAATATCTACCTCCATCAGCCCACCGCCAACAACAATCTCAAACATCCCATCATTATCATCTTCGTCAACAACCGATCTTCCTTTACACGGATCAATGGACGTTAAATTAAATGATTCTGATGCATTTGAGTATGAGGATGAAATACCTTCTCAGAGAGCATCCTCTTCTTCTCACGATGGCCTTGACAGTTTGCCACTCTCACCTGCCTCGCCTTCTGAGGAATGGGATGAACGGCTAAGCACCACATCTACATCAAATACACGTTCTAGACAAGCGACCAGCAGTCGATCTCGTGAATCTACATCTCCTTCAACGCCCACATCTTCACGTTCTTCTTCGCTTCGCAGAAAACCTTCTCTTTTGAATCAGCATGTTTCACTTCCAACATCATCATCTCAGTGTATTGCAGTGAATGGACGACAAAGCACGCCAACACTTATGATGAACTCTTCTGTCAAAGACAAACAAAGCCAAAGCCTTGCAGAACGTGG
>JAGFBR010000719.1:0-52565 GCA_019925795.1 Dendrobium chrysotoxum
TGAAAATCAAACAACCAGTTAATGAAAATTTCAAATACACTAAAGAACCAATCATATTAATCAACTTTCACAATCAAAATTCAATCTAAAACAAACTTCAAAACAATAAAGACACTAAAACTGAAATCTGAACTAAAAATCCCTTGACCCTTCAACAAACTAAATTTCATCAACTAGAAAACTTCAATCAATAACTGATCCAGGGTATATCCAAACCACACAGCCTACTGCACACACTTAGATTTGTTTGCTAGGACAACCGACTCTAGCTTTAGGTTAGGCCGGTGTTTTACTTTCTTGCTGTTGTGTGACGGGCTTTCTCGGTTTTCATTGCATGTTGTGCATGATTGATGTGAGTGTTTATTTACTTTTACTGCTCTCTGTGATATGATGTGATGGGCGATAGATTACCCCTAGGTTAGGAACGATCTGAATGCTCACAGAATCTTATGCAGGTGGCCATGCTCGTGCAGGGCTAAATTAAAGGGGCAAATGAAAGATTTACATTGACATAGAATTTTCTGCAGGTGCTTCAGAAAATGCTAAGCCCCCTTAAAATGAAAAGAGCATGGCCAAGTATGGCTGGTGAATTTCATTGAAATGTGAATATATAACTGCTTGGGAATGATTTTCTTAGAAATGCTTAGGATAACCCTGCAGGTGGTCTAGATTTTCTTTTTCTTTCTGAGATGTAAATGAAATGTAAATGTAATTTCTTAAAGCCAAGTTAGGGTGATTCTAATATCCAAAGGGAAAAGAAAATACCCCTTCGGGGATGAGTTTCTTTTCATTTGGGTATCCAGACTGACCGATCCAAGGAGCTCGTAGCGGATCCAAGGAGCTCGTAAAGGAAAGGAGACAAAGGAAAAGAAGACAAAGGAGAGAAGACGAAGAAGTGAAGAAAAGAAGTATATCCCATTTGAAAATCACTTGCGTCAGTCTTAGGAGTAGAATCCGGGTTTGTTGTCAGTGGTACCCGGCCACTTTACTTTTTTCAGCAGACCCTGGGTTGTAAATAAACTGGACATTGGACATTCTCTTTTTGGATAATTTCATGTGATTGTTTACATTGCTTGCGCAGTAGTTTTTTTAGGATTCTTGCATGCCGTGTTTTGTTTTAGCCTGGATACGAATCGGAGTGTTTTTTTTCGCAAGGGCACGATAAAAACTTTTTCGACTTGAAATTTCAAGAAAATTTTTAGGCTCACATAGAAACTCTAACGAATCTAAGAAGTAAGCTCGGGTCCGCCGAGAGTCAGCATATGCATATTAAGACTTTCTCTTCCTTGTTAGGCACCTCCCCGCCTGCGGGTTCTGGCAGACCACCTGGCCTATTAGGGTGCAGTTCTGTCAAGGGGATGTTGTGCAATCTCTAGGAAAAACCTATTTTCTAAGCCTGATTTGAAAACTGCTTCATAATCATTTTATGCATTCGAGTCAATTAGCATGCATTGCATTAGATACAAATTCAAAGAGTTTCAAATTTTCATTGCATTACGCTCTTAAGGATCATTTACCCTACATATACATAAGTAAAGGGGCCAATTAGGACCTTGTCTTAGATGTCGGCCCCGATTCCTCAAAACTTTCAACAACGTCCCTACCCATCTTTCAAAAGAGACTGGACACATGATTTGAAAGCGCCGGCAGATTTTTCAATCTTAAGTCCTCACCCTCCGGGAATATAGTCCCAAATTTCTAAGAAAATGTCAACTCAAACAAAAAAAAATTCTCTCCTAAAATGTAAAGCCCAACATAGGATAGACTGAGGTTGCCTCTGAGCTTCTCAGAATCCGGCACCTCCTACTTTTCCTCCTGTGACTCGCTAAGAACTGTTCAATGTTGAGCTTTCTCCTTGAAAAATTCCTACTCCTTTTCTTGTCTTCTACTTTGTAATCAAAGGGTATGAAATCGCTGCTTTAATCGAGAGTTTTCTTAGGAGCACCCCTCCTAGGATGTAATTCACTATAGGGGCTTGCCCCTATAGGGATTTGAGAACTCCAGAATAAAAGAAACCTTGTTTTCTTCCTATAAAACGAGGGAAAAATCTTTGGGAACGCAGATGTCTTTTCAAAACTCATTTCTAACTTGAAATATACCTGTAAAAAAATGTTATTATTGTCTTTCCAGATAATATAGCATTTCACTTGTTATATTTGATCTTAGAAATGATGAATTTGAGAAAACCTATTCTTGTTTTTTAGATGTCTTGAAGAATGCTATGTTCGTCTTTTAAGATGATATAATGTTCTCCTTGTTACATCTAATTAAAAGAATGATTGAATTTTCAAAACTTCATTTCTATTTTGAAACACATCCTATAGAATTTCATATTCATCTATCGAGATGATATGTTATTCTTTGAATCGTGTTTGATCACAGAAATGTCATTTTTCAAAACCTATTTTGATATTGAATCCATTATAGAATATTGTGTCAGTCTTCCGGGACTGTACTTTATTCTGAATGTAGTATTCGATTACAAAATAGGAGAACACCGAATCTGCGTGGCGAAACACATAATTTTTCCCCAACAGGTTTTTCTGGCGACTCCACTGGGGATCAATCCTCTCTCCATCTTTAGCAGTGATTCATACCTTTACATCGGTAGTATACTTGTGCTCTGCATAGGTTGTAACTACCCTTCTTCCACCGGTTCTTTCATTCATTTCATTCTTGGATAATTTGGCCGGGATCTAAAATTTGAGAGGTCTTATTTTGGACCCCCGTCAAAATATCGACGGGAAGTTCCTTTAACGACCTTTTTGTTTCAATAATCAGAAAAGAAATCCTTACGTGCTAATTCGAACGTTGCAGTTACATTTTTCTTGTAGCTTGATGTTTGACTTAGCACTGGGTCCAAATTCTGAAAGTGGAGATTAAAACACTAAAGAAAACTTCTTCTTATCTCAATATTATGTATTGCAGTTCTATTTCTATATAACTCAATATGTGTGCAATGAGATAAGACTTGGATTATTTAGTTGGGTTAATGAAACTTTTGCAATTCATATAATTTCTTCAAAGTCTAATTCAAAATTTTTCTGAAATTTCAGGAAAAATGACGGGTAAATTCATTTTCTCCCTGTCTGATAACATGAACTTGGCCTACAATCCTTTTGCTGATGGCAGCATAATCAAGTTTGGAAAAGGATTTGAGGGTTTACAAAAGTCTACCCCTGAGCCAGTGAAAAATAAGGAAACACACATTCAGAATATGGTGAAGGCAATAGTACAAGAGTGCGCAGATAATCATTTCCAAACTAAGGAAGGGTTTTTGAGAAACATGAAAAGGATGATCAATGAAAGGATTGAAGAAGAAACCTCGAGTCAGAGGAGTACTGGAACCCGGGTAGTGGGTCAGTCGAGGGCAAGAGATAATAAAAGAACATTCAAGCCAGTTGCAATCTCTGCACTCACTGATGGATACCCTAGGGAGCCAAGGAGATCCCATAGGAAGACAGATAGCATTGTTTTGACAAATGTGTCAGGAGAATCCAAAAGTAGTCAACGGGTTGCCCAGAAAGTCAGTCGTCAGCTGTCTCCTTCCTCCACACCACCACAAGAAGTTAGAAAGGTTCAGCGGTTTTCTCATGTCCACTCTTCTCCTCGAGTAGACAGGCGTCACTTTAGGGGACCATCTCCGTCTTCTTATCCTGATATAGAGAGGTTGGAGTTAACAAACCAACCCTCTCCAACATCAGATAGGAAGAAGATTTGGAGACCCAAGGAGGAAGCTGCTCCTCTTGCAGCGGCTTCACCTGAAAAGCCTGTAGAAGAAGAACCCAAAGTAGAAGAGAAACTTGAGATTCACCCTCCAGATCATATGGACTGTGAAAGATATGTTCCCGTTGATCCCCACTATATTGCCGGAAGATCTATAGAAGAGATGCTAGGTGAACTGAAAAACAGCATGAAAAATCTGGATGATGAAGAGGCTTTGAACTTGACCTAGATCAAGATGATATGTTGGATGATCCAGTAGCCGATGTCCTTATGGTAGACACAAGGAGATCACCCCATGATGAGCAAGCTGAAGATGCTGGACTACAGGATGTTGTAGTTGAGGAAGGCATTGCGCCGGACTTAACTCAACGTCTTGTACAACAGCTAAAACAAAAGGATGAGCAGATCTCAAATATGGAAAAGAAGATAGAGGAAATGATGGCTACTATGGCATCCTTCCAATGTCAGGGTCCTTTACCACCACGAGCACAGGTTGAGTCTTCTCAACCCGAGTCTGTTCAGGTGGTTGGGAAGAAACAAATAATTGAGGCTGTAGAAGAGCACCAATCAGATCCAAAGATTAAAGCCTCTCAATCAAAAGAGATAAAACAGATGGTGGAAAGACAAGTAAGGGAGGCACTAGCAGAGTCACAGAGTGCATCATATACTCCAAAGGGTAGACCTTACCCAGAGGAGTTTGATGCAGTTCCTTACCCAAAGGGGTTTGTGCCTCCCTCCTTCAAAATCTTTGATGGTACTGGAAACCCAAGACAGCACATAGCATACTTCAGGGCCAGTTGTTGCAACGCTGGGGGAAGTGATGCTTTACTTTTCAGACAGTTTGTTAGTAGCCTGTCGGGGTGGCTTTTGACTGGTATGCAGATTTACCCAATGGTTCAGTGCATAGTTTGACAGAGTTGGAAAACATGTTCGTCAAGAGATTTGCAGGCAGTCAGCACCACGTTACAGTTGGGGATCTTGTCATAGAAAAGCAAAAGCCCGGGGAGAAGCTAGTTGATTATATACTAAGGTGGAGGAATTTGAGCATGAAGTGTGAACCTCAATTGCAGGAGCAGCACGCAATTGAGATTCTACTTAAGAACATTCATGGACCGGTAGCCTTTCTTTTCAAAGGTTTTACCATTAAGACATTTGAAAAATTGCTCAATAAGGCCTCCAGTCTCCAAGAAGAAGCTTCGCAGTTCACCTTCCTTGTTGATCAGTCATCTTCAGACCCTAAGAAGCTGAAACCCAGAAGGTCTTTGAGAAGAAATCTGGGACGGTGTCAGCTGTTGATAAGGGAAAGCAACCAATGAAAGTTCAGGCAGAAAATCCCCCTTCACAGTTCTATAGTCAGCAGTATCAGAGGCCCCAGTATCCGCCACCACAGTATCAGAGACCACAGTATCTTCCAGCACAGTTTCAGCCACAGTTTCATCAGCAACGACCTTACCTTACTCCGGAAGAGATAAAGAAAGAAGGGAAAAGTTCAATGTAATGGTTAGTAAGACTTATCCATTTAAGAAGGAGGCTTTAAAGAGGATATGAAAAAATCTTCTGAAAAAGCCAGACTTCAAACTACCTGCACCTAAAAGGCCAGACGAAGTGGGTAAGTCAGATCAACAGAATTCTTGCCCCTACCACCAAATGTTAGGCCATCAACTGGAAGATTGCTTCACTTTTCAAGAATGGCTTGACAGAAACATGAAATTAGGAGCTGTAGTGATTCCCAAGGAATACTTAGTGGATCCGGGGCAGGGATCAGCTAAGTGTGTGACTGGTGAGCCTATTGTTCCTACTTCTTTTTCAAGTTCTGACTCTACTTGGGATATAGCTTTATCCCGTTCTTCAAAGAAAATTTTGAACAAACTTTACTTTTCTTCTCTTCAGGAGTCTTTGGGAGCTCAGAAGCCCTTCCAGGTTGATCTGATAGTTCCAGAGGATGACATAGAGATGACTCCACCTTCGGAGCTTAAGGAAGCCCAAGTCAGCCAGGGTCCTATAGTTCAGGAGAAGGAGGATACTAGAGATTGTTTTGTTTCTTTTAGTAGTGTTGACAGTGTTATGTCCCGTAAAGTTGTGTTTTCTGCGGATGGGGAGGCTATAATCCTCAATCCTCTTACTTTAGATGACTTTTACTTTGTTCCATGTGATGTTATGAAATCAATGAAAAAGGATTCTGTGTATATCTTGTCTATTTCTGATAGGGATGTTACGGATGACTTGAAAAACATATCTGAAAATGATTCTCTGCATGATCAATTTCACTTTGAAGAATTCAAACATTCTCTTGGCTATTATTCAGATAGTGATGCCCCTGTTCTTGATTTGCAGGGTACGCCTATCTGTATTGAAGCAGAGATGTCGGATTCTGAAGATTTCATAGAAATGAAATCAGAGTTAGCTGAGGTCGAAGTAGATAACCCGCCTGTCACTTCCTCTGAAGAGATAGTGCAAATCAAACTTCGTAGTGGCAAGGTGCTACCACCTCAAACTTCTTCTGAAGATAAAGGGAAGCAAGCTGTTGACGAACCAGAATCTTCTCTTCCACCTCAACCTGTTCCCCTTCAGGGTCCAGTTGAAAGTGGAATGCCCAAGGTCGATTACAATGTCCTAGCTCATCTCAGGAAGCTGCCTGCCAAACTGAGCATTTACGATGCCTTGATCCTTTCCAAAGAAATGAGGGAAGCGTTAATCAAGGCCCTGCTAGATCCGGATATTTGCATGGCCCAGTTAGCAGCTGCACAGCCTGATGAAGCTCTTTGTTCTAAAGGAGTTCCTGAAATTTCTTTCTCTGATGAAGATCTATGTTTAGGGACGGCTGATCACAACCGTCCACTATACATAACAGTAAACATAGATAACTTCAGATTGTCACGTATCCTTGTTGATCCTGGTGCATCAGTGAATATTATGACTCTCAGAACTCTTGCCTATTTAAGAATAGACGTCCGTAAGCTCAGTTCAGACAAAATGATCTTACGGGGTTTTCACGAAAATGGCGAGAGGGCTTTGGGTTCTGTTACTTTGTTGTTGGAGATTGAAGAATTTCAAACTGAAGCAAAGTTTAATATTATAGACGCTCCAACATCTTTTCACGCTCTTCTAGGTAGGCCCTGGCTTCATGAATATAGGATGGTTCCTTCATCCCTTCATCAGTGCATGAAGTACATTCGAGATGGTGTTGAGCACTGCATTAAGGGAGATTTGCAACCATTCTCAATTCATGAAGTAGGAATTTCTGAAGACGCCGCCTATTATTTGCCTAAAAAGCAAACAGTTGCTTCTGAAGATCCCAAATTGGCCAAAAGTGAAATTGCACTAGAAAAGAAAAATGAAAAAGAAAAAGAAGAAAAAATAGATGAAGAATATCCTTGCCTCGAAGATAGTATCCGCTGGCATCCTACTCCTCCCTCACAAAGAGGTGGTAGGATGACTCAGTGGGGACGAGGTCGAGGTAGAGGATGGCAAAACTATGAAAGTGCAATGAATGAAATCATACAAAAGCAAACCC
This sequence comes from Dendrobium chrysotoxum, assembly GCA_019925795.1. Lineage (NCBI taxonomy): Eukaryota > Viridiplantae > Streptophyta > Magnoliopsida > Asparagales > Orchidaceae > Dendrobium > Dendrobium chrysotoxum. Next base: position 7,241 of record JAGFBR010000719.1, read on the forward strand.
CTACGATACACATCGATTTAGAATCTGGTTCAGAAGATGAATCATGTGTATCGAAGGCTGAAAACAGTAACAAAAGGCCAAAATTTGAGATCTCTTTGGAACACGACAGTGATGAAGATAAAATTCAGGCAAATATAGAGGATGATTCAGATTTGTCTACCTATGAAAAGCTTAAAGGATATGTGAAGACTTTAGCTCTAACCCCACTATCGCAAGATAGTATAGCCGGGTTGGCAGTGAAGGTTTCACCTGCTTTGAGCAATGATTGTAAAGCTGCTAAGTTTGTTCCTTCTTCTAGCAAGAATATTGAAACTGATGTACACATTGATGATCCTTTTATGAATGAAATAGTGGAACTCCCTTTTGATTGGTATCCTTATTGTGTGAAATATTTAGTTGAGCATGGTCTAACTCCGTCTACTTGGACCAAACGTCAAGCTCAGTCCTTTGAAAGTCTTTGGAATACAGAATACTATAAACCAAAGTCAAAAGCAGGACTGGGCTTTAGTACTGTTTGTCCATTTGATGATGATGATTACTGCTTGGTGATAACTAACAATCTAGGATCTGATCGTCTCTTTGTAAATGACATTGAAATTCTTGATGAATTTTGTTTAGAAACTCTAGATGATTCGGATGACTTTCAAGTTCAGGAGGCACCTCCTGAACTTGAGGAGGAGATCCAATCAACTGTTGATGAACTAAAAGAAATCAACCTTGGTAACGAAGAAAATCCACGTCCGACATTCATAAGTGCCTTGTTGAATGAGGACGAGTCAACGAACTTAGTCAAGTTACTTTCAGAGTTTAAGGATTGCTTTGCTTGGAGCTATGACGAGATGCCTGGATTATCTCCAGAAATAGCAGTCCATAAACTTGAAATTCAATCTGACATAGTCCCTGTCAAACAAGCCCCACGGCGCATGCGCTTAGAAATTGAACAACAAGTTGTGACCGAGGTGAAAAAACTGATCGATGCAGGCTTTATTCGAGAGGAAAAATATCCCTCTTGGTTGGCTAGCATCGTCCCAGTAAAGAAAAAGAATGGTCAAATTCGCGTATGCATCGATTATAGGGATCTGAATAAGGCTTGTCCAAAAGATGAGTTCCCGTTGCCCATACCGGAACTCATGGTAGACATCGCCTCTGAGCATGCAATTTTCTCTTTTATGGATGGTTCATCTGGATATAACCAAATCAAGATGGCCCCTGAAGATGAAAAATTCACTGCTTTCAGAACCCCGTATATCTTTGTCTTCTGTTACAAAGTCATGCCCTTTGGACTTCAGAATGCTGGTGCAACTTACCAGCGAGCTATGACCCGAATCTTCGATGATCTAATACACCAACAGGTGGAATGTTATATCGATGATTTGGTCGTCAAAAGTCATCAAAGGGAAGACCACCTTCATGATCTGAGAATCGTTTTTGAAAGGTTGCGCCGCTATGATCTAAAGATGAATCCCTTGAAATGTGCTTTCGGAGTTACTTCGGGGAAATTCTTAGGATTCGTAGTGAGACACCGAGGTATAGAAATTGATCCTTCCAAAAGAAAAGCCATCTTAGATATGCAACCTCCTAAAAGCCTTACCCAATTAAGATCTTTTCAAGGTAGGTTGGCATATCTACGAAGATTCATCTCCAACCTGTCTGGTAGGTGTCAACCATTTGCCGCTTTATGTAAGAAAGATGCCCGATTTCATTGGGATGAAAAGTGTCAAAATGCTTTTGAAAGCATAAAGCAGTATTTGTTGACACCACCAGTTCTAGCGGCTCCTATCCCAAGAAAACCTTTCATACTTTACACCGCCGCTTTGGACAGTTCTCTTGGCGCCTTGTTAGCCCAGACTAACGAGGAAGGAAAAGAGAACGCACTTTACTACTTGAGTAGGCGACTTCTGCCAACTGAAGCTAATTATCCGCCTATTGAGAAACATTGTTTGGCCTTGATTTTTGCTGCCCAAAAATTCAGGCATTACATGTTAGCTCATAAGATCAATCTCATTTCTAGAGTCAATCCACTCCAATACCTGATGACTCGTCCAACGTTGTCGGGGCGTTTGGCAAAATGGTCAATGTTCCTACTTCAATTTGACATCACGTTTATACCCTTACGTGCTATCAAAGGTCAAGCCGTGGCTGACTTCTTAGCAGCACACCCGATCCCTGCTGAGTCCCCTCTAAATGATGATCTTCCTGATGAGCAAATTATGAGTTTAGAGGAGCAGGAAGGAAAGACTTGGGAATTCTATTTTGATGGTGCCGCATCTTCACAAAAGATTGGGGAACCTCATGAAGTAATCCCAGGGAAAGCCGGTATCGGATTGGTTTTCATAACCGGATTCTTGCGTTATTCTTACCATTTCTTAGAGCCTTGCACTAATAACGAGGCTGAATACGAAGCTCTAATAACTGGTTTAGAATTAGCAATATCAATGGAAATCAGAGAAATCAAGATCTTTGGAGATTCACAACTTATCATCAATCAAGTTGCTGGTATTTACAAAGTCTTGAAACCTAAACTTCTTCCGTACCATCAGTACACTATGAAGCTTCTCGAGCAGATTCCAAGCGTAACTTTCTATAGGATACCCCGTGGGAGAAATTCTATGGCGGATGCCCTTGCAAAGCTTGCAAAGGAATTAGCTTGCATAGAAGAAGAATCAATTTCTATAGAAGTTCAAGGTCGCAAGATCTTGTCTCCAATAGACTTGGAATATATCAATAAGAAATTTCCTTCTGAGGGTGAGATTGTTCTTGCTGTTGATGATGAAACAGTTGACTGGAGGCAACCTTTCATTGACTATTTGCAAGAAAGCAAACTCCCTCAAGAGAAATCTGCCGCAGATCAAATCAAGAGAAGGGCTCTTTCTTATACACTGAGAAATGGCGTTTTGTACCGCCGGTCTTTCGATCAATTGTGGCTGCGTTGTCTCAATAAACAGGAAGCCCAAAAGATTGTGACCGAGGTACATGCCGGATTGTGTGGTGCTCACCAATCTGGCCCCAAAATGAAGATGAAAATCAAGAGACTGGGATATTACTGGCCCTCAATGATTGACGACTGTATGTCTATTGCACGTCGTTGTCACCAGTGCCAAGTACATGGTGTAGTCCTACACCAACCTCCTAATGTCCTACATCCAACAGTTGCTTCATGGCCTTTTGAAAGCTGGGGCACGGATATCATTGGCCCTATCGATCCTCCCTCTTCTAAAGGTCACCGGTTCATTCTAGCAGCAACAGACTACTTCTCAAAATGGGCGGAAGCCGTTCCACTACGAGAAGTGAAAACTCACAATGTGCTCCAATTCTTTCGAGACCATATTGTCTATCGCTTCGGCATTCCTCGTCGAATTATATCCGATAATGGTCCTTCTTTCAGGAGTACCAAAATGAACAGTTTCGCTAAACGTCATAATATTGATTGGAGATACTCCACAGCCTATTACCCACAGGCAAATGGATTGGCGGAGGCCTTCAATAAGACGTTGGTAGGAATTCTAAAGAAAATCTTAGAAGACAATAAGCGACAGTGGCATGAAAAGTTGGGTGAGGCTTTGTGGGCTTACCGAACCACATATAGAACCCCAACTCAGTCTACACCGTTTGCTTTAGTCTTCGGCGCTGAGGCTGTTCTCCCTTTAGAGGTACAGCTTCCCTCTCTAAGGGTTGCAATTCACAATCATATCACATCTGAACAGAACGCCCGACTTCGACTAGAAGAACTCGAAGGTTTAGAAGAGAAGCGATTGCAGGCTCAACAGAACCTCGAGTTATATAAATCCCGTATGGCTCAAGCACATGATAAAATGGTTCGTCCTAGAACCTTTCGAGTAGGAGAGCTGGTGTTGGTCTTACGTAGACCTATCCTAACTCATCGAAGGTTTGGGGGTAAATTCGAGCCTACATGGGAAGGTCCTTTTGTGGTGGAGAAAGCCCTTGTGGCACCATCCTAGTATCAAAATCATTTTCAAAACTTCTACTTTCATATTCAATCACATTCAAACTTTTCATATCTTGACTTTCTTAAATAATGCTAATCTCATTAGTTATCATTTGGCTAAAGCCATCAATGCCGACATCAACACTAAAATCAATTCATCAACTCAAATCTCTATAAACCTTTCATTCCAATTTTCTACCAAAGCACAAAATCTTCTCAATTCATATACTCAGAACTTCAATTTCCATTTTGGATCTAGTTGATCGTTTCGGTCAACACCAATACGCACGATAAACTTTGGCAAGTTTATCATGCCTATTGGGGGTCCATTTGTTGACCTCATTTTTCGAGGTCAATTTCCCTGGAATCAACTCTAGCACCTAGGTTTTCGTAGCCTAGTGTAGACGTCACTTAAAGGACCTCCCTTAGGTGGATACCCGACGACGTAGCCCGGACTCGACCTCCTAATTCGACCTAAATTAGTTCGCATCGCTCAATCGAAATCAAATAGCCATAAATGTGATTAGGAAAAATGAAAATCAAGAATTTCAAATCATTTTTTTTTTCACACAAAAGAATTTCTTTTCAAATATCAATTTTTACTCCAAATTAATCTTTCAAGAATTTTTAGACTTTTCAGATAAAACTTCACTCCTAAATCCATATTCTGATCAAGACGATCTTAGTCGTCGATTCAAACTAAGATGAGAGAGAGAGAGAGTGAAATTAGGCCGGTTGGACCGAACCCACGATGCCTCTCATATCAGTTCGCAAAACCGCCCAGCCCCTCTCCCTCTAATTTCGCGAAACGAACTCTCGGACAGGCCAGATTTTCGGAACTCCTCTCCTCCCCTCCTTCCAGGTTCGCGAAACGAGCCCTCTCCGACCTGCTCTCCCCAGTTCGCAAGACTCCCGCTCCGACCTCAAGGAAGCCCGCCGACCTGCCCTAGCCACCCATCCCTAGCAGCCGACGTCGAGCCCATTCGCCCCTCTCTCGCCGACTTGCCCTAGCCACCGGCCTTCCTCCATTCCGCGGGTATACTCTTCCCCTATTTCTTCTTCTTCTTGCTACATACATTTTCTTTGTTTGAATCCGGATGACTGGAGTTGATCAATGATTAGAGATTTCATGATTATCTGAAATCTGATTTGAGTTTCTCTTGTAAATGAAAATGACCCTAATTTCTTCCTCTTGGCATTCTTGATCGTATTTTAGAAGAAAAAAAAGATATCGTGGAGGTGTTATTTAGATTTGGTTTGCATTCAGTTTCTTGTGCCATTCTCCATCTTCTTCTAAAAAAAAAAAAAAGAAGAGAAATGTGGGGTTTTAAAGAGTAGTGTTTTGAAAAGTGTTTGTGTTAGAGAATAGTTGGTTTGGGTAAAGGTTGAAAAGCAGTGCCCCTCTTTCTCTTTAGAAAGCATAGGCTGCCTTAATAGAATCTAGAATGGAATGGCTGATCCTCCTCTTCTCTTTCTCTAGTGGGGCATGCTCACTTCGGGTTTCACGCTATTCACTCTACGTATCATATATAGCTTCTCTTTTGAGTAGAGTGGATTCCATCTCCCTCCCTATTTCTTTGAAAAGAGAAGGCGCTAGTCCGAATGAGTCGAGCTTCTCTTCTTGAAGAAAAAAGAAAAGTGATTGCGTTCACTAGAAAAGGCTCTCCCTTGCTTCTATTGATTCCATAGCGGATGGGTACAGTCATTCCATTCAACAAAAACAAAGAAAGAGAGCACCGGATCTTGCATGAATGTGCACATCCGATTTGTTCACATCTTGAAGCTTAGCGCCCTTTGTGAAATGATACACTCTTCGGTTAGAAGTGTTCTTTCCTTTGGTCCGTTCAGGTACCCTAAAACCGGTCACGGTCATCAAAAACAACCATGACTCGGCAAAGGATTGCCCGAACAAGCCAATCAGCATAGATGTTGTTAGCACTGCTGGCAAAGTGTCAGTAGCAGCTTGAAGGTCGAATGAATGCAAATGCATCTTTCCGTTGAGCAGGTAGAAGTTGATCGAAAGTCCCGTCGGTGGCAAGGCGACTAAGGACCTCCCCAATCATGCAAAGGTCTTAACAAGGCCTGCCAGATTGGATTACCGATTGCAAACACTCGCACCTTGCCACTACCCTCTAGCTTCACCCCAAATCTCCCGGCTTCTGGCCGCGTCTTCATCGTATCCCACCAAGTAACTTGAGCGGGAAGAATCAGACTCTTTATCAGCCAGCCCAGGCCTAAGGTACCTGCCCTGCACGGGAGCACAGGATCATCATAACCGGAGGTCACGGGCACCTCACGATCAGAGAACCAAAGACTACCGAGCTTGGCAAGCTCCTCGGGCGGGTACAGTGTCAAAAGCGCACTGGCTTCCACCGGTAAGGTGTGCCACACGCTCAGACGCTTACTCACTTCCGAGACGTCTACATCCTTCGCCTCATGAACAGGGTTCATGTAGGTCGGACCATAATGGCTGAAACTTGAAACCAAGTTGAATAGGAATTTGGGAATAAGAGGGGACATATGCGGAAAGCATTGAGGCAGACCTGGTCAATAACTCGACACAGATCTACTTACAACGCTCCCCAGGGGTGTAATCCGGTATATGTATGGTATGGTTTTCGGAGAGACTTTTGGTCCGCCATACTCGTATTCTATTTTAGAAAGAGCAAATACTCTATACCAACTTAGCAATCCTAGGATTACTCCACCTTTCTTAAGACTTTTTCTAAGAAGGAGGAAGAAACGCGATAGACCGCAACCTGTCAAGGACACAGACGTCTGAATTTGCAGCTTCGTGGAGTGGACTCCTCCCCAGTACCGCATGAGGCTACGACCTACATGTTTGATATACTGCCCGGCAAAAAGGGCTCCAGAACGCGTATAAAGACGCCTTATCTGCAGTACCACAAGGTACACCGCAAGGCTGTGTTCCTTAGTCAGCTTGAAAGAGAGAATCTTGGTATCAGAAATCTTCACATCTCCCCTCAGTTGAAGTTATAGCACTACTCCGGAATCCACTTAGTTGCAGGAATCCCCTGAATGAGGGGCTACTGTAGGCTATGCTGCTAGGCACGCTCCTAGGAATGCTGCTAGTGAAACCGGGTTAAGGGAAAGCTGGGACGGGCGAAGATGCTATTGGTAGTACTAGTGCTTTTGGGTCCACGGGAAGGGCTGGATCTCGGTCCCGGAAGCATGGGTCCGGCTATCGATCACGAGGGAACGGATAAGTATGCTACATCTTGCTCTGCTCCAGTTCCCTCTGCTTACACCTGGTCAATCCGTGGATCGCCCCTCTTCTAAAGTGAAGAGTTCAGGCCCTGCTCTCGTCTCTGCTGACGAAGCGTTTATCTCTGTCTCTGCTATCGAAATGATCAAATCGGATCGACGAGTCTATGCTATCGGTGGAGCTGGTTCTACCTCAACAACAGGATCTGCAATTGGATCTTCAACTGCCTCTGCTTCAATTTGAAAGGTCGACTAGTTCTGGATCTAGAGAAAGAGACTCTTCAACCGGTTAAAGATGCTACTGACCGACCTAGCTTACCTCTCCCAGAGGTCGAGCAAAGAAAAGCTTCCCTCGCTTCTTATGATGGGTGATCAACGGCCTATGCCTCTACAGGTGCTATCTAGGCTTCTATGGGGTGAGTCGTCTTCCAAAATGGAATTGCCTTACCTACCTTTCTAGCTACCGACTCAGCCTTTTTTATGCTATTTGTATCTCCGCTGGTGCTGCTGCTAATGCAGGATCTACTACAGGCTTTGCAATTTGTGGTGCTGGTGCATCGGTAGGTTGTGTCTGTGAAATGGTGGCCCACTTCTTTTTCATTAGCAGAATCTCTTTTTAGAGTCCCAACACTTTCATCAACCGAATAGACTTCTACGGAATCCACTGCTGGAAACCAAATTGCCTTCTTTCTCATCCCGCGTAGTAAACTCCGAATCTGAACAGAATTAGGCTCTGCAGCTCGCAACACGGTCATAATATCTCTAGCACGAGCAGCTCCAGGTTCGGAACTAGTAGACCCAGCAGATGTTGAGTCAGTTGGGCTCAATCGATTCCGTTGATTCTGCGGACGGTGACCCTCCCTGTGGTAGGACATACCAAAGTAATAGTCACAACCTAAAAAAGAGGGGCTTATCGACTCCCGGAATGCCGGGAGCCTGGCCTTAGATTCTAAAAGCTTAGGGACATATGTGGTCAACAAATTCGCTGGTGGTCCAACAAAGTTGCCATGTCTCCGTCCAACCATAGGAGTGGATTTCTCCCATAGCAGGGAGTTCTAATACCACTATTCTAGTGGAAGGGGGTTTGTGGGGTTCTACTACTACTATAGGTAGGGGCTGATCTGATAGGGTACTCGTAGGGTCTCATGGCCCGGTCTCGGGTCTGTAGCATCTCATATTGTAGGTTGTAGAACCGAACGATCTACAACTGGGCCTGGAACCGCTCCTGCTCCTTCCTCTGCCTCTGCAACTGCTCCTGCTTATGGTAGTGGAAAAATGGGTGGACATGTATCTGCTGCCTCTGCAGCTGGTGGATCGACTGCTTCATATGGACCTAGAGCTGCTACTTATGTCAGTGCTAGTGATGCTACTCTAGCTCACGATCATGAGTAACTTAACCAACTTCTGGCTCATCCACTGACTCAACCAAATCAACCGGTTCATATAAAGCAAATGAATATAGGAATTCATCCTGGGCGAAGCAATGAGCACTTGATCTGACTTAGATTAGAAAAGAAAGGGTTCGATACAGACCCTTTATGAGGTCAAGAGGCATCACTCCCTCCCCTCAATTTCTTGATCCATGAAAAGAAGGGTCAGGGCGCTTTGTGGAGCGAATCGAAGTTTTCATCTAAGGCACGTAGTGTTGTAGTTCAACGGTTCGGGAGGCGGGATTTGTGCCCACTTCTCCACGGCTCGGTCCCAACCAAACCTTACTCGCGACTAACAACTAGCCACACTCTGGTTTCACCAGGATGCTGCTTGCTCCTGCATCAATGCCCATGCTTCAGCCATGTCTTGGTAGTACCTCCCACCCGAATGATCTACCTACCTCACCCGCAACCAGTAAATCATGCTATCCTGACCTTCTCTTCCGAAAGAGCTTACTTTTGATGGCATGAGCTTGTGAAGTCCCACAGCTCTATTCTCTTTTCTTTCATAAGGGAATTGGCTGCCTTCATTCATTCCTATCCCATCCTTAGGTCAATCAGCGTAATCCCGAACAGCCCCTTATTTCACAGCGGATCTAGCGCCTTATGTTTGGCCTTCAAAGAGATGATTCAATAGCAGTAGCACCAGTCATGAACCCAAGAGCTCCAACTCGTACTCATAGTTAAGCAGCGGCAAGACTAACAGGTGCGACCGGAGGGAACAGAGCTTCTATTTACTCAACTATGATTCAATTGCTGTCTATTCTAGCTCGGATTCTTAGCCCTATGAATATGAATGTGCATCTTCTTCTCTGTGGGTGGGATATAGAAACTCTTGATCGTTCCGAGGGTTAGGGTCAAGGGTCGGTCGAGCCTAACATCTCTAGCGCCTCTGGCTGAACTATGAGGTAGATCAGCAGATGTTACAATAAGACGTAGATGACATGACTTTGCCTATCTATCTTTTACGAAATTCAGTACGCGCGCTACGGCTTAGGCAGTTGATCGGATCAGCAACCTTCCTTCTCCCCTTACCGCTCCGTGGGTTAGGTAGATTTCTACGCTGTATAGCTTCCGAAAAGGAAGAGCCCACCAAGCTGACGTGAAAAAGAAAGTAAAGAGAGGCGCTAGCTCGAGAGGTAGTTCGAGAGGAAGAAAACTATCCTAGAAATAGAGAAAGCAAAAATCATCGTCTAGTTTTGCTAGAGTAGGTTCAATAAAAATCTTCCTGCCCTAGCTCTTCTCTTGCTTCACTAAATCGCTCATTAGGGAAAGAAAGAAAAGCAAAGCCATCTTCCATCCCCCCTTTTGCTGCTTCCAGGCTTCTACGAAAGAGAAGGTTGGAAGATCTGACTCGCCCTGGTGCTTCCTCTAGTGAGTAAAATAGCGTTAGCAGAGTAGGTAAGAAAGAAATCGTGAACTATTCAAAGCGGCCTTCTTCGGCGGGAGTCAGGATCGGGGTTAGAACTAGTCTGATTGTCACTAGCAAAACCAGAAACCAGCCTACCCGCTGTTAGAGTTCTTTCTTCTCTCACGCCCGAGCCTCTTTCTTACTGCTTGAGTCCGTCTGACTTTGCCGGCTTGCGAGCGATGAGCAGAGGATAGCTCCTGTCCTGCCTCTGAATTGCAAATTTCACCATGCCTGTTCATTTCATAGCGGATGAAAACGGGACTCAGTGGCGTTCGAGGGCTAGTGCCTGAACATCCGAAGTAGAATGAATGACGTAAAGGATGGGTAAAGGGGGATTGGCTACCCCATCACAACCTATGTAGGCGCGTCCGATTGCGCGTTACGGTGAAAGGTCCCCTCTAACAAAGGACCGTGAGTTTTGCCAGTTCGAAAGTCCTTAAGACGGAAGTCTTCTAATTCGCTGACATTCCGATCGAAAACCAAGCCATGAAAGCTTGTATCATCTCAATTCCGAACAAAACGCTATAGACCAAGAAAAGAAAAGAGTTAGGCTTCAACCGATCCCCGATCTAGCGACATATTTGGCGGCCGATTCAGGGCGTATCTATCAGCTATCTAACCTGGAGAATGAAGGAAGAAAACGGTCTCGATAGCGGATCAAGCGGTTTCAGCCTCTCTTCCGATCGTGCTCAACTATTCTAGAGGTAGGCAACAAAGAAAAGGTGCTAGTTTCTTGGGACAGATCCCAGGCCAAAGGAGTAAGGGCGTTAGCGGAGCTATGATTCACATATCTATAGTTCTCTTACCTGAGAATAAGGATCTTCGCTAGGCTAGATAGTTTCCAATTTTTTCGAGAATTTCAAGTTGGATCACGATAATGTCGTTTATTGACAACTACAACGGAATGGTATACAAAGTCAACAGATTTCAACCCATGATAAAAGAGGATTTATGGCTACAAAAACCGTTGAGAGTAGTTCTAGATCTGGGCCAAGACGAACTGGCGTAGGGAGGAAACCATTGAATTCGGAATATGGAAAAGTAGCTCCAGGGTGGGGGACTACACCACTTATGGGAGTTGCAATGGCTCTATTTGCAAGATTTCTATCTATTCTTTTTTTTTTCATTTCTAATTCATTGAAATTCCATCCAGTAAAACAGATGAATTAGTTCATAAAAACTAGGAAGTCCTAGTTTTTCAATCAAAAAAGATTCTTTGACTTAGACTTACTTAATGCTTCAAATACTTCATACTTCAACTTCAGATTACCTAAGACTTGGATTTAGAGACCATTCTGGTAGTTCTATCGTGAAATTTCTTTGTTTCGATATTTCATTTCCGGAATATGAGCGTGTGACTTGTTCTAATTGATCCTATTGATAATACAGAGAATGGACCTGTCATCTCTATCAAGATGATTCTACCTCGTCAGATATTTCTTCTAGTCTCTGGAGCACGGACTATATAGAATAGATCAAGAAAAGAAAAGGCAACTTTAGTTGTGCAACGCAGCTCGATTGAAAGATTTAGAAAGAAGGAGTTCGTCCTGCACCTCCTGGTGTGCTGCTTCCTGCCACTTGGTTTGGTTTTTTTCCTATTTCAGAGTCACATTCAAGTTTCTCTATTTGAATTCTACTTTCTATCTTTCTAAACCGGAAAGACACGCTTTTTTTAGTTCAAGTGGGATAATTAGAAGAACTCAACTGATTCAATCTCATAGGAAAACATACGCTTTCATAACCGAAACCTAAGGAAGAAGAAGCGCTTCGTTACGCTATGCTACGCTTTTCCCTAGGGCTTTCAGTTCTTGTCTACAACAGTTCAAGTACGAGAAAACTAGCGCCTCTAGCAAAGTTCCCTGTCGAGAGGGAAGGCCAGAACTGAGCTGAAAATAGGGTTTTCCATACAAGCACTTGAGAGGACATCTTTGAACAAAAGCAGCTATAACGAAAGAATCGGTCCAGCAGCACGGATTGAAATGGAAGCAGCGGTGCGCCATAGTTGCGTAAGGAAGGGAGTTGCGCGTGACTTTCTATCGAGATTACGTAAATCAATAGTGAAAACCGCACTCAAAGGTAGGGCATTTCCCATTGATATAGGAACTTCTGTACCAGAAACAATGGTATCTCCAATTATAGCCCGGATGTCAAATAGATCTCTTCTCACCATCCCCATAGTGTATGAGACAAATGTATGCATTTTGATTAGGGTCGTATTCTATGGTTACGATTCTACCAGATATGTTCATTCCGTCGAAAAGAGATTTGACGGTATAGACGCTTATGACCTCCCCCTCTTCTTTCCGGCTCATCACCAAACAGGTCAAAGGGACTCCGCGGTAAATAGCCCATACCTCTAAAGGTTCTTTCTGAGTGGAACTGTGAATCGCCCGATTGAATGCAAACTGGAGAGATGGCAAACTCTCATCCCAAGTTTGTGGATGCTTGGAATTATAGCCCCGAAGAAGATGTACCATCACCATCGTCTAGAATATTTGAGGCAATAAGAAATTTGTCCAAACATGCTGAAAAAACAACTTGGCTGCTTCCTCACCTGTGACTGTTTTCAATTTCAACCAGGCACACCATCTTGCTGAAACGGTCAACCACCACAAACAGGTAGTCATGTCCATGCTTTGACTGCTGTAATCCCCTAGGAAGTCCATCCAAAGACTCTGGCTGCTGGGCACTGGTAGCGGCGTTTAGAAACCCAGCTCAGCTTCCGGGTTGAGGGCGCTAAGCTTCAAGTTGGTTCAGTTATTCTTATTTTGTAGGGAAATAGGTATAAGGTCTTCGTCGAGATTAGATAAGCGGCTATTCTTTTTCTCCCTTTTTGCAGGCTCTAGAAAAGAAAGTTTCCAATATTCTTGGCAATTGTTTGATTCGTTCAGTTACATATTTTTTCTTTGATTCTGACGCTTACGCCAGACGTGGACCAGCCCTTTACTTTAGGCGCGGAGCGTTTGGGAAAGCAAAGAAAAAAAGGTCCGAATCTCGACCGTTGTCTTTCTTTGCATCTTCTAGCGCCTTTACCCTATTTTGATCTTTCACTTCTTCTTATTGTTAGTTTTTAGTGGATTCGACAAATGTCTTCTTTATTCTGAAACTCAAATCCTCCCTACTCGGAAGGACGATTCACTTCCGATTTAGTATACTAGGGTTGTTTGGGGGGGCTGGTCTTTGTCTTTCTTTTGAATCTGGGTAAGAGGATGTCAGGAGCTTCCGGCGCATCCACCTCGGAGGGTCGGCCCGAGCCGACCGAGCGGATAAAAAAAAAGAGGAATCCGCCAGCCATTCCTCATGCTGAACAGGCTATGGATGACCCGGATCTCGATTGTTGGAGTTTGGTTTACCTTTACCAAAGGTAGATTTGAATGCTTTGCAAGAGTTTCTTGACCCGAAGTTCCAACCCCCAATTGCCTTTGCCTCCGGTGCCTATACGACCAAAGAGAAAGATCCAAGAACGGGGATTTTTTTAGAGAATGCTCCGCCCTTATAGAGAACGTACAGCGTCTCCCTGCTGGAGGAAAGAAAATCTTGGTCAACAAAAGGCAATAGTTTGATTCTTCAATAAGAAAAGGCGCGAAGCGTTATTGTAAATTCTCTGATTCATAGAGATAGACTTCCGAATAGAAGAAATCTATTCATGTATTGACGACTGGAAGAAAAAAGACAATTTGTCTTTGATCGGGAATGATTCAAAACCAAATCCGAATCGAGTACGAACGTTTTTTTTTGAAAGATCACTTTCTTTTTCTTGATTGGATTAGGGGGCAACCGGCTACCCTACTCTTTCGTCTTGTGTTTGTTTTGGTTCGTAGTCTTCGTATCCAGGATTGTTTTTCTATTCTTCCTTGCATAAGAAATAGGTGGAGTGACATATCAAGAGGAGACCCCTAGCAATAGGGGGAAAGAAGAGTGGGTATGCGGGCTTATTTCGCATTCATCCTCGGAGTCTAATGACTCATGGATTGGTGAGCCTCCTCTCTCCAAAGAAAAGAATTAGTATACCTATTATGTCCACCCTCGGGAGGACTTTACCTGCTTGCATTCATTATCCCCATCCCCCTTAGCACTCAGAAGGACTAAGCTCTTCTCTCCTTACTCTATCGAATCAGTGCTTTCTCTTCTCTCCTTTTTTAGAAGTTCAGAGCATTAAAGACTTTTCAAATCGTTTTTTCTGAGTGCGCAGAATGGTGCTTTGCGGCTACTATGGGTCTTCCAAACGGAAGCAGGAAGGGGGACCGCGGTTCCGAACTTCCACTCTGAAAGACAAAGATTTCACACTAGGTTATGAAAACTCCTAAAAAAGAAAATCAATGGTTGGCCCCTACCTAATAAAAAGAGTTAGAAGCCGCTCTTCCCAGTTCTTCCATTCTCAAAATTCGACTTCGATTGAACAGGGGCGTCGCGCTCTTGAGAGATGCGATTCATAGTTAGAAACCCTACCCTAGTCCTGTCCTACCTACTCAAAACAAAACCTAACTGACTTTTTCAAAACTACAGTCAAAGCTGTGCGAGAATCACTATTGAGTGCCATCCCTCCCAACTCTTATAGGTATGCCTTAGTGGCGAAAGAGTCTTCCCCGACTCTCAAGTGAGTGAGTAGAGAAAGAGAGGGGGCATCCCTTTCAGATGGATAGAATCGTCTGCTGTTAGAGATTCCATTAGATCTTTCCGACTTCAAGATAGATAGCGGATGTGCCATTGAGAAGGATCTAGGAGCTTCTTCTTTTGAGTAAGGAAGAGTTCTGTCTTGACTCTCGGGAAGTAGAATCGCCTTTCTAGTTGTTGGCTCTTTCCCGTGCACAAGTCAAGTTTCACTAAGTAAAATGGCATATAGCGGGATGGTTCTATTTCGTGTCAAGACTATCATAGCCGCGAATGAAGATCGTGCTAAGCGGCATCAGAAGTGCTTCTTTCTCTCAGGCAGGCCGAATCATATACACTTCCGAATTAGGAGAGGCTCTTTAGGTCTTCACTGTCATAAGGACAAATCCTAGGCATCTCTTCAATGATGTCCGGTATCCAATGCCTTTGAAAAAAGAATAGCATAATTACACCTCTTTTCAGTTTTCTATGGATGATGTAGGAGAGAGAATCAAACGGAGAGTGTAATCGTCTTCATCATGTGGTCGGCCGGCAGCAGTTCTTTTTCTTTTTTTTTATCATAGGCGCTAGAAACTAATTGACTCTTTTCTTTCAAAAGAAAAATGGGACAGCATCGGTCTTTTGAAAGATGAAAGAAAGAACGGGTGAAAAAAGGTTTTTGTAAAGAAAGGCGCGAAGCGTTGAAGTGTACTGGCGTAAGTTCAAGGCGATAGTTTCTTCGAAGAAAGGCAAAGATTCTTTTCGAAGAAAGTGGGAAGTTTTCCTTTCATTCCAAACCGAGTTATGGGAAAAGGAAAGCTATTGCCTTGTCGCAAAACATAGGCGTGGGTGAGGACGAGGACTTATACCCATTTCATAGAAAAAGCATCTCAACTACTCATACTCAAATCGTTCTGATCTTGTTCTTTTATGAGCCATAGCGCGATACTCCGCTTCTGAACGAGCTATGAAACTTTGCTTCCAAGAGATGAGTTTTTGTCCAATTCCCCTGCCCAATCCTCTAAGTTGGAATAAGACAAGGTGCTACTTACAGGAGCAAACGCAGTATCGAATTGATAAGAAAGATCAAAAGACTAAATGAATCTGACCAAACTGGAATGAAAGAGAAAGAAGGTAGAATCATGTACGCTTTTTCTTTCAGGCATTCTTTAGAAGAAAAGAAGACTGCTTAAGTCAAAATACAACGACAATCAAGATCGATGCCAGGACCAAAAGAAAAGGCGCTAGATGGCATGGGCTGCTTTCCCGGACACAAGACGCTCAACCTCCGCTCCGGTCTTTCTTTTTTCTTTCGTTCCTGGTATGCTAATGAATAAGATAAGGAAGGAGTCCACCAATCGAGTGCCAAAGCTGAATATCGAGCCATGGCCCTTGCAAGCTGTGAGCTTACTTGCTTCTAATATAGACTCTTTGACTTCATCAGTAAAAAAAAAAGAGAAGCCCATTCCCAGAAATGCCAGAAGTCGAAAAGTAGGATGGATGGTCCTACTGCCCCTTACTTATAAAGCTTCTAAAGAAAAGAAAGGCAGTGCCCTCACTTGGTATGCGCAGCTTGACATGCACAAGATCAAAAGCTGGGACGATCTTACACAAGCCTCTTTTGAGCAGTCTCGCTTCAACTTCAAGACTGAGATAAGACCAGAGTTTTTCAGCTAATGCTCCGAACTTTGACCTTTCTTGGCTGGATTGCTTTCCTTGCCATGGTGCAAACTACAGGCCATGTGCCCGATGCTCCAGTACTCAAGACCGCAGAGAATGCTTACCTATGTTCGATTTCGATGGCTACAGTAAATGCCTAACCAAAGCAGTACCACGGAGAGGATGACATATTAGAGTAACGCTTTCTTGCTTGCTTTCCGGACATGAGGCTGCTACAGGGGTACTCTTTCTAGAAGAGAACTAGGCGCTAGTTGAAATAGAAGAAGCATTATCGAGTGCAGTCCAGCGCTTCGGCTTAGGGCTATTTCATTTCGAAACCTACTGAGTGAGAATTTCTATTTCGTCTATACGCCCATGGGATATAGAAAATGAAAAGAAAGAAAGTAGCTCGACTGAACACCCACCCAATCTCTCTTTTCTGTGTGTAGAAAAAGTATACAATGAATCTTTAGTCGATAAAGAAAAGAAAGAGAGATTTTCAATGATTCTCTCCTGAAAAGCTGTGCTGCTTTCAATCAAGTTCGAGAAGTACTTACACCAAGCGGGGACCGGCTTCGCTAGACCATTTTGGTCCGTCCGGGCTAGGCTCTATTGGGCGCTGGCTTATCGTAAACAAACAACAAACTTGATTCATAGCATACTTGTTATATACGGAAATCTATTTTCTCAATCATATATACGGAAAGAGATTTTCAAATAGATTAAGGAGAATAGAAACTCTTTGTACACAAAAACTCTTTTGTATACGCATACACATGGCGTCCAGCTTCATTCTTTATACTAGTAAAAGGTCTAATAAGTATAGATTCATCAAATATCCTAACATGTCTTTGATTTTCGTAAAACAGAATTCCTCTTTTTAGGCCTTTGAATTGATACCCTATCCCCGCGCTGCGGTTAGACAGTGAAATCTTTCGAATTCGAAAATGAAGAGGAAATCGGTTCTAATTTGCCTAATTGAGATCTCTGGAATATGGAAAGAATATTTACTTCTTTTTTGTTTCATTCGAAAAGGGCCCTTCTTCTATGTTCTATTCTAGATCCAAAGACTCAATTCTTACACAAAAACAAAAATAGGAAAAGAACCATAGGTTCGATACCTTGTTCTTGTTAGAGTTATAGGCTCTTGTTATCTAATTCGTGCTTCATAGAAATCTCAGATAGAATCGACGAATGAAACAGGTTCAGTAACAATTCACATCACGGATACAGAATGAAAAAAAAGAAAGCATTGGCTTCCCTCCCATATCTTGTGTCTATACTCTTTTTGCCCTGGTGGGTTTCTCTCTCATTTCATAAATGTCTAGAAACTTGGGTTCTGAATTGGTGGAATACCAGGCAATCCGAAATCCTTTTGAATGATATTCAAGAGAAAAATGTTCTAGAAAAATTTATGGAATTAGAAGAACTATTCCTGTTGGACGAGATGATAAAGGAGTACTCGGAGACACATATGCAAAGGCTTCGTATAGGAATGCACAAGGAAACAAGACAATTGGTCCAAAGACACAATGAATCTCATTTCCATATCATTTTGCATTTCTCTACAAATCTAATCTGTTTCGCTATTCTAAGTGGTTGGGTAATGAAGAACTTTTCATTCGAAATTCTTGGATTCAGGAATTTCTCTATAACTTCAGTGATACAATCAAAGCTTTTTCGATTCTGGATCGGATTTCACTCGACCCATGGTTGGGAACTAATGATTGGTTCGATCTACAACGATTTTGGATTGGCTCAGAATGATCAGATTATATCTGGTCTTGTTTCCACTTTTCCAGTGATTCTAGATACAATTGTGAAATATTGGATCTTCCATTTTTTCAATCGTGTATCTCCTTCGCTTGTAGTAATTTCTCATTCAATGAATGAATAATTCATTAGATCTTTTGATCTCAATCAAATCAGAATCTTTCTTCATGTATAAAGAAATCATTTTTCATCTTACTTCTTCTTTATACTTCTACCTTTTCAATTCAAGGTATTCATACTATACCAGTACAATTCTTTCAGTACAATCAATACAATGGCAAACTTGTGGATAGGGAATTCTACTAGTTACCTATCAAATTTCTTGTAGAAATTCCGGGGATCAATGATTGGACCATGCAAAATAGAAAGATGGGTAAAAGAACAGATGACTCGATCCATTTATGTATCGATCATGATATATGCAATAACTCGAGCATCTATTTCAAATGCATATCCCATTTTTGCGCAGCAGGGTTATGAAAATCCACGAGAAGCAACTGGGCGAATTGTATGTGCCAATTGCCATTTAGCTAATAAGCCCGTGGATATTGAAGTTCCGCAAGCTGTGCTTCCTGATACTGTATTTGAAGCAGTTGTTCGAATTCCTTATGATATGCAACTGAAACAAGTTCTTGCTAATGGTAAAAAGGGAGCTTTGAATGTAGGAGCTGTTCTTATTTTACCTGAGGGATTCGAATTAGCCCCCCCCGATCGTCTTTCTCCCGAAATGAAAGAAAAGATGGGCAATCTTTCTTTTCAGTGTTATCGTCCTAATAAAAGAAAGATTCTTGTGATAGGTCCTGTTCCCGGTCAGAAATCTAGTGAAATCGTCTTTCCTATTCTTTCCCCCGACCCTGCTACGAAAAAAGACGTTCACTTCTGAAAATATCCCATATATGTAGGTGGGAACAGAGGAAGGGGTCAGATTTCTCCTGATGGTAGCAAGAGTAACAATACAGTTTAGAATGCTACATCAGCTGGTATAGTAAGCAGAATAGCACGTAAAGAAAAGGGGGATATGAAATAACCATAGTTGAGAGAAGGACGTCAAGTGGTTGATATTCTACCTCCAGGACCAGAACTTCTTGTTTCAGAAGGTGAATCCATCAAGCTTGATCAACCATTAACAAGTAATCCAAATGTAGTAAAAAGAGCTATATGGTCAGGGAGACGCAGAAAGAGTGCTTCAAGATCCATTACGAGTCCAAGGCCTTCTGTTCTTCTTGGCATCTGTGATTTTGAATCTTTTTGGTTCTGAAAAAGAAACAGTTTGAAAAGGTGAAGTTGTACGAAATGAATTTCTAGATCTAGAGATTCCTTAAAATCAAGTTGGTAAAAGTGCCAAATTCTTGTTGATCGATAGAATGATATATGATTCAAAAAAGAAATTCTATAAGTCTTTTCTTTGTTTGTTTTTTTAGACTCTTTTTTCTTTTGCGGGATGTCTGAAACTCATTACTTGTATACCATTCCTAATGATAGAAAAGAAGCATACAAATACAAAGGCGCTAGACAAGGCAAGGACGGGAAAAATGAAAGGCGCTAGAGAGAAGAAGAAGAAGAAAAATTGAAGGAGGTGCCCCGTCCCGTTAAGGCCTTTCTTGATGGAAAGTCCCATCCATAGAATAGATAGGTCAATCTATAGAAGACATTGACCAATCATGTGCGGGACGAAGCAAAGTTGAAAAGCATTCGGGATAGCGAAAACTTGCAACTTCCCCTATTTTTCTTGAAACCAAACCCCGGGAAATGTACTCAATAAGCTGCTCTCCAAGTGACTGAATAAGATAAGTCAGGGATGAGCGGAACAGACTGAATGAAAATAGGAAGACCTGTGAGCACCGCAGCAGTCCGGACATAGACCGAATTCGGGTTCTCAACTGTTGAGTAGATTGACCACGGAAACGATTTGACTCCAACTCAACTCCCGAAAAATCACACGGGAGGCCGGAGGCCAGAAGTCAAGTAAAAAAACAGCGGTAGAAAAAAAGAGTTATGCGCCCATTCTTTTCTTTCATAGCTGGAGCAAATGGAAAGAGAAGTGCAAGCCGAACACTTTGACAGGTGTTGGTAGGCACGCCTCTGATTCTGAGAAAGGCTCGATCCCTTCTAGTGAAATCCCAATGAACCTATGGTATGGAGACCATATCTTCTTCCCAACTTCATATTTCTTCTATGATAAGAAGTCCACTGCGGTGCCCAACACAAGCCACACATGAAAGAAAATTTCATGTTGATGTTGAACAAAGACGTGGCGCTAAGCTAAGACTCTTCGGATCTAGTCATACATTTGATTCTAATTAGATATTTCCAATTCCAAAAATTGGAAAGAATGTGATGGGCGAACGACGGGAATTGAACCCGCGCATGGTGGATTCACAATCCACTGCCTTGATCCACTTGGCTACATTCGCCCCTACCCCCGCGTACTGGTTTCAGTCTCTATCTACGATCAGATCCTTTCTGAACCCTCCCTATGACCGCTATCAAAGATAAGCTTTTTCCGATAGTTGCTAATTTTTTTTTTCATTAGAGGAAGCAAAGCTTCAACAAGCAAGTAGAAGCTTCCTGGCAAAGCTGAAAACAAAGAGGTTGGGCTGTTCACTTCATTGATTTGAGTCCACTTTACTGAAGTTCAGAAGAAAGAAAGATAGGGGCCGGGGCACCGATCATGTCAAAGCCTCCTACCGAGCAAATTACTGAAGTTGGTTCTGAGTCGGCTGGTGATCCAGAAAAGGCCGCTGAACAGAGTGTCGAAGGAACACAGCCTACCGAATGTGTTCCGGGGTCCGCGGGTAAAGAAGTTGAAGAGACGGCTCAGTCGCAGCCGAACCGACTGAGATCACAGCCGCTAAAGGTAGCCGGAGCCGGGGTTTTTCGAGGTTTTTTCTTCCTGACTTCCGCTGCCAAAGCCGGGGGGGCGAGTCGGGCGAGAGAGAGAAAGTCCTCCTTCTCACTCTACTTGCGCGAGTCACTGCCACTCCGTGCGCCATAAAAACCACCCCAATTTCTACCGCATTCATCTTTCAGCAAAGTTGCATTGTGTTTTTTTGCATTTGTGTTAGGGAACGTAAAGATATTTAGTAGGTTCTAAGTAGAAAAAGAAGTGCAATTGAACAAGTTTCGATGAAGTGAATTATCAGTGGCTTGCTTGGGGTTGGCTCCTCGATCCGGACTGGAATATATTGCTCTTCGATTATGACTTTCAGTAGCTTTTTTGTATCAATGAGCATGGGTAAAGACTGCCCGGCTCATTGCTAGTGAATGGAGCAAGTAATGCTAGTTTGAGTTTGGTTGGTGGAGATGGTCCCGGGGAACTCATTCACATGAATCCAATCCCTGGACTCAATCTGAGTGGTTCCCCTAAAGAAGGACGAAAAGTAGCATAAGCGGATGAAAGAGTGGACGAGCTCCCTTTCAATTACATCGAACCTTGTTGGCCGATAACTCGATGGTATCCGCTCATGGATGGTAGTTGACTGATTGGAGTCAGTTTCAGCCTTTATATTAGTTGGAGTTTGTGGAACAAGTGAAGTTGTATAGATCCCATCGTTTCTAGTACTTTTTTAGAATCCACACCAGTAAGAAATAGCTTGAGTTGTTGGTTGAAGTGACCTATACATATTTCAAAGCTAGCGCCTTTTCTTCCGATAGGTAAGTTGGTAAGTCCTTAATAAGGCAGGGGAATTCCCTTAGAAGCCGCTTTCAAGAAAGAATCGAATCGCTGAATACATATTCTATCGGTTGAGTAAGGGAGTAAGGGCGAATTGCTCCTATTCTTTAGCTTCTTCTTTCATACCGATAGTGAATAGCTCTAGTGGCTGCTTTTGAAGATAGTCATTCTATTGGGTTAATCTACGTAAAGCAGAAGTAGTTCGGAGCGTCACTTTCTGTGCTGTTATGATTCCATGATCTTCTCTGAGGTGGACCTGCTTATCTACTCAAAAAGTTCGCCTTCAGCTCACCTTTCATTTCAGTAGGATCAGCTCTGTCTTTGCACGACCTAACGTCGCATTGCATTCATATTGGACAAAATCAAAGATGAAGCCGCTAGGGCTTCTTTTCTCACTTTCTTGCTTTGTTTTTACGACTGGATCCAGATATTGGCCGATCGGTGATCTATGAACCTTCTCCGGCCGTGGAAGCACATTCTTTCGGTAAGAAGCACTCGTCGGTACGAATAAGATGAATGAAAAGCAAGGGGCGGCTGAAGAGGTGGTTGAGTGGTGTGAATCAAGGGTGGACGTTTCATTCCATCAAACCTGTCTGTCATGCCCTCCATCCTTTCATCCATGTCGAGTAGGATCGTATATAAGATAAGTCCTGCTTTTTGGAGTGCCTGGTACAAATCACACTTTCTCAATCTCTACACCTATCAATGAGGCACCAAAGGGGGAAGAGCAGGTCAGATTATGAAACCGAAAATCCTAATCCGGGAAGAGACCGCTTAGCCCAACTTCACTTCATTAGGCGCCCCAGTTCCACAACAGAACATATTGGATTCAATCTTTTGCTACGCAACCTCGATCTCTGTCAAAAGGTAGTACGTGTACGGGTCCCAATCCGCATTCTGGATGATCTCCTTTGGCACTAGCGGCTTCAGATCTATATACCTGAGACCGGAGGAGAATCAAATGCCTGATCTGACCTATAAAGAAGGCGTCGACATGGATGATTGTTAGTCCAAATTGTCCAGCAAAAGAGGACTGCCGGATCGGGATCAGCTTATGTGGCGAGATGTCTTGGTTTGGACTTCCTGTCTGATCCACTCTCTAAACGAGATTTTGGCTTTCTAGGTCGATTTCCTACTAATGGCGGGGCGAGCTCAACAACTGGCGATTGGTCGAAGAGCAATTAGTCTTACTCCAAAAACCGATTTTCGGCTTAGATCTATCTTTTCCCTCCATCTTCCTTCTATAAAAAGAGACTAGTTCTAACCATCGGCGTACTCCTTTCAACAATGTCTGCCGAAAAGTCTGTTGGTGAATGAACCCAGGCTTCTCTTGGTCCGGAAGTCAATCTCGTCAATTGCGGGGACAAGTCTTGGATCTTAGTAAGTGGGCGGGCTTAGAAGGATTATCCAAACCAATCCCACGTATGAAGACCACCCGTCGCCTATGACTAGGAAGAAGGGAATGCCTCTTTTCAAGAAAGTCTTAGCCTAGCCTTGCTTGACTAAAGTCATTTCCCTTCATGCCAAATATCCATTTCTAGGCCCCAGTTTGGCCTTGCTTGGCGGTTCCGGAACAGGAAACTGGGAAAGAAAGTTGCCGGAAGGGAAGAGAGGTTGCGGGCAAATGCCCTTCTTTCCTCTTTTCTTTACTTCTTTCTACGATAATTCAAATTCAAGTGATCCGTAACAGGAGGTGCGAAGCAATTGAATTAGAATAGAAGAAAAAGGCTCTCAATGGCAATGGCCGTGGGTGGTACTCTCATACTAAGAGTATACTAGCTTCTATGGTTCAAGCTATTCAGGTGGAAGTGGGGATGCCCTATACTAAGCCAGTTAGGGTACGTAGCTCTCTCTTCTTTCTCGCTTCGATTCCGTAGCTCGCTGAACTTGACTCTAAGGGGATTCGAAGTGAATTACATCAGCTATTTGAAAGATCTATATAGAAGAGAATCCTTTCAAGTGAAATATCGAGCTGCTTCCGCTTAAGTAGTACACTCCTGTCAAAATCTCTGACATTATTACATAGGGGAGAGTCTGCTTCTTTACTTTCTTGGTTGGAGCGGGGATAGGGCATTCCAAGAGAGTTATGAAGAAAGAAGAAGAATCAAAGGCACTAGTTTTTTTCTTCAAGAACAAAAGGCAATAGTTTGATTCGAAGAAAAGGGGACTTAGTCAAAGGATGACCCTATCAATAAAGGATACCGCAATGGGCAGTCGCTTGAAAGGACATAGCGAGAGACGGAATGGGCTTAGTTAGGGGCGGGCCTATTCCACCAACATCAACTGAGGTGCGGAGCAAGAGAAATGAGTCCTTGATGGATGAAGAGCTAAGGTGCGTAGCAATGGACTGAGAATATTTCAAGAAGGAATTCCGCCGGCCACAGTTCGACTGTACCTGACAATGAGGCTTGCAAGGTGCGTAGCAAAGAAGCCGCCAATTCGCCTTAACACAATACCTTTCAGGGCTACCACGGGATACGTGAATGGGAAGGCACAAGGAAGACCTCGATCTCCTTACCAAGCACGCACTTGTCCCTTCTCCGGCTACGAATAAGCCACTTGGCAATGGTGCCTCACAAGGCTAGAAGAGGTTTACATCGCTCGTGACCTAACAACGTGAGTCACTTCAATTGCTGAGGCGCGAAGCGAAAAAGAAGTACGTACTTGTTTTGTTACCAAAACCCCGCCTAATGCCTTGCAAATGAGAGAAAAACTACATAAGACATTATCGAAGAATGGGAGGAAAAGGCGGCGATAGTTTTCTTTTGACAAAGAAAAGGGAAATTGGGCCCATACGACTTCCACCGCTAACCGATACGGCAATGGCGATCCACCAGGAAACCCCATAACCCCCCTCTACTTAGAAAATTCAGGGATACATCGACTAAGGGACAGGCGGTAGGAATGGAAAGCTGGGCGTACTGGATAGATTCCGAAACGAACTCATGTTCATGCTTCTAACTAGGCTTTTTCTTAGCTATATAAGCTCCCCAAGATTGAAATTCAGAAAAAAAACTAGCGCCTTATCCTATCCGGGAAGCAAGCATGGAAGCACTCAAGCTAAAGCAAAGCTCAACATACGCGCCATTTCATAGCACTCAAGGTTCTGAATGGAACAATCGGTGCATAAGGAATAAGGAAAGGCCTGAATGAAAGGGTAGGACCATAACGAAAAGGGGAAAGAATGCGACAGCAGCAGATGGACTGAAGAGGGAAAACATACATCCATACGACAGGAGAACAAAGGGCATATGGGGGACGGATTTGCCTTTTCTCCAATAGAGTACTTATGCAAGTGCCAGGCATGACTCTATCGCCAGACTCGACCACAAGCAGGGGTGGTTCAATCGATCTATCTACTACAGGCTAGCTCATTCAAAACTCGGTCAGGTCTTCGCTTCGGTCGAGCTCGATCCTTTCGACCGGGAAAGACTTGAATAGAACAACATACAAGCAAAGTGAATTGAAATGATTCGAGATCTGGATAGCGCATTGAGCTAAGCAGCAGAAATTGGACTTGACTGAAAGCGCCGACGCTTGTCCGCCTATTTCTATCTTTCTATGATGGACGAAATACAGCCTCGAGTAGCCGAGCCTTATGATTATGATAGAGAGCTCCAGCTCCTCTTTTGTCTGAAGAAAGAGAGTCATCAAAATGATATCTTTCCTCAGCCAGACCAGGTGGACATATTCCGGATGAGTGGCCGATCCGCGAGGAAGATCCATATTCATATGAAGTCGCAGGCCATATTGGAATGAAAGGTAAGCCGCGTAAAGCCAGAGCATTTGAGCATCGAGAATTTGATTTGAGAAGTCAGGTGACGAAAGTAGGGCAATTAGTTTCAAAAAGTCAGTCTTAGGAAGCACAGATTCTCTATATTCCTTTTATCTGAGTGAATGCCAGATATTCTCCGATCAATGTTCTAGTTCAAGTACTATGCTTATCAAATCCGTTAGGATTGAGACTACGATCTCTATGCACACGACACTTGCTCTTTCTTGGCTTTTCTGGTTGGTTGGCCTACTGAAAAGCTAGCTATCTATGCCTAGCCCTTGGGGAGTAAAGAAAGCCCTGACTTACGCCTAGAGCACCATGCAGTCCAAATATGCTACATTAGCCAGCACAAGCTCCGCCCTCTGACTTCTTACTTAGGCTGCCCCCGTGAAGGAGTCCTGAAGTGAGCTCAGCCTTTGAACTTCACTCCTCTACAGCACCTCCTCTTCTCTGGGCCCTTTGGGTAGTTTGAAGTAGGGACATCCGGATATCAACTTATTGATAACAGCTGATATGCGATATCATATATGTATATATGTGACAGCGGATGGCCCTTCGGGTTGTTCATCTGTCGCATATCAGCTGTTCAATAGAGTACAAGTACAGGCATATCTCGTACAGTTCTGTGAAATATGTTCAATATAGTATATATAAAGTACTGCAAAAGTGTAGGCTGTAGCCCCCTCAGGTACGCATAAATTCTGACTTTGGTAAGCTAGCGCCTTGCTAAAGGGTGTTCCTTTCCGAATACTGCTCCACTGATGAACCACCAGGACCTAAGGCAATAGTCGACCCTGTCCTCAACTTGTCATACAGCTGAAACATGAAAACCATAGGTCAAATAGCAAAGCTCTTTAACACTACGCTTCACTGTGTAGCATACAAAAGGAGGCGCGTAGCGAAGCCCGGTAAGCCGACAATCGAAATACGCTTCAGCATACCAACGCAAATAGTCTAAGTGCTGTTTCATCAATGATGAAAACAGCCTCTAAAACATCTTTTTTTTCTCATCACCCCAGAACGTTCGCAACCTATCTACTTCCTTTTTAGAGAAGTCCTTCGGAGCAATCCGCTCTCAGAAGAATAACAAAGCATACCTTCCTCATAGCAGTCGATTATACCATGAACTGGTAACCTCAACCACCATTTCAGAAGGTGACGTTGGACGCCTGAGGGTAACCTCATGAGTAGCCAATGTCTTAACCACTTAAGGGACTTTGGAGCCCCTACAGTACTATAGACCCTATACGAAGCACCTCGGAGACGTTATAATAACCTATCCGAGTGCACACTTAGTTGACTAAACAACCGAGCACCAATAGTTCGCTTAGCTAACCTTAATACCTTTCATGACAAAGGGGATAAAAACCTCCTTCCATTGGCAATAAAGCGCTTCGCGGATTCCATGGACGTGCGAAATGAGGGACTATTCTTTTGATATCGTCGCCTCACACTGCTCGATAAGTTCAGCATACTTCTGAGCTACCCCGTCACCGGTGATGACAATGTCATCTCCGAGGACCGCGTAGTCGAAGAATCGCTTACCGAGGTACACTTGCCAAGCCGACTACCACACTAACATAGAATGTGTTAGTGCGGATACTATTGGCCATGACGAAGTGCACTACAAGACAGTGTTCTTCAGTTAACCTACCAAAGACGCACAACTTGGCCTTCAGACCCAGGAGGCGCCGAGCACTTTCTAAGTGCTCCGCCAGTTCTGTGCCCCCAATTCTCCATTTCTGGTAAAGAAAGAAGAGAAAAGGCGCTAGACAGAGCTCACCCGGACCCCGGGTATTGAAACCGAGGGAAGGAAGGCGCCTAGTTCGTGAAACCAGGTAGTCATACAATCCAGGGAAAACCCCAGGTTGTATGAGGTAAGGTTAACCAAATAAGACATTTCTGCCTATTTGGCTGCCTCTTAGAACGCAGCTAAGTAGAACTTCCACTCAGGTACGCAGGGGAGCTTTGCTCGAGTATAGCAAGCTATCCTCTCGCTTTGCTCTCCATACATGGCGATGACCGCCATGTTTCCAATAGAGTCTATATAGTACGCTGTTTCTAGTCTATAAAGCAGTTCTTTGACAGCCGCATATCCGCTGTGATTTTCACTTCTTCTAGCGCCTCGCTCGCTTACCCGTTCGCTCCGCTCACTGCTGGGACTCTCTAGAGCCTTTTCTTCTTTTCTATTTTATGCTCGAGCTATCCGCCTCTAGAATTAGAGAATTATTAACAGCCCGAGACAATCCAAGCCAGCCAGCCTTTTTCTAACAGCTTTCAATCGCGGGTTCCACATTTCCTACATCAGACGCATAGACAGAAGGCTAGATGCATCAATTGCAATGCCCATCAAGTCAACCCTAACCTACGTAAAAAGAAGGACATTCTATTATGAATTCACCGTCCCTGGAAGGCTGGCTCACTTTCTCTGACTTCGGTCGATTCTTCCTTCACTCGGTCCTCCTTCTTTGCTTAGTCGGGTGACTTTCCCAAGACTAGAAGTCCTACTCATGCTTGTGAAAAAGAAAGAGGAAAAGAGCTAATTCAAGGTAGTGTCTTCCACCTATGAGCCGATCAGACCTTGAATGCACTCGCATTCATCCAGACCAAAGAATACCTGCCAGAGCAGAGATTGAGCTCGACTCGAGAGATGGAGACATAAGGGTTGCAAGAAAGTCCTCGGTGGGTGAGTCTCTCGATATTGAGTCGACCCCGTTCCGAGCAAACATCAAAGGAATTAATCCAATGCAGGTCCGGGTAAGAATCAAGGAATTGAATCCAAATACAGCCTGTTACCTGTTGCCAATCTGATTACCGATTCATAGGATCAACCAGAGTTGAATCAATAGGCAAAGAATCGAACATGGAATGCGCTGTTGAGGGAGTACCGTCTTTCCCTTAGTGAAGTCACATTTCAATCTGAAACTTTTCATCCACCCATGGTCTTTTTGTATAAAACGCATTTCTATACTTCAATTCCATGATTGTAGAATTTCCCGGATTGGAGATCTTTCTTTCTTAATAAGCAACTATCTAATTACAAAAGAATCCCATGGGATATCCATAGGAGAAGCAAACTTATCTTCTACTTTGGCAAGCTTCTTTCTTGCTTAAGGAAATTGACTTTAGACGCACAGTCCCCGAAAGAACCTACCGACCCCAAGAGGAAGTACCCCCGGGGCCTTCCGCAACAGGTCATATATTTGACATAACAGTCCGTAACGAAGAACTAACCGTTCTTTCACATTCACATTACGTCTGTATGTATAACAGAAAGAGAAAAAAAAGGTCCTTAAGAGGAAGAGAGTAATCGAATAACGCAGTAGCATACCAATGAAGATAACTCAGGTGCTGCTTAATCCAAGATTGAAGTAAGCGCTCCAAAAAGTCAAACTCATCGTTCACCCAGAAGGTGCGAACTTTACTAGTTTTCATCGGAAGTCCTTAGGCTTCACACGATCTAGGATGAAAGACCGCACCAACCCCTCTTCATAGCAATCTAGAACCCCGTCCACAACTTGAGAGGATGCGGCCATATGCCACTAGGCGAATGCTGCAACAACCAGTGTCGTTTCCATCTCCGGGTCTTTGGTACCCAGAAGAAACACGGTAGGAAGCACCTCTCAACCTGTATGAAACAAGCAAAGATGTGACACCCAGCTCCCGAAAGAACTGAGTACCTACAGAGCGCGAGATCAAGCTCAAAACATTTCACGAGACTGGTGACAAATCATTCAGTCCGTCATCGGCGATGAACTTCTTTCCACACTAGCATATGATGTGTTAGTGTGAAAGCAGGCCATGACGAATAGTACCCTAAAGGTTGACCCTTCGTGAACCGGTCAAATCTACCCCGAAGGTTAGAGCGTTTCCGACCCCGAATCCGATCGGGAGTCCTAAAGCCGGTCGCAGTCATCATGTGTAACCACGTCCGACCAAAGTCGTCACCGAGCAGACCTACCAGCATTGATCCAGAAAGGACGGCTGGTAGAGTGTCCGTAGCGGCTTTGAGGTCATATGAATAGAGTATCCTCTTTCCATGTAACCTCTCAAGGGGTGCGCGCTGATGAAAAGTCCCGTCAGTTTTCAGCTTACTTAGAACATTCATCACCCAATCATGGAAAGGCCTTAAGAGCGCCTTCCAAATCAAATCGGGTTGCCTATGTCAAACACGCTTTCCGCTACCCTCTAGCTTGACACCGAATCTTCCAGCCTCCGGCCGAGTCTTCATCGTATCCACCAGACTTGCTGAGCAGGCAGAATCAGACCATTAATCAACCAGCCGAGGCCCTTGACCCGGACTATAGGGTCGTCATAACCTGAAGACACAAGTGTCTCACGGTCATCAAACCATACAGACCCAATATCGTTGAGCTCCTCTTGCGAGTAAAGCGTCAAAAGCGCACTGGCTTCCACTGGTAAAGTGTGCCAAGCGCTAAGATGCGTACTCACATCAGAACAGTCTACACCAAATGCTTCATGAACAGGGTTCATGTAGGTCGGACCATAATGGCTGAAACTTGAAACCAAGTTGAAGCGGGATTCGGGTATAGGTCGGGACATACGCCGAAAGCATTGCGGTAACCCATCCGACTAACTCGGAACAGACCTCCATGCAACGCAGACTAGGACTGTAACCTTCTATATGTATATATGTATATGAATGGTTTTCGGAGTCACTTGCTTCGCACCTTTGGCCACACCTTAATAAGCTTGGATAATGAGCAGATGCTCAACACCAATTTGACAATCCTAGGCTCTGACCTCCTTATTCTAGAAAACTCTTAATGAGGAGGTCAGAGTCGAGGCAGACCACGACCCGTCAAGGAAACAAACGTCTTCATCTCAGGCTTCTTGGATGGGACACCTCCCCAGTACCACATAAAATGCAAAGCTGCATGCTTAATGTACTGCCCCACGAACAGGGCTCCAGATCTCTGATCAAGTCTTCTAATATTCTATAGAATAGTGAACTTGGTAGTTTTCTTAGTCTGGAAAAGACTTTTGTTTATGCCATAGATGCCACACAGTAGCTGCAACAGCGATCATGAGGCAAGTCTTTGAGATCTTGGAATCATTCTTTGCCTTCAGGAGCTTCACGAGGGTCCCGAGCTCACCATGCATACAATCCAAGGCCATCCCTCTTCTCAAGATAGCGGAAAACACCTCATTGGAGAAGAGAAGTCACAGGAAAGAAAAAGATGAGAGTTTTGATAAAACACACTTCTTATCGACTTGAATGTTTCTTTTGAGGAGTTGGTCTTTGGTTTTGTGTTTACCCAACAAGGCGATCCATAACGCCATAGCGTGCTTGGGGATATGCTTCCCGTGCCAAACAAACGGAGCCCAATCTTTCTTTGAGTACAGTGGTTGGAGGGAGGTCTTTGCAAAAGCAGTTGTAAAGAAACCAGAGTTTGTAAGTTTCCATCTAAGAGTCTCATAATCTGCAATGTGCACTTTTTGAATGCCCCAAAAAAAGCATAGTAGGTGAGATAGGATTAAGTAAATTCCAACTCCTCCCAGCCAGGAATTGTTGGATTGCTACGCACCTTTATCACAAGCCATATCATAAGATAACCTATCTATGTAAACAATATCAGCAAGGGCTTGGCCATTCAAGGATCCCAAAAGAATAGCCATGTGCTGTCCAAGCAGTTCAATTCTCTCTTTAAGCTGCTCTTTCTAGTGGAGAAGGCCCCGGAAGACCGCAGTTTGGTGAGAGCCGGGTTTGCACATCCAAAAGGATTTGTCCTTAAAGCTTAAAGTAGCGCCAGGCAATCCACTTGCTCCAGAGACAATTTGAGGTAATGAGCTTCCAGCACAGCCGCAACCTTGTAGCGGCATTACATATTTGAAGCCTATGTATTCCCAATCCACCAGCTTTTTTAGGAAATGTCATTCCAAGCCACAAAGATAGGTCTCCTTCCCTCAGCCCCAGCAAGAAACCGTGCAGCATATCTTTCAATTTGGTTAGAGACGGGGAGCTCAAATGCTTGGTTCCAAGAAACTCCTAAAGCCAGCAAAGTTGATTTAACAAGCTGATATCTTCCTGCCATCGAAAGAAGTTTTTGTTTCCAACCATGAAGTTTCCCAACCACCCTATCCACCAGGGGCTGACAATAGCCAGGGAGAAAAGAGAAGGCTCTAGTTCACTCTTTTCTTTGAAAAGAGAAGGGGAAAGGGGTCACCTTGCCTTAAGCCTCTATTGCCGAAGCCCACTGGATCACCATGAATCTGAACAGAGTGGAAAGGTTCATCAATGCAGCCACCTCACAAATCTATCCGGCAGCCCTTTCATCCTCAGAATTTGATAGATTCTAGAAGCTCTGCTGACAATATCAAATTGCAATGTAAACCTTCACACACATAGCAGGTCTCCCTTTTGAAGATTTCAACTTCTTCTTCTTAAGAAGTTCATGAGCAAGAAGCAGATTTTCATCAATAGATCTCCCCGGGATAAAAGCTGATTGATTGAAGCTGACAGCATCACACATTTCATTCTGTTTGCAAGCATTTTGGATATGAACCTGTACAGGCACGTACATAAAGATATGGGTCGGTAGTCAGTGAACTCCAGAGGAATGCTTTTCAATCAGGACAATAAGTGTGCTGTTTGCCGCCCTATACATTTTAGCACTATTTCAGAAGTACTGGGTAGCACGCCAGAGATCATCAGCAATCACCGGCCAAGCAGATTGGTCTAATTTCTTATTCATACCATCGATCCAGGGGCCTTGTTAGGATTAGCATGAAATACCACTTCTTTCAATTCTTCCAGAGTGAAGTCTCTTTCAAGCCAAAGAGCATCAGCATCATGAAGTTGTTTATCAAGGTGCAAGTCATCCAGGTTCGGCTGAAAGCTACAGTTCAGGAATTTTTCAAAGTATAAACAGTTTCTTTTAGAATATTTTGATCAGTAATAACCGACCCCTCAATAAGTTGGATTTTTTTTCTTGCGAGGCTCTTTTCTTGACCATTTGGTGGAAAAACTTGGTGTTGCAATCTCCTAAATGCAGCCATTTCATTCTAGATTGCTGTTTCAGACTCGCCTCCTCCATGTGTCAGAGTTTTTTGTCATTTGAGTAGCAAACTTTCTCCTCCATAACAAGCTTTGCGTCAGTTGGAGCGTGCAGTCTCATCGTCTGGATGCAATGCAGTCAAGGTGATCTTTAGCCGCAGCAACCCTAGAATGAAGGCCAGAAAAATGATCCCTACTCCAATTCTTCAAGACAGATTTGACAGCTTTTAGTTTTCTAGAGAATTGGATCAATGGGTCGCCTTGAACTTACGCCAGTACACTTCAACGCTGCGCGCCTTTCACTGTCTAAGTGAAACGCTTCGCCCCTTAGAATTAGAAAAAGGTGGGAAAAATTCAGCAGCATTTGCTTATGAAAGAAGAGCAATCAACCAAGAGCCATGCACACCATAAGCATACGTGGACACCAGACCGTCTATGCCCAAGGGCCAAAAGAGCTAGAACGGTCGCCTTCCTATTGAATACCAGTTAGAGTCAAAGGAAAGGTTACGTAGCAAATAAAGAAAGAGAAAGCATAGAACGATTGGCCCAAGAATTTCTATAGTTGACTCTTTGACACCTAAATTCACATGAGCAATTGTGAAAGGAAGAGAGAGATGGGCGTCTTGCCGGGTCTTTCTCGCTTGGAGCCTGGGCTGGTAAGTAAGGACTTTGCCTGGTCTTTCGGTCGGAACTCTCCTGGTATGAATATAGAATGACTTTTTCTTAGAAATCGAGTGGAACTTGAAAAGAAGTTCCTTTCTGAATTGAGTCACTAACTAAGGACTCGGGTTTTTAGGGATCAAGCAAATGCTGCTACACTATGTATGTAGGCCCCCGGTCGGACTGCCTCGGTACATGTTCGGCTTTGTTAGGTAGGCCACAACGGAGGTCTCATTCAAGCAGCAAATTGTAGCCAACCAAAAGGAAAGGTTTTGTCAAAAATGATCTTCTAACTTCAGTAGTCTTCGGTGCCAAAGATCAATGTTGACTTGAGCAGCAAGTCTGGTTCCCAACAGCTATCAGAACAGGTCTAGTTAATGGCCCACCGGCTGTTAGCCAGGAGGTAGTCAATGGCGAAATGCTTCTCGCATTTGCTAAGAAAGCTTACTCCAAGACGGTCATTGACGTTGAGTTTTGAGCTAGAAAGACTGGAATGAAATGAAGTACGCTTTGACGCTATTAATTAAGGGCATATATATATGGATTCTCGTGTCGGAAGGCCACAACTTTCATTGTTCACCCTCCTGCCCCGGCTGGTCCCGGGTTCTCACACTTCACTGGCTCCTAAATGCCTTGAAAAGAGTTGGGTGAGAACATTATGCCCCTTAGACTCTACTTATAGTCAGGCAGTCTATGGTCATACGGAAGCGTGAGTAAGTAGCTACAATGGGACTACTTACTGTTCCACTCCTGCTCAGTTCATTGCTGACTAGGGTTGGCCTAAAATGAAATGCAAGTCCTCGGGGGTAAGGCACATCAACCTGTCATTCATGCATTCACATAAGAATAGAAAAAAAAAAAAGCAATAGAAATAGAAGAAAGAGGGGAAATGGGGGTTTGACCTACAAAAAGGCAGAAGTAGTAGCATCCAAATCAACTGAACCGGGGCAATAACAATACCTTTGTTTGGGATTGTACTATAGCAAGCTATCCTTTCGTTCTGTATTTACGTGCTTTTCTATTATTCCAAAATTGCATTCTCACCCTGCTCCTTCTTGCCGTATATGTATATACAGGCTCCTTACTACTACCTATTTGTTGGTAACGGCATCCATATCTTTATGCACGAACGAAAGGCTTTTATGATCTATTTGTGGACGTGTAGAGAGAGGCACCTTATCTATGCAATAACGATCGCACTCTTCAAGACAGATTCGTAAAAGGTAAATCTACGCCATGGAAGTTTCATTGCTGAATGACTTTTCTGCTACCAACTCTTTCCTCTATGGGTAGGGCATCTCTACATGTGAGACCTTGTCTCAAATTTCTCACATACCGGATTCCCGAGGAAGAAAGAGAGCTTCTCTCCTCCTTGCTTTCATGCATATCATACTAACAAGCTGAAAAGTGATCTCGCTGTACCCGATCCCCAGACTGACATTGAGAGAAGAGTGGAACGGGACTAGCCTTATAGGGGACTTCCCCGGATACTTCTCAACTCATATCGGAGCAAGGTACTCCTTGTCCTACTAGACTGAGACCGCGTGAAGCAATACCACATTCTCAAGACTCCGGCAGACACCGATGTAGGGCTTCATTCTTCTCTTGTTCCTCTTTCCATACGGACCGATCGTTCCCCTTCCTCCGGGGAAAACTAGCAAATAGCATTTTCTTTTATATAGGGTCTTTTCTTTGGTTAAGTCAGTGAAGGAAGTAAAGCCTTTCACGGTTGAGCAAGCTTTCGTCTCTCCTCTTGCGCTTTCTCGGAAGCTATCTATTCTTCTTGTTGGACCTTGCCTTCCTTCTAGGTATGAGTCAGCTATTCCCCTACCTTCTCATTCTTGCCTTGCTACTGTGACTGCAGCAGCTATTGCTTGCTGCCGAGTGCCTGTATCCTTCGTCTTATTTCCTAGGGTACCCTGCTTACGCGATTCAAAAGCCAGTTCCGCGGATCGCCCTAAAGAGCTAAAGAAAAAGGGTTTTTCTATTTGAAACATCTCGTTCTTGAGAAAACTCAGGTCTCTGGCCCATCCAAATGATAGACCTAGTGCGATTTCCTCTCTTTTTGCCAACCGCAATTGGAAAAAGAGTTTATGGGATGGCAAACTATGGGCGTCCAGGAAAGACGTACCTCGTAAGCCTTAAGGTCATAAGGGCCATTCAGGCCTCATGACGAAGCTTTTTTTTTAGACCCGCGGCGATACGATAGCTTATTAAGGGAAGGGCAGGGGCAACGTCTGGCGGAGCTCAACCGAGTCAGAGGTTCTGACTTGGATGCAAATGCAGAGCATCAAGAGTACTTTACAGATGCCATAATGGATCGCATCCGGGTTCGGAGGTTAAGATACTGAGGCTGAAGGAGGGATAGTGTGACGGGTGGAGCGGAAAAGAATCTATGAATTTCGCGCATGAATTAGTGCATGAAAGGGATCTCCCCACGAAAGAATCAAATATTCTTCACTACGTGCCTATCTCTTTCCTCTCTTCCTCTTAATATGGTATCGCGAGATGCAAGCCGGACCAAAGGGGCTCCGTTCATCAAAGCTCAAAATAGGGTATACTTATACTATTCTCAAGTAAGAAGAGGGGAACCCTACGTCCTTGCACCCGGGCTTATAGGTCCTATTCTGGTGAACCCGACGTATATACGTCGGATTGGTTCGTATATTAGCTAAGGCTCACGGCCACTTTCATCGAAGACAAGACACTTTTCTTTGCTACGCACCTCGACGCGCCGCAGCCACTATTTTGACTCCTTTTTATGCAATTAGGAACTCCATGGAACTTTCTCGATTCCAATGCAACTTATCCTTTTGGAGCTGACGTAACAAACTACGCGAGCCTCCCGATGAAGCCAACAGAAATCCTATCCGAATACTAAAAGAAAAGGCAGTTTCATTATGGTGGTATACCAGCCGCCAGTTCTGGAACTTCCAGTTCCAATCGGAGCATATAGATCCGTAAATAGATTTGTATGTATAGCCACTTCAGTCGTGCTCGTCGTTTCTCGAATGGAAAAAAAGTATCTTTTTTCTGGGAACATGGTAAACCAGAAATTCTTATGTTCGTTATTCTTCATCCACCGATGCAGAAAATGCTCCAGTTTTCCATTCTCATATGAGGCAGGCGATAGTATTGGCAACAGGTCGGCACGAAGTGATTCATCATGCTCAAACATGAACCGATCGCTCGTTGGGGACGGTTTAGAAAGAAGAAAATTACCACAAATGGAATGAAAAGTGGGTCCATGTAAATGATCGAGACCTCGCAAACAACAACGCTCCTTCCCCATATGGAGTTCGGGACCCAAAGGCAATCGTTGAGTGAACTGTATCTTATTTGTATTAGTTGACCTAAGCCGCACCATTACTGCTGGGGTGAGGCTCGGCCTCCGAACCGTACGTGGGACGAGTTTCTGCCTCATACAGCTCGGGCCGAAGACCGGGGAAAGTTGAGGAGCCGTTAGGCCACTCGACTGAAAGGAGAGGAGAGATGGGGAGACCCAGCTGCTGCCGGTCGGGACAGGAAACGGGGCGGGGATCAGCTTGTGAAGAAGCAAGCTTCTTCCCCCACCCCCAAAAACCGACCCTATAGCGCTTCGCGTTCTTTCTATTCCATCCCAGTCCATTCCGGGATAGGCTAGGCTAAGACTAAGAACTAATAGAATAAGTGCAGTAGTCGTCGTCTGACCAATCGGCTCGGACACCAGATCGCTCGTGCCCGCCCAAACTACGATCATGGTTGCCCTAAATGGAATGGCTCTCTTCTCTTAGTTACGCTGCGCCCCGACCCGAGTCCCCACGTCCGCTTTGATCCGCCCACAACCCGCTTTCTTTGCCAACACAACATTAGGGCCGTCCCCTTCATTCTATGCTGACCCGGGCTGGCTTTTTGGGAAGCCCGTTCCCACCGCGCTCACGGCCCGGCTGGCCTGCCAGCGGTAGTGGGAATTCTCCCGTTCCCTGGTAAAAAAAGGGGTGGTTGGATGCGGGATCTACTCCACGAGGAGCGGTACGGACGTAGATGATATCATCACGACCTCTCTTTGCGTACCGCTAGGGATGCTTAAGGCCACTTCGCCAACTGGCATTACCTGCGCTTTCGTCTCTCTAAGTGTGGTCAGCACTGGGTGTTTCCGAGCAGCGAGGCTGACACCCATTCGCATTAGTTCATCCAAAGTTCCTTACCCTTATGCACGAATTTTGGAATAAGCCATCTTCCTATCAAGGTTAAGGAGTCAACTGAGCATCTCAGCGGCGGGATTGAATACCCGGATCAAATCAGAGTTCACGCCGCCCGCCCTGAAAAAATAGGAGGCGTGGGCCACAGGTCGCACATCAGCCACCGGGTCGCACGACAGAAGAACACCCAACAGAAAGATGCACACTCCTACATGTGAAATAGGCAGATGAATCTTCACTTTTTTGTAGTAGTCGTGACCAACAGCCATCAGCAGTCGGCTCGTTGGTAAGGCGAGAGCTTCAAGCCCGATTTCTGGTGGCACACCCCCCAAACAAGCACCACTCGACGAAGGGGGGACGGGGAAAGCTACAGGCCCAAAACCTTCGACCCTTCTTTCTCTTTCTATATAGGGGTACCCCGGGCACCTCATCTTGTCATTTCGTCGTTGCTCATTC
This sequence comes from Dendrobium chrysotoxum, assembly GCA_019925795.1. NCBI lineage: Eukaryota > Viridiplantae > Streptophyta > Magnoliopsida > Asparagales > Orchidaceae > Dendrobium > Dendrobium chrysotoxum. The sequence continues at coordinate 45,038 of JAGFBR010000719.1, forward strand.
CCGTTAGGCCGAAGTGTTTGGCGTTTCCTTCTCCGCTCACGCTTCGCTGACCTATCGCGTGGTAAAGAGAAGATAGTACGAAAGAATTGTAAACAGGACAGACCGCAGAAAGATTCTAAATATGACAAGTCCCCCATGAATTCGATAATCAGGAAATTCAGAACGGGAACGAAACGAAATAAAGCATTTCTAGCGGATGAGCTTCTCCCAATTATGTCTGTGAATAGAATAGGGCGGCTTGCTCTGACCAACACTCCACTTTTTGCTCTGTCCATGGAGCGTATGAATTTCCTGGAATGTAGATATACCAAAAAAGGGAATTCAGGGATCAGAATAGGAATTAGAGTACCATTGGAGGAAGGGGCACCAGTGGGAACATCTCTACTGACGAACAATTGAAATAGTACGGGTGCTGCCGTGCCACGAGGCACGACCATGGAAGTAATGAAAAAGAAGAAGTTAAGTAGTTGGACCATCTGTTCTATCCGTTCTATTTTAGCTTCTCCATAGAAGATTAGACGCTAAAAATGAAAGTGTGCGCAACGCATACCGAAAAAGCCATGTTGCCGACCATTAATGACTAGTTCGAACACCAGGAGCAGGGTTGAAACAAAGAAAGATTTTTGACTTTCTTTTTCGAACGTTTTCAAGAAAACCTTCTCTTCTCGTAGAAGTCTTTTCACAATGTTTTTAGTGATATTAGTATATGCTATGCTACGCCCTTCCCCTGTCACTCCTATAAAGATCCCCGGCGTGAGAGACTTCTGCAAGTCGATCTCCACCTTGCATAGGACCTCTTTTTTAGCTTAGCTTTATGCTCATCCAATTGGATCGGACTCCCCCACTCGACTAGCCAAAGAAGAAAGAATATCCGGTCGCCTTTATTCGACCGGGAGTCCAGGAAAGATTATCCAAACCGGAGCCTTATGCAATACTGCTGTTTCCGGCCGACGGTGTCCACCTTTTCAGAACCAGATATTTAGGTTTCTTTTCCATGGTACTCCGGTCCAGGCCTTCATCCATCATATCTGACTTCTAGTGAAATCTGATAACGAAGTAACTATGGCTCAGGTCCACGAGTGCCACATTCCCTTTCGCTCGCCACAGGCTCCTTGGCTGCTCCTCCACATACTCCAACATAGGCTAAAGCCCCAGTAATTTCCCAATAAGGCTGCGTCTCCACTAGAGCCTTGTGCTAAAACTTCCTGGGCTGGGGTAATATGACCTTATCCTTTTGCATGACTGCATCCTGCATCCACGGGCACTCACGGGGGTCATCTTCCTGATATTCATTGTTCAAATCCTTATCCTGGACCAGATCCGACCAGGAGTGCGGTTGAATCTTGGAACTTTGCTCCACCGCCTCTCCCTCATCTGCATCCAAACCATTTCGACCGGAGCGACTTCGTTCAATCGCTTTTGAACTTTTTTGTCTGCCCGGCGGGCTTTTCATAGTTCACGGCCCCAGTTGAGTAGGGTCGGGATAGGTAGGCAATCGAATCCAGTCTTCTCGGTTCAGTGCCTATTTCTAAGTGGTAGGCTCACCATCGGGCAAAATAGCTCCATTTCTATTTCATCTCAGAATTTGAGAGGAGTTGGGGGATCACTCGACTTTCAACAAGGTCGGTTGAAGATTATGAAAGAAAAGCAGGAAAGCCTACTTCATTATCAGTGAGATAGACAGCCCAGCGAAACTTCTTCTGTCAAATAGCGCGTTGAGCGGAATAAGCGGATATTTTTTTACTATATTATATATATATAGGATGCCACAGGGAAAACCTTCTCGCGAGATCTTCTCACTCTAACGCTCGCTCGAACGTTGGTCGACATTCCACTACTATTTTCTTGGTTGGTCTTGTGTCCCATCATGGAAGTACCTTAGATTTTCTTCTCCACCGATATAGCAACTAAAAGAAACCCAATCCGTGTGACCTTATGAGACCACCTATCGTTTGATAGGAGCTACAAGAACAGCCATTCTTTTAGTTGGTGACCGAGTGTTGTTTTGCCAGTTCATAAGTGACCTCTGGAACTCTTCCACCGGAGAAGGTGTCTCTAGCCGACTTCAGAGTCTACCTTTCCTTTATAGCGATCTCCCGTGTTTCTCCATGTGACCCGCGAATACCACCCACTAGGAGTGGATCAAAGAGTTGTAAACGGAAGTGAAATATCGAAGTTAGGTTGGAAGCAATTAGTGGTTAATCGCTTGGAACCTTAAAGAGCTCTAACTCATGTACCGAAGTAGAGTTGTTAGTTCAAGTGTAGTGTACCAGTATAGCTTAGTCTTTATCTCGCTCATACCAAAAAGAAGAATACGGCGCTTACTTACTTGAACTGATAGAACAGATAGTTCGACTACGATCCGTTTTTCTATCATCCGTGTGAGAGCAGCCGTGCCAGCACTAGGGGAGAAGACTTCTACTCATCCTTACAGCTCTTATCTGATCTACTCCTACCAGCTTGATCTAAGCAAGCAAAGTCCGTTAGTTACTATTTTGAGAATAGCGTAAGGAATCAGTAAATGGAACACCTACTTCTTTTTTCTTATCTTTCGCTAGAGGGGTGTAATTAATAGCCAGCCCATCTCCTGTGGGGTTAAGCCCTATGGCTTGTCGGAATCGTACTGGTAAAGCCTTAGCTGGCGAAGCTTCGGATCTTAGCTAATGCCATTTGATTTGAGGGACTTACAAATCGTGAGGGTTGGTGTAACTAACTGAGCTGATAGGTGAACCAAGACCCCGAAGGTTGCCCCTTCCGCCCTTGCGCCAAGATAGCTTTCGATAAATGGGCTTCGCAGCTAGTGCAAGTAGTCCCGTACTACTTTTTTTCTAAAGATCATTTTTCCCCGGAAGAATGGACTCGGACGCTTCCACTCCTAGTAGCGGACGCAAATGGACCTTTCTTGCAAGTATAGATCGTCCTGATCGAGCATACCAACTCAACCAGAAATGATAGCTACCTTCGAGCTATCAGCCAACAGGAGAAGAAGCTCTCAGATCCCCGTCAATCTTCCTATTCATATATCTAGAAGAGTATGGCTTACCAGCTCGTAGGGGTAACCAGCTTTACCAGCCTTAGCCTTGCCAGTACCAGTACCAGTACCAGGTACCAGTGAGCGCGGGCGAAGGGAGAGACCAATAGCAGCACCAAACGTTCGCCTTATTTAGAAGGCCTTCCGAAAATGAGAGTTCCTTCCGACCATGCTTCTGTCTCCCCGGTATGAAGTAAGCATCGCCGTATGACCACGTGCCAACTCCCGAGCCCTTTTGGTGTCCGGGTTCCCCTGCTCTCCCACCCAACAGAACCAGAGAAGCTACATACTCCTCAGTTATACCTAATTCTCCTATAGAAAAGGTTCCCGACTTTGTTCCAGCTGGTTGATCGCCCAACTCGATAGTTAGCCATATTAAGTGGCCTATTCTTGAATACGATCTGCTGGGGTGCCAAAGCTTCTGGATGGTAAAACGACTGTCCTTTCGGGGCGGAGGTGTATACACGTAACTGGAAGTTCACCATGTTCGTAGATTAAGCTTTGCTTTGAATCTCTTCGCTGAAACTTCTGGTGCTGGCTCGGGAGATAGCATTGGCACAGGCTATTACCTATTGACGGGTGTCATGCCAGAGTCTGTCCGGGTGAGCTCAAGCTGTAGAAGAGAGTTAGCTTTCTGCTGAGTGAGCACGAACAGGAGCGGACGCACACTAGATCAGAGCAAGTTTTGCTGGCCCAATGGCACAGACACCTACTAGGATGAGGCATAGCGGGAATTGAACCCACATCTCGTTGAGCTGCTCCAGTAAGCACCCCGAAGCTCAATTTGTAGGACCGGGGAGAAGACTCGCAGGCGTGCAGGCGTTTTGAGAGAGCGAAAAACTCTCACTTTAGTCAGTGCCAGCCAGGCAAAAGGGTTAGCCTGAAGGAAGTGGTGGTTTAGCCAAAGGTAGAACGTGCAAGGGTTGGATTCATCACGCTCTTAGAATAGCTGTTCCAATCCGAAGGCCTATCCCAAGACGGAGAGCTTATCTTCTCCACTAGATCTACATAAGGCGCTAGTCAGTCTATTCCAATCTTTCTTGTCCTTCAGCTTCTAATGGATTTGCTTCTCTGCAGACAGAGGAAGACATTCATGAAGTGGACGAACTTGGTGAAGAATTACTGCAAGGGGCTAAGGGAACCCAGCCCATGAACCAGATTGGAAAGGAAATACCTTATGGTTCATTGACTAAGGCTTCTCCCAGGGCAGAGGAAAATTTGCATGATCAGTCCATAGATATTTTAGAGAAAGTTCACTCAAGAAGTGTGAGGAGGGCAGTTTTGGTGAAAGAAATTTAGGAGTCTAAAGAGAAAATAGTAGTTGCTCTATCCATGAATCCAGGGGGAAGACAGAGAGGCAAAGGCGCTAGAAGAAAAACCTGCTGAAGGTGGTCCGGCCAAAGCTACTAGGGAATGCCAAAAGGGCGAGTAAAGATTCCATCACTAAGACTGTCTCATGAAGGTGAAGGCTGTAGTCTGGAATGTAAGGGGGTGAAACATGAAAGAGAAAAAGAAAGAGTTGAGGAAAGGCGACCGGTAGGGAGATCGACTACTCAGGGAATTTTGAGAATTTGAGCTGTTGAGACAAAAGTTATAGAATCCAGAACTAATATCCTCATTCAAATAATCTGGAGTGGCCAATCCCATAGAATAATGCATTCGATTGATTGCCTCTGATCGGAGTCCTTGAGTTAGCCGTTCGTTTCTAGTTTAGCTTCTTAAGAGAAAGAAGCTACCAAAGATTCCACCCTTCCTCACAGGAGCGATAACCACTTCTTTTTAGATTTTTCAATTAGAAGAAATAAGGACAGGTTTTCATGAATCAGGCTAGGAATTGTTTCAAAACCTCTGTCGAATCCCCCCGAAAACCCCTAGAATAATAGTAAGCCGGGATAAAGGAATTCTGTGATAGTTTCATTCAGCCTAACCTACCTCCTAACCTCTCGCGGAAGTAATGGAGTGTCTGGAAAGTGCGAACCAGTATAGCCAGTGCGGAACTCGCTCTTAAACTCGCGGAAAGTATGTAGCTCCTTCCCTCTACCTAACCAACATAGTACCTCTATCTTTCTTCTACTGAAGAGTAGAAAAAGCTGAGTGAATAGATAGCCTTAGGGATGCTTTTACTTCTCTTCTCTGTGCCCTACCTCCTAAACTTTGGTAATAGAACTAACCTTCGGTTTTTCTAACTAGTCTTTCTGTCTTGTCTTCCTTGTCATGTAAGGAAGGACGCAACTTCTCTGTGGGAGGAGCTAAAAGGAGAGTGAAGAGAGAGAGCTTCCCGGCCCGCCTTTCTTTTTGAATGGAGTATAGGGCCGACCGACCTTGTACTCACCTCTTTCTGGTAGTCGTGAGTGTAGCTTCCTTTCCGTAGTGAGCTATTGATCTCTGGTCTCTGGGAAGCCTTAGGGAAGCAAGAACTTCTCCGGGTTGTATACTCTTCAGTAAGTTTCACTACTAATGGGAAGCTATTGAGTTAACCCTAGAGCAAGATCTACTAAGCCCTATGAGGCGCTTATTTGAACCAACAAGCCTACTCTTTCTTCTTTTCTTTCTTATTCCAGGTCGGAGACGAAGAGACATCAATCAAGTAAAGTGGAGTTGATCGGCAAGGTAAGGTGTACTTTTTTTCTTGCTTTCTTCGAGACGGTACGTAGGCCCAGGCACAAGAGTTTGATTGTTGCCAGAGGGTGGACCTGAACTTGACTTCTTGCTTGGATGGATCCTTGAAGATCGGGTAAATTCATCAAGCTCACCTGTCAGTTTCTACTTGAACATGGGAGAGAAGAAGAATATGGGGAGTTTTCAAAAGCACCCGAGCAGAGTTCTTCGTACGCCTGCCAGCAAGGTGAAGCGTAAGGGCATCGGCAGGGTCTTCCAATCTGCTCCGCGTGCAGTTCTTGCCTACATCGTTCTTGTGAGACTCAATACCATCTTCTCATTCAGGGCGATCGGTCTGGAGTCATTTTGCTGCACTATTGGACCTGTACATATCGTGGGGAAAGACAATCCTCACTAGGGTGTTACGGTGGATTACGATGGGAACATGAAGTCGGCTTATGGTTTCAGTTGTTCTACCTATTTTCATCTGTTGGCATCTATGGGTGGCGAGAAACAAAGCAAAATTCGAAGGGGTCTCTATCTCAGCTCTATCAGTCATACAGCAGGTGTCCGGTCTCTGGCATCATACACTGGAAGCCTTTCGACCCAAGGTTAATGACGATCACTACAAAGCCAGCTCCTAAGGAATGCAGGTTGCAGTTTGAAGAGCAGACTTCAACGACATTTTTTTTCTTGCTTGGAACAGACCCCTGCAAGGGGAGTTGAAGCTCCATGTTGATGGAGCGTCCAAAGGAGGCACTGGATTATATGGAGGGGGTGGCGGGCTAAGGAAGTCTTAAGGCATGTAATTGCTACGCACCTTCCATGCTTTCTTTGGTATTGGCTCTTCTCTGATGAGCTCAGAGCGCTGCTGATGGGGCTCAGGATATGCGAGCTTCTGGGACTAGTTCCCAATAGATAGAATAGAGAGAGACTCTAAAGCCATCATTGAGTTGCTGCTCTCCAAATCTACTCCACTGTGGTCTGTTTTGCCCTGGTTAGAGAGGTGGTCCAGTTCCTGAACAGGTTCCGTCCAAAGCTCAACCACATCTACAGAGAAGCAAATGGCCTGGCAGATTCAAACTGAGGAGTTAGCTCCCTCAGCAACAAAGTCTACTTGGAGGAGAGTTCGATCCGCCAGAAGACACTGACGACTGGATAGGCTAGGCTTCCCTTAGAACTGTTCAATAGCCAGTTCAAGTTCATTCGAGTCTATAAAAAGCAGAAGGCATAGGCCTGCACGAAGCCAAGCCTTAAGCAAGCTCAACTCAAAGATGTTCGAGAAGCGCAATCTGGGTAACTTCAAAGCCTGACTAAAGCTTCAAGATAAATACCCGTAGGTAGATCGATACTTATTCCAGGAATGGACAGACAACAGAAGACGATTGTGACAGGACCTACTGCGAGAGTTTCCAGTACAACTAAGCGAGAAGATCTAGTTTCAACCAATTCTAAATGACAGAGAGATTCGCGTTACCAGAAGTAAAGAAGAGCGGGAAATAGCATATCTTGAATCAAAAAAACTCTTGTACAAAGCACTTGATCTCCCCTGAAAAAAGAAGGATTCCTCCCTGACTAGAAAGGGACAACCAAGCTCCTTCATGAAACTCCAGACCAACTCACGTAGTATGAGCCATAGCCCTATACCCCTAGAGGCTCTGCACTCGATCTCGCCACACTTACCTTAAACTTCAAGTACTAAACTAAAGGCTCTTTTTTGTTTGTAGTTACTAGGTTACCTCCAACAAGAAGTACAGTACCAGTAGTGGAGCGCCTATCACAATGTGAGCCAGCCCAGTCCGCATCGGAATAAGCAGATAGTTACAAGTTACCATATAGGATCCCTTTACCAGGAGATGCTTGAGATACAATGATGAACTGCTTCTAAATGTCAATGAG
>JAGFBR010000720.1:0-32500 GCA_019925795.1 Dendrobium chrysotoxum
ATAGAAAGAAAATGTGAGATCCTTTTCACACTAAGAAATTCACAAAATTTTGGATAGGTGGGACATCGATTCTCATTCGATTTCACGGGAATTAGCTAATAAGAAAATAGACGGCTAATTTCACTATGGTAAGCTATTTTTTTAGTAGATGTTCAATAAAGAGTAAATGCAGAATGAGTTATTCTCTTTCTTATTCTATTAGCTGTAATCGATTGAATGGCCAATCTCCTTAAAGCGAAGACGTTAACTAGTAGCCGGAACAGCACCGCTAAAAGAAAGAGGCTTTCTCTTCTTCGACTTACAATTACATGTCTTACGCATCCTACTTCATTGGCATGCGCAGTAAATCAGTAAGAAAGTCAAGCAGTACAAGTCATTACACAGTCAATGAAGGAGCAATAGTGTGAAAGGAAGAGGAGGCTACCCTACCCACTTTAGATACAATTACGATAGGTTATTTGACCCAGAGCCAGAAAAGGCGCTAGCTAAGGATCTAGGGTTTTCATTGACCAGCGATCAGAAAGTAGAAAAAGTCTTTGACACGTTTATCCTCGGAAAGGATAAAGAATTGGCTGAGTTGTCTCGGATGAGCATACTTCGAATAGCTCGTATGAAGGGTAAAGCATCTTTCCTTAAAACACTTTCAGTAAACTAAAAACTAAGGAATACTCACTTTGGCCAATCCTCGGAGGATTCCCTTTGCTCCACTAGCCTTGATTAGCTAATAGAAGTACCAAGGTGCGTCTGGGAGTCTCGTATATAAGAGCAAGGCTGCATATAGGAGTGATCTTTCCTTTTGGATGGCCTTAAGGCAGACCCAGACCAAGATAGCGGTTGGATACTGCTGTGATTCTCATGCATGAGAGCTGTGAAACTAAACAAGAAAACTATCGCCTTGAACTTACGCCAGTTCAACGCTGCGCGCCTTTTGAGAAAAGAGAATATACTTCACACACATCGTTCGAACATCAAAAGAGAAGATAGAAAAGAATCAGTCAGAGAGAATGTCTGGAGATAGAAGAGTAAGTAACCGTAACCGGGAAACCCTATACAATAGGAAGCAATCCACTAGGGCTGCTAATGCTAAGGCCATCACAGTCTTGGTTGGAGCATCCGTCCTAGGTGTCATACTCACTCTTCAAGGTCTCGCTCTTCAAATCTAAGATGAATGGAGGATTTCTCCTTCCTTCGTCCTTACTTTTTGAGAGTCTTTACGACGAACCTAATGGATCCAACTCATACATCAAATCGTCTGCTCTCTAGAATATGATGTAAATCGGTCTTAGGAATATGGGCACATGATATCTAAAGGAAGGGTCGAAGCGATTAGTGGAATAGTGCTTACTTTCCGGTTAGTCAGGACAGATGTGAACGAATCGGCTTAGCTTCATTACCTTCCTACCTTATCTTAGAACTAGGAAGAGTCTCTATCACCTATAGGCCGAATAGAAGGAATTAGTGATAGCTGTACCAATTAGAGGAAGGAGGCGTATCGAAGTCACTTTCTTTCATCTCAGTCGTGAGAAGAAGAAGTTTGCAGATGCTCTGCCCACTTTAGCCTCAATGACTAAGATAGACTGTGGGGTTGACTTGCAACCGCTGCAAATTGAAGCAAGAGATAGCCCAGCTTATTGCTTCAATATAGAATAGAAGAGGAGCCTGATGTCGTAGGCCCTTGCCAGTGGATAAAAAAAGATGTTCCTTTCGGGGGGGGGAGTAGGCTAAGATCGGATCGAGAGCTTCAATAGCAAAGAGGAGGTCCAGTTCCCAAAGCTGACCCCCGAACAGCTGCCGGACTGCTCTACTTACCTTCTCTCTCTTCGGACTCCTTTTGCACTGAGAACACAATTCATCACCGTCCTTCTCACAAGAGGGCAAACCTGGTACGTTGATCGAATCTTCTTTCGCATCCAGGCCCGAGAAAGTGGTTCAGGTGACTACCGGAATCATTGATGAAGCAGGTCAGATGGGCTTAGTAGGGCTCGAACCTACAAGATTCCCGTTATGAGCGGTACGTTTCAACCAATTCAACTAGAAGCCCCAATTATTTACTTGACTTTCTCTACATGCAATTCGAAGAGCGGACAGAAAGAGGATAGCTTTGCTATATGGCAAGCCCTTCCCCTTCGTATGCAAGCCCTACTCAAGAAGCTAAAAGCTCAGTGACTTTCGGCACCCAAGTAGTAAGTTTGAGAGTGACCGGTAGGGCGACCACTTGTACTTCTAGGTGTTGGCGACCTATAGTCTTTTTACGCAACACGGCTTCACTCGATTCAGTATTTCCATAGAAAAAAAAAGCCCACTAATAGCTTATATAGTGGCCCTTCCACTTTGGTATAGTTGACCCTACCTATTGACGTTCATAGGAACAGGGAACCCTGACATAGTGGGATGTAGGCTTCAGTTGTGTTTTTTTCAAAACTTCTTCTTTCTTTAGTAACCGGCTGTTCACCGGCAGGTCAGTAGGCCTTTTTTTTAGATTAGAAGGCGAACACTAGAAAGAACTCAGCGGGCGCTAGCGCTATGTTGTTCACTTTTGTCAACTGAAGTCGCGCTACGCGCCAACTCAAAACTAACTGATAGCTGATAGAGCAGAGCGCGGAGCCCCTAGTCTAAGCGAGCAGAACCGTTTGTTTAGACTGTCGTACTACTCAAATCAAAGAAAAAAGTACCAAGAATGGCATTCTGTTGTACAGCTACTTTTTGCTAGTGAAAAAGGTAACCGAACCGGTAGGTTACTTTTTGAATCGACAGTAGTGACGAAAGGGGGAAATAGCTCAGTTGGTTAGAGTGCTGGTCTGTCACGCCAGAAGTCGCGGGTTCGAACCCCGTTTTCCCGCCCGATCCTCCAACTTTTCCTGCCCGACCCATTTTGTCTTCACTGGAAGCTGCTGATCCGGTGTAGCAAAAAAGACTCTTCTTCTTTCTTCGGTCTCCCCCCACCCCCTCGTTTGTTGTGGGTCGCGTCTCACCGCGGGCACTTCATGAATGAGTGGAGATCTGCCTTCCCCCCTTGCTAATTACCAAGGACTTCGTTGCCCCTAGTGGCGAAGAAAAAGTTGACCTATACGAGAGTGAGGTGAGGAACCTCAACCAACAAGAAACTTCCCACTTGACTTTTGATGTCCCGTTTGACGATTCTGCTGCTAGTTTCCGACCACTTAGAATGAGTTCTTATTCTTCTTAGTTCTAGTTTTCAGATTGAACATTTCATCATTCTGAGAATTATGAATTGCTCTGATTAGGAGGAGTCTTCCCCGTAATGACATAGTCATCCTCTTCATGTCTCATTCTTCCATTTTTTTGTCCTGAGACATCAATATCCAACAACCCCTCTTATGAATTCTTATGAATTCTGAATCGCCAAACCAAAGTCTTCCTACTTCGCCATTGTTCCTATCAAACCAGAAAGAAAAAGTGAGTGGACCTGACCAATCATTACTATATCAGCTATTCTGATATTTCAATTCGATAGAGATTCAATTGTAGAAGTGGATTTTTTTCTTTAGAAGAAAATGATTTCTTTTTTCTGGTTACGGAGGGACCGTTTCGTTTTTGTCTTTGTTTAGGCTGGTCCGGCCTATTCACTACGTGCCTTGTGCTTCTTTCGCTTTAGGGGGTTGGTTCACAGGTACAACTTTTGGAACGGTATACGATTGGCCAGTTCCTATTGGTTGTAATTTCTTCACTGCTGCGGTTTCTACTCCTGCGAATAGTTTAGCACATTCTTTGGGCCCTGAAGCACAAGCAGATTTGACTCGCTGGTGTCAATTAGGCGGTCTGTGGACTTTTGTTGCTCTCCATGGTGCGGCTAATAGGTTTCATGTTACGTCAATTCGAACTTGCTCTATCTGTTCAATTGCGACCTTCTAATGCAATTGCATTTTCTGCTCCAATTGCTGTTTTTGTTTCTGTATTCCTTCTTTATCCACTGGGTCAATCTGGTTGGACAGGGGTCGCTAGGTAAGAAAAGCTATCACTAGAAATTCGAATTCAGAAAACAGAAAATCTCCCCAAGTAGGATTCGAACCTACGACCAGTCAGTTAACAGCCGACCGCTCTACCGCTGAGCTATTGAGGAACAACGGACTTCAGGAAGCCGACTCTCGTTCTTTGGACCAACCAACCAGAAAAAAGTGAGTCACTTTTTCTTTTTCACATACACCGGGGGAAAGGGTGACGATAGCAATCCTCTTTCTTTGCCTCCCCGGCCGGAGAGCCTCCAGGACAGGACAAGGGGGGCGGCGGTAAACCATCCACTCTCGATATGCATATTGATCAATCGATCTCCGCGTCCTGCCAGTTCGCTAAGTATACTCACTCTACCGAGTGGCAAGGCTTCCACTATTCCTGCCAAATTTTCATCCTAGAAGTTTGCAAGTATGAGAGAGTCCTCTCTCTGTCTGTCTCTCCGAGTTTTCTACTACTAAGACTAAGTGAAGTAGCACTTCAGCTATGAAATGAGAGAATAGATTCCGATCAACAGGAGAAGGTGGTCCTTTCATCTCTCTGCCTGCTCCATGCTGTATAGCCTAAGGATCATGAGCTGGTTTCATGCTAGAAGACATTAGATCTGCCCAGTCATTTCGGTAGATGAAGTAGTGGGAGGTCGCGAAGTAAGGGGGCGTGTGAAGTTGAGAATTTAGAACATTGTAGCATTCTTTTCACGGTTTAGTTTTGAGTTCGAAGTTTCAAGAACTTTGCCAGAACTCTGAATATGAAAAACAAAAAAGAAAAGCATCGAGCGAGACCATTCTGTTCCATTGTTCATGAGAGCCGTTTTGTTTCGACCAACAACATCTACTCATATCCAGCTTCGTGTCATTTTTTCATACAGCGATCAGCAAGCAGCAAGCGGGGGAGAGTCAAGTCAAGTACAACACAGGCAAGACTCTCACGTTGGGGTGGGGCGCGCCAAAGCAACCCGGGACCCGGGTCACTACTAAAGCGCTGGCGCCTTCTTTGAAGGTGAAAAACTACAGGGCTCAGCAAGAAAACGGATGCGCTACGGCTTTCGCCGTTGCTTGTTCTTTTTCTTTCTTTGCTACGCAACCTTGCGCGAGTACATTGTTCGTCCTCGGGCGCTCCCTAAACTACAGCTTTGATGCTGGAGTTCGCTGGGTGGGGGAGAAGCAAGCCGAACCTCTGATCGACCCGGACACATCAAAAATGATCGGCTAAGAGAGAAAGACGAGATTCCGTAAGTAATTCAGTGAGTGCTTTCTTTTTTTAGTTTCAGGGCTTGGAAGAAGAAAATGAAATACGAACAACCGCGCTGGTCGTAATAGATCGACTTGAATGCTGGAGCAAGAAGACGCATTCAAGTTCAATTTCAGGGAAGGACGACGTATCATGATACTTTCTGTTTCGTCGAGCCCTGCTTTGGTCTCTGGTTTGATGGTTGTACGTGCTAAAAATCCGGTACATTCCGTTTCGTTTCCCATCCCAGTCTTTCGCGACACTGCTGGTTTACTTCTTTTCTTAGGTCTCGACTTCTCGCTATGATCTCCCAGTAGTTCATATAGGAGCTATTGCCGTTTCATTCCTATTCGTGGTTATGATGTTCAATATTCAATAGCGGAGATTCACGAAGAAGTCTTGCGCTATTACCAGTGAGTGGTATTATTGGACTGATCTTTTGGTGGAAATGTTCTTCATTTGTGATAATGAAACCATTCCATTACTACCAACCCACAGAAAGACGACCTCTCTGAGATATACGGTTCATGCCGGAAAGGTACGAAGTTGGACTAATTTGGAAACATTGGGCAATTTACTGTATACCTACTATTCTGTCTGGTTTTTGGTTCCTAGTCTGATTTTATTAGTAGCCATGATTGGGGCTATAGTACTGACTATGCATAGGACTACAAGGGTGAAAAGACAGGATGTATTCCGACGAAATGCGTTGGATTCTAGGAGGACTATAATGAGGAGGACGACAGACCAAATCGACATCTCGCTCACGCCTCCGGTCGGCCCTGTTTGCGACCAGGGGAGGGGCTCCCGGTGGAATGGGAGAGCCTTCGCTACCGCTCATGACTTTGATTGTAGTCTCTGTAGGCCTGCCTCCTTCATTCGTGAAGCAGTAGCTTCCGCGCTGCCTACAGACGTGAAGCTTCCCCCCTACCTTTGAAAACCGCTACTGGCCTGCTAACCAGGATCGTCAAGGTGAACCTGACTATATACGAATCTGTATCTTTCGCTTCGCGCTGATGTCAGAACAAAAGAAGATTCTATCCTCTTTCTAAGATAGGGGAGCTTCTTTTTGGGGGGTGAGTGGAATCAATTCCACTCACGGAGAGCTCATCACTCTCCTGCGTACCTGAGTGCAAAGTGTTTGCAATTTGATGCTTTTGCTTTGTATAAAGATCGCACTATGAGGCAGCTGGGCGGGCGGAAGCGTATCGCTCAGTTCACCTTCACTCAGCTATAGCTTCAAGAAGTCCGTACAAGATTTGGTTGTAGCGAAACTGACTACTTGGTTCATGACCAAGCGCCCCCCCTCCTGCTGATCATGTGTCGGCAGGTCCAGGCGAACTCCGACACGTAGTGCCTTCTCTTCTATCTTTTAGAACAGATTCACAAGCGCACTATGACTGAATTCTTTCATATCATCGAGCGCTTGGGTACTCGTCGGAACTGGCGGAGCACTTTGGAAAGTGCTCGACGCTTGCTGGGTCTTGGAATGAAGATCCAGCTTTGCGTCTTTGGTAGGCTGACTAAGGAGCACAGCCTCGCGATGTGCTATATGGTCCATTGTACGTTTGTATCGAACGAAAGTCTGGAGCCCTATTCGTAGGGCAGTACTTCAAGGTGTATCAGTACACCTTATGTGGTACTGGTAATACCTCCTTACGTCCTTCGCTTCGACTAAAACGTACGTATCCTTGACCGCGTCGGGAATACCCAGGTTTAGACCTCCGTATTCTATAGAATTCTTAAGACGGAGATCTAATCCGGGAGTGGTGCGCCTGATACTGATATTATGCTCATTCTAAAAACTTATCCGTGTATGGCCAAAGGGTCCACGTGTGAACCCCGAGACTATACAGGGTAAGCGCTATACACCTCGGCAGGGGTGAGATATGATATCTCGTTAGAGAAATCATAGCGAGATCAGCCTCTATCCTGTCTGTGTATTCACCGACTTACACGCAAATCCCGCTTGGTTTCGAGTATAAGCCCTCGTGGAAGTCCACTCCTAACACATATAGAAACCCTGTTGATATAGGTGGAAATCACGAAGAGAGACAAGCGCTTAACTGCCTTAACGTCTTTCCAGTGGATGTGCTAGCTGTTAAGAACTTGTACCTCCCCGTGATTGCCCCGATCGCCAGGATATGGTTCCCTGAGAGGACGGTGTGGGTAACCTCCTCCAGTGATCCAGTCCTAGGACTTGAGACGACGGGTTACGTCGCGAAAGAGATGGGAGGCATTTCAAATTCTATTGATATTGATACGAAATTTCTTTCTCTTCGATAAGGGGATTTAGGACTTCCTGAAATCTTCTCAGTGATGTTCGAAATCGCTTGTGTCTGACTCGGGAATCAATGGTCCCTTATCGTTCGATAGAGATAGAGCAAGGAAGGCGGGCACTCACTGCCGATCGATTCTCACTCCTATGCGATATTCTACCAAAGCCAATACAAGATGAACTACGACCTGCACGGTAGCCGTCTGCTATAGAAGATACTGCCTTACACGCCTACAGGTTTAGGCCTGACTTCTCTGCCCGAGCAACTTTCTTATGATACTAGAAAAGACAAGTCTTAGAGAGACCGATCAGACTGGGAAGACAGGCTTGAGTTTTGACCTATACCTTAGCTTGAAGTTGTATTCAAGAATCAAAGTCTCAGATCTCCGGTAGGTAGACTTTTTTGCCTTATCTAGTAGCACATGAGCAGGAACAGAGTATTGAATCAGTGGTGTTGTAAGTGAGCACAGACCTCTTAGGTGCCCGGGGTGGGTGTCTTCGAAAGAGTTGACTTTTCGATGTGGGCCAGTCAAAGGCAGAAGCCTGTGAAATTTCACTAAATGCCGGGTGGTTCAAACTTCTTTGTTTCACCTGGTATGGAGCCGTCGTCAGCGCCTTGCTCCGCACCTTACCTTTAGTATTAGTATGACCAGGAGAAGGAAGAAGATAAGGTTGACTACCTCACTCAAGGATAGGAGCCCAGGAGACAGTCTTCATTTAGTATCCTAATTCGGAACTTTCCCTTTTTTTGGGGATCTTCTCTTCCATGTGCTTTGGAATCGGATCTGAGAACAGAGTTTGAGTGGGGCCCTTTGATGCATATTGTCGAAAAGGCAGTCTTGTCAGTCAAGTCAGGAAAGCCAGGCGCGAAGCGTTGTTGTGTTTCTTAGAGTGGGACGAGAGTGATTTGACCTTGCTATGAAAGTGAAAGGTAAGAGAAAGGCGGGTGGTGCCTTGGGGTCGACTTCTTCTTTCGTTGAGTGTCCGGGGGGACGGAGTGATATCGGTTTACTAAACAAGGGCAGGGAGGAAGTCTTGTTTTGATTCACATACGGTCGAGCGAGCCTTTCATGACATGATTCTTTTAGACTCATATGATCCTGTGACTGGACTGGGCCTAGGCAGTGAAGGGTCCTCGTCAAGACTAAAGGAAATTCTGTAAGCCAGTACAGTGCCGGCTTTGTTCAATCAAAGATAACAGCAGCTTTCGGGAAAGCAGCAGGAACTGGTTCTTGGGCGATGAAGTAGCGGGCGAAAGACGAAAGGCATAGTTGAAAAAGGCTATTGCTGCTAGCTGATTGACTCT
This sequence comes from Dendrobium chrysotoxum, assembly GCA_019925795.1. Classification (NCBI taxonomy): domain Eukaryota; kingdom Viridiplantae; phylum Streptophyta; class Magnoliopsida; order Asparagales; family Orchidaceae; genus Dendrobium; species Dendrobium chrysotoxum. The sequence continues at coordinate 8,784 of JAGFBR010000720.1, forward strand.
GAAAAGAAGAGTTCCGTGACTTCCGGGCTTAGCTCTTTCTTTCTTTTCCGTGCAGATGAAGAAACCGTTTCTCTTTATGTTGCTGTTTCGGGGAATGAAGTTGAATTTGCTTTGGTAGTCTCGTACGTATTCTAAATCAGAATATTCCCGAATTCTTTTGATTGCGTTCCCGGCTCTCGGCTCTCTCTTTCCCTTTATCCGTGCCTGGGTTAATAGGAATGTCTTTCTCCCGGCTTACTACGATTTCCGGGTGGGAAGAAAGTCATTGATTGCTAGCTCTTTTCACGAATACACTCTTGCGCCGCAGGAAGAGCATCTCTCTCTGTCTATTCAAAGATCCGAGACAGCTAGTTCAGTTGGTGACATTGGTTCCCCGTCCCTACTCTCCTATCTCTCTCACCCTGGTTGGGCTCTGGCTTAGTGTGATTCCACTTGTGAATCGAGTAAGGAAGAAGAAGTCCAGCTCCAGGCTTTCAAGCGGAATATAGTCAGTGTGCCACGAGTAAAGTATGAGATGAAGGTTGGGGATTCAGTTCAGGTACAATAGAGACAGCTACAATAGAGAAAAGAATTAGCTCAGGTTCACAGCCCATTCCTTCTAGCTGCCCTTACTATACGAAATTACTAAGGCAAAGGCACCGAAGAAGGGCAAGGGCTATTCAATTACCATCGAGAAAGATAAAGAGAAGACTAGCGCCTCATTCGTAGCAGCCACTGCCTTGCTTCCTTGCCTGGAAAGACAGGAAGAACAGGGCTAGTATTCATCAAAGTCTTTGGGTATCAAAAGATCGATACCATTCATAGGATATGTCATTTATGTCATTCCTCCCATCCGATGAAAAGAACTCATAAGTAATTTACCGAATCATCAATGAAATGATAGAACCAGAGCAAAGGAGCGAACCAAAGACAAGACTGACAAGAATGTTGAAATAGATAGATATCAGAAGTCAGCCCGGGTGGAAAAAGTTGATGCCCCTCTTTCGCTTATGAGATAGAACGTCCCTTCTTTTGCTTATGGGGTACTCCTTCCTACGCTTGACCTAGAGCCAACTATCCCATTCTCATTGGAAGTGCTTCCCGCTTGCCTTAGAAAGATTCTATAAGAATAGATAGAAGAAGACTGAAAGTAGCTCGACTGAACACCCACCCAATCTCTCTTTTCTGTGTGTAGAAAAAGTATACAATGAATCTTTAGTCGATAAAGAAAAGAAAGAGAGATTTTCAATGATTCTCTCCTGAAAAGCTGTGCTGCTTTCAATCAAGTTCGAGAAGTACTTACACCAAGCGGGGACCGGCTTCGCTAGACCATTTTGGTCCGTCCGGGCTAGGCTCTATTGGGCGCTGGCTTATCGTAAACAAACAACAAACTTGATTCATAGCATACTTGTTATATACGGAAATCTATTTTCTCAATCATATATACGGAAAGAGATTTTCAATATCGTATCGTATAGAAAGAAGATCATTTCAGACGTATTATTGATGGGGGGGGGACATCCCCTTGTTGACCAAGCAAGGTCGCACTGAGACTGAGAACACCAACGGAACACTCTCTTACCCCCACTGACCAGCTAGTGTGCAATGACGACCGGCCCGCAAGCTACTCGATTTTCTTTTCTTAGCTGCTCTGGATTCTATTCTAGATGCTACTTACTTACATATGATGTTTTCTTTCACTTTCACAAGGTAGCGCATCTATAGCTATAGCTGAAAGCGGACAAAAAAAGCTGTTCCCATAGCGTTACGTAGGCTTAGCTTAGCCTCTTTCTCTATCTACATTTAGATATGATAATATCACCAGTGGACAGCGAACAAAAAGATGCCACACTAAGAAAAAGAAAGCAATTCAATAAGGAACAAGGTAGTTAGGGACATGCGGACTAACTGCTCTGACATTCCTGTTTTTTGAAATGAATCTTCGGACCTTCTGAAAAGACGGGCCCCCCTTCTCCCAGACTGGGACTCACTCGGATAGCGAACAGGACGGCCTGGAATGGGAATTCGACTTCGATGGGGAAAGCCCGGGCAAGGCGGGCGGTGTCCACCTTTCAGGGCCAGGGATGAGAATCTATCTATTGATAGGATCTTTTCAGTGAAAGCCGGGAGTGGGAACGCAGCGAGGTCGTCCTTTCTTTTGAAACAAGCATTTTAGTCTTCTTTCCTTCCTCAGTGGGGTAAATTCCAAAGGAAAATATCATAGTCTTTTTTGCCTCGGTTGTCTACCGCTCCGTGGGTTGCTAGATTAGGCGGAATGCCCTGAAATTACTAGAAAGAAGATAAAGAAGGAAAATAGCACTAGACCTTTTTGTCTTTCTGATCGACCTGAAGTGTGGGCATCGTCCATTCTCGAAGATTATCGCATTCGATTCAAGGAGATGAAAACTGTGCCTTGCTTAGAAGTCAAACTACGGATATGCAGCCCGAAAACCCAGCTTTTCACAGCACACAATCTTAACGTCCATGAGAACCAACGACAAAAGTCAGAAATCATTCATCCTGGGATCCCGTCATGTTTTAAGCTCTGAAATTACCTTTTTCCTATCCCGGTTCTATGTACCAGCCCCCTCGAATCAGAGAAGGAACCGAGAGACGCAGGAAGAAAAGTGAAATTCACACCCATACGAATTTCAGGGAAAACCATCCCAACAAGATGCTCAGTCTCACCAGCTATTGCTGGATCAAGAAGCCCCGGTTGATACCAATTCCCACTAATGCCCCGACCAACCTAACTAAGCAAGACGACATACCTGGTCTCTCTCCTCGAATCAACACATCGGCATGCATCTCCGAGAATCGACACATTGGAAGTCTTGCGGGGAAGTGACACAACATCAACATCTGTAATAGAGGGGTATAGCGTTGAAGCTACCTATCGATGAAAGGCAGGCACTAGAGTGACTTTCACTCGGGAACAACTCGTATTCCTATTCTTCTCTCCAGCATACCATTTCTAGTCTATCAAAACTCATTCTCTTGACAGCAACGCCCGGGCAGACCAGTGAAGCTGTGAAAAGGACGACAGACTCTCTTCCTACTTTGAATTGGGAGGCGAGTGCCACAAACCGATCGCTTACGCGTGATATGTGTTCCATAGAGTATATAGTAGAGCATTTTCTAATGCCTTTTGTAGCTAGAATGTTCTATTCTCTGTTCTGGTACAGTGTGTACCTTTTGAGTAATGCATTTCTTTTCTTGTTCTCTTAAGAGAGTGTGAAAGCTGGATAGTCGCAAGTCTACTTTACGCTAAGGAACCCGCCTACCCTTCATCTATCGAATTGTCAAGTAGTCCTTTCCTGTAGGCAAAGAGCAATCAGAGGTATAAAGCTAGGTCAATGGAAAGATACTTTCGAGCTAGTAGTAGTAGTATGCTTCAAATTGGGGGAAGTTTCTTTTCGCCGCTCTAACGATCTCCGGGCTTGTCCCAACATCGAATGGGAGGTCTCCTCCTATGCCTGTCTCCCCAGCTTTTCCTTTTCTATGGGCTGTATAAGTTTTTTCTTTCAGTATGCTTTCTGACTCTTTCTTAGAATAGAAAAAAGTCTTTGATATGTTCTTAGTTGTCTTTTCATCGAATTGGATTTTTTCTCTCTTTCTTGTCAAGTCAAGATCCAATCCATTCTGTGGAAATGCAGTGAGAAAATACCTAGCTTATGACCCGGAAGTAGAAGTTAAGCTTCTCTGGCTTCACCTTTAGGTCTATCTCTCTAGAAAGAGGGCGTAGCATAGGAAAAGATGGATCATTCAAAATGCTACTTGAAAGCTCGGCATCGAAAGGAAGGAATGAAGACCCAACAATCGTAGACTTGAAAGCGAGTGAATACCCGGTTTAGACCATCGGGGAGGAAGCAGAAGCTGCAGTTGTTCAGTTCACGAATCAGCAGCTATATCATCCGCGTAAGGAGATGGAGAGTCAGCCTTTGTTGTCTTGTTCGGGAGAGAAGGAGAGATAGCAGGTTGATAAAGAGATCTAAGGCGCTAGGCTTTGCTTTCAAACCCCAAAAGGAACTTCCTAGGCGCGGTAGCATGGTGAATGGTTTCATGGGACCAACGAAGAATTGCTTTTGTTGAGTCGACTGTTCACTCATGGTTAGCGGGGAAAGAAGCTCTTTTTGAAGAAGCCGAGAATGAAAGAGATTCTTATTCAAGTTCTACCAAGTAAGTGGCCTGCCTCTTATTGGAGTCAGAGCAGTAGGAGCGGCCAAGGCAAGAAATCCAACCGAAATAAGAAAGCAGTAAACGGGATGTTGAGAAAGAGGGTTGCAGTGCATAAAGCTAAGAGAAGACGGTATGGGAAGGAAGATCACTAATACCAGTTAGCGCTATGGACAGATTCCCAGCCCGGCTTGCCTTTTGAGTGAAAGTTATATGCTGGCCGTTTGGGCGCAAGACTGGCTAATTGAAAGGACTTGGTACACTGGCTCACTTTCGTGTAAAGCGCTCTCGGATGGCATTCTCGAGATCACTATTCCATGAAGTGAAGTTCGAGGGCCGGGTCACTCGAATCCAGGCAGCCGTATACCTGAGTTGCTGCGACGGTAATGTCAGTTGCACTTTCATCATGGCGAGAGTGGAAATGAGCTCCGTTTTTGTCTCCTATCTATATACGTTTCATGTCTGTCGCCGGGCCGATCTTTAGGTTGTGGCCAGCCACCTTTGTAGCTCCTGTATAGTGTGGATCCCCACATCCCTCTTCGACCTCATTGAAGAATTGAATAGCCTGTCCCATTTTTTCGTGGAGCCTTAGTGGCGAAAGAGGATAGGCGGGGCAGACTCTGACTAGGACAGTCCACTGGTCCAGGGCATGGAGCATACTACTATTGGACAACCAGCGGAAAGAAGTTAGCCGGCTAGCGCACTTCGGTCACTCAAGGTAGCGTAGCCCCCTCTCGTACGCATCCCTCAGATGGACTTCTTTTTCCCTGTAGGCCGACAGCTCCCATCCCATCAGTCACCTTTCGAAGCTATTTCCCAGTAAGCCCTCAGGCGATCTAGAGTGAGGCGCCTATATGGAGACTTTCATGAAGTAAGAAAGAAGTTTTGCGAACCAATTATTCACTGACTTCAGACCAAGCCAATCATCATTTCCCATCAAGGGTAAACTGCAAATTGAATGAACGAGATCTATTGAAAATGAAAACTTGGTTGGTATGGTACAGGCCAGCCTTCTCTTTATTGACATTGACTCAGAAAGAGAGACCCTTCAACTTCATTATGAATTTCATCGAATTGACAACCAATCTCAATGGATATCACATTGTTTGTAGAAATTTTGGATTGAGCTTCGCAGCTTTCTTTCATTATATCTTCTTCATCTATATCCATCACCTATTCTTTTGTTTTTGGCTTTCACCTCATTCATGCATCACTACCAGTGTAGAGTTTAGGGGCTTTAGCGTACCGACATTCATGACCTCCTCTTTCCCCCAGCGGGTCGTGGGCCCAAACCAAATTTTTCTCAGAGACAAAACGAGGCCAAAGCTTTTTCTCAGGATCGGGTCAAACCTGTCGGATTAGAGTAAACTCCTTACTACCAATTTCTACCCCGGGTAGAGGTCTAGTTGTTGGCTACTTTTTCAGCACAGATTCTTTACCCCCTAACCTCGTCTTTAGTTTTCTCTTTCCTTAAGAGCTCTTTGAAAAAGAAGGTGCGTAGCAATGAGCGGTCCAGGCGCAGACGAGCTAACAATCTAAGGGCCCCGCTTTCTATCTCCCATTCACATCAGTAATCCCAGGAATACTGAATAGGACTTCATACCTGTACTAAGGTGGCTAAGGAGAATTCCATTGTAGGGCTGTCTAAAATGGATCTATCGCCTCTAGCGCCTTTCTGCTCTTCTCCCCTAAACGAAGATTTTCTCTCCTGGTCAGTTACTTTTCAAGAAGTGAACCCTATCTTTTACTAAAAAGAAGGTGACTCCGCCCTTAGACACCATTAGAAAGGAGGAATATCTCAAGCTAGTTTTCACATGAAAGGGAAAGCTAGCAGTCTCTACGAATTACCCTGCATCTAAGTATTTCCAAGCTACCCAGTGGGACAAGCATAGTGAGGGTCTAGATTCGCCCCAAGCCAAGTCTTTCACTCGCACCTCTTGGTCTAGATACCTTTGGTTGAGTCGAGCCGCCTAGTCCCTTTCGCGTATGTAAATGTAAGAAGTCCCCTATCGCATAACTTGAACTTCTCACGCCTACCTTCGCTCCGCCCCTTGCTAACTCATATATCGTGCTTACCCGTGCATACTATGTAGTCGTGCTTGCTGTGCTATCGTGTCACTGTGCAAATTCCCGGGAAACTTGATGTCTCAGATATTTGCCCGGGAATTTGGGTTGAACAAGAGTAAGAGTCGACTCTTTCTCTTTCCCTCTCTCTCTGCTTTGAGCTTCGTAGACGTAGCTCTTACCCTGGGTCTAGTCTACCCCAACCCTACCTTGCTTAACTAAGGCTTTCTCCAACCCCGCCTTTTTCCCGACGGTCTACCCTTCACTACGTCCACCCTCAACTAGCGCCTTTGAAAAGAAATTGGATGATTTTGATGTCGGTGCCGTCGATGCGAAGTAGAGTGTCGCCAAAGACGACGATTGTCCTCACGCAAGGAGTGTCTAGCAGAACTACGTTCCCTGAGTGGCCGCGCATTCGTTTTTGACTTGAGTTCAAGGTCTGCCGGAGATAATGGTTTGGTAGCTCGCCCTTGCGCTTGCATGAGTTCCTCTACTCCTTTCATAGAAGTCTTGAAGTCAGTAGGAACTTCCTTCTTATGAAATCCGTTGTTCGTGGCCTAGTTTCTCGCCAAGACTCCTCTGGGATTCTTTTGGAAGGAAGAGTTCCAAAACTTCATCATCAAGTGATTTCATTCCGTGGATACTTGAATCAGTCTATTATAGAAAATGCTTTTTCATCGTATATGACTGAAGTGAAGCCAAGCATAATTAGAGACTGCCACATCCCCTATCCTAGAGTAGAAGATGTCTTTTCTTGAAACGCAATAGCACTTCAAAGTCAGACCATTTTCTTTTTTCTTTTCAATTCGTTGGCACACTGAACTACAAAATGAATGGATCGCTAGGGAAAAACCTACGCTCCTATGAGTCGGTGTTTTCAATCGAAACACATATAGGCGCTAGTACCAGTCAAGCTAGCTGAATATCGGTTGGAAAAGTTCCAGTTATCCATTTCAGTATGAAAGTCTTCTCCCGCTACGCACCTTGAAACATAGCTATTCAAGGCGGGATCGAAGGCTATTCCTTCTTTCTTATTGATAGCCCAGAAAAGAAAAGATTTTTTGCTTCTCCTACCTTTCCGAGTGGGTGGGATAAGTTTCAGATTCTGGGTCAAAGGTTTACTTCGAAGCATGAACCATCCGCTCCTATTCAGCTTCCTAGAATAAGATAAGATCTCTTTTTCAAGAAATCATACTATCCCATGACTCGAGGGTGACTGAAACTCCCTTTCGAGTTAGCTGCCAAGACTAAGACTAGCGCCTGAAATGAAAGCATTTTCACAACGAGTTCTTGCCTCTATCTAAGTTCATTCAGGGCTCCGCGCCTTTCTTTGAACTAACTAAAAAAGAATTGATCGACCCAGGTCTGTGATCAATTCCTTCTATGCCTACTCAAGCTCTATCAAGAATATCAGGACCTAGAGGCGCGACTTCAGGAGCGTATTGCCTCCCCACCTCCCTTTACTTTCTTTCAAGCTACCTGCATCGGGTATGTTCATTCTAGCAGTTCCTATTCATTCAACCCGAAGATGGTGATTTTCACAAGCGCTGAAAGCATGCCATGAAGAGTAGATTCAATAAGAGCAATTCTTGGTCCCAGCTATACCCCCACTTTTTTCCGTATCTTTCTTTTTCTATATTTAGAATCACTCATAACTCAACTCATTTTCGTTTCGACAACAGATACAGATGCGGATTCAATAGCGGTACTTTCCCGCTCAAAGAAAAGACTCGGGCTATCCAAAGAGGGACATCTCCTCACTACTGGGCTTCGGAAAAGCTATTCTTATTCGTTTTCAATGAAAGCAAAAGCATGAGCAGAGTAGTCGACAAGAGTGAAGAGCTTAACAAGAGATCTATTCTACCGTACCGCATCCAATTCCATGCCTCCCTATTGAATGGAGTTGCCTTATTCTTTCATGAAAAATCTTTTGAAAGAAGCCAAAAATCGGATTCTGTAACCTACTACCCTCGGGTTACTTTCTTTCATCCCGGAAGTTCCCCCGAGAGTCAATAGGAATTCTCTATACTCTAGAACCCCTAGGCCTAGGAGCAATAGACTGAAGAGGTACGGCATCTGTCAAGTCAGTAACAAAGGGAGAAGGAAGAAAAGCCAGGGGCGAAGAGGTATATAAAACCTCATCTAAGGCCACTCCTTAAGCAGCAAAAAAGGACTTTCGGTCAGTTCAAGTACAAATTGAGAGGTAGGGATGCTCTCACCTGTGTGTGCTATAAGAAGGGAAGACCCGCCTTTGTTTTCTTTTCAATCAACTATCGCCTTTTTTTTTCTACTTGAATTGATCTTGGCTCGGTAGAGGATCGAAAAGAAAATCATAAGTGAATGTGAACAGCCAGAACCAGAATGAGAACGAAAAGGCATAGTATACAAGATTACCCGGGATTGACAGAAAACCAGGAAAGTAGGGCATCATATAGTAAAGCCGGAGTAAAGACGGAATGCCTCTTTTACTGCCCTAGATAGCTGAAATCGATATTTCCTTCCATTTCAATAGCTGCCAGAGAGAGGGAAAGTGAGAATATAGGCATTGGTCTCGGAAAGCCCTCCCTAGGGACCGGGGAAGCTTCATGGCATCTATCCCACTCTGTTGCCGGGGAAGATAGCTCCTTCAGTGACTTGGTGGCATTTCTTCTCTTGGAGGAATGGTATTTTGAATCAGCGTAGTAAGGCTAAATAGGCTTAGAATAATTGGGCTGACTTATAGGTAGTTCTTTCCGATTGAATCTTCATCCTAAAAGAAAAAGACCAGAAAGACATTAGCGAACATTGAACCAGATACCGTTGAGCTAGATGTCAGAAAGAGTGACAGTGATGAGGAGCTGGATGACATTTTTATGGAATACCTGGAGATAGGCCAAGCCGATTAGACGGAATTAGTGATTTAGGTCTTAACCTGGGATTCGACTTGCCTTTCTTGCTTTTAGAACGGAGAGGGAACCTTAAGTCGAAAATCCGAATCCTATTTCTAAGTTTTCATATCACTAGTGTCGTATCAAAGCCCCAGCAAGGTTCGACTGTGAAGGAGAAATTTTCTATCTTTTCATATGAGATTTTCTAGATTCTATAGAACATATGTCACAACTGACCTGTGCTTGATATATTCTGATTGATCCGTTTGGATCTTGGTCCATGATGGCCTTTTTCTTGATTTTGACGATTGGATCTCTCTATGAATGGAAAAGGGGTGCTTCGGATCGGGAGTAAGCACTAGTGATAGGGCAAAGGGGGAAAGGACATAGGAAAGAGGGATGCCTACTTTCAATCAATTGATTCACCATGGTAGAGAAGAAAAACGGCGCACAGACCGTACTCGAGCTTTGGATCAATGTCCCCAGAAGCAAGGAGTATGCCCGCGTGTTTCGACGAGAACACCGAAAAAACCAAATTCAGCTCTACGTAAGATAGCCAAAGTACGGTTGAGCAATCGACATGATATATTTGCTCACATTCCAGGCGAAGGTCATAATTCGCAGGAACATCCTATAGTCTTAGTCAGAGGAGGTAGAGTGAAAGATTCGCCAGGTGTGAAATCCCATTGTATTCGGGGAGTCAAGGATTTGCTGGGAATTGCGGATCGCAGAAGGGGCAGATCTAAATATGGTGCAGAAAGACCCAAATCGAAATGAATGGAAGATGCCTCTAGAACGTCTGTTGGTTGAAGGCGAGCTATCGTCTATCGCTTTGTTCCATGCAATGGAAGCTCTTGCTTCGCCTGGATAGGGATTTCCGGCGAGCAAGCTATCCTCTCGCTTTGCTCGAGCCTATCTCTATATCCTCTCCTTCACAGTCGAGCATAGCAAGCTACCCTCTCCTTGAAGAAGGGCGAGCTACTTCGTTCCTCTATCCCGAAAGCAAGCAGGATCCCGTTTTTTTCCCGATAGTGAGAGCCCCTGACTGATGTCCTCCTACTTCGCAAGCCAGCCCCCGATACGGTACGGAACCCTTCGCTGCCGCCCGTCTTGAGTGATAAGAGAGTTCCGTGTAAGATGTGGAAACAAGGCAATAGATCAATCATGGGTCGGAGTTATGACTTGCCTTACCGAACGTTCATCCTGTCAAAAGATTCCTGCCTAGAAAGACGCTACGCGCCTCCGCTTTCGCAAAAAAAAATCTACGGTTGACTAGAAAGAAGATAAGGGCTTTCATTGACCAATCTCAGCAGTGGAATCCGTCCATAAAGCGGAAGCTGTGTCCAATTTTTCCCTATTCGCCGAGCTCCTGCTCATTGCTCAAGCTACAACTGGCAAACGCGTTCCGGAAGATCAAGGTATCCTACTGGCCTTCGCTTCTTCTCCTCTCCTTTCAGTCGCACCTCATTGCTTCGCACCTTGCTTCTTGTTCAACGCTTCGCGCCTTTGTATATAGACATAGAGAGCTTTCTTTGTGAAAGCGGGTTAATCACTCTCGCTACAAATCCCCTCCTGTTAAGGAGATAAGAAAGAAACGCCATATTGCTACAGCGCGCTAGAGAACGTAAGGGCCATCGCTCTGACCGGCGGACAGCTGATGTGGCATACTGTCACAGATGAGTCTGGAAATCCAATCCAATATTTCTAGCTGAATCTAGACTTACAAAAGGCAGGACGAATCAAGCATATCGCAGAGATTTCGTCAAACCCGCACTTTCACGGATGAACAAGAGATCACTCTCTTAAGCACCCCCATCTAGTCTGACAATAACCAAAATGAGATGGCCAGTCTCACTAAGGCTATCTTCATACTATATATCAGCACAACCATTACTAATTGTACTTATGATCCACTTGCTCCAACCTGTTAGTTACCTAACGGTGACAGACGTCCTGAACCAGTTCAAGCTTTCTATATCAAACGGATCCGCCACTTGAAATGTTGATGAAACATTGAGATGATCGACAGAGAAGGGCCTTAAGGACCTTCTCACACCGCAAGTGTGGTATACGGTAATGATGGCCCCAGGATGTCCTGACTGGCTCGATCTAAAGGCGCGACTGACAGGAGCGGTTTCAATGACGTTGCGAAGAGAAGATGGAGCACCTTCCATTGGATACTCGCTGCGTCTTAGCGCATATGCGATGGGATTTCTCCCCAAGGTATATCCTTAGAATAGATACCCAACTGGTGTAATCCACCAACTCCTAGGAACTATGACACGCTGACGCCTGTGACTCGGGTATTTCATCCGGTCACTTCGGCCACATCATTACTGACCACCTTTTCTTCAAAGGGGCTCATGAGGCACCACTCCCTTAAAAAGGAGTTGGATAGTGTCCCATAAGCGTGGACCTATGCCCCACTTGTTCCTCCGCGTTATCAGCGGACGTCAAGAAAGACCTCATAAAGGACGGAGAATGAGTTTGAAGCGAGAGAGATGTGTTTTCCTCTCCTCTTTCAGAAGAGAACTATCGCCTTCGCTTCTTGCTTTCCTCTTTTCTGTCTCTGTCTTGACTCATTCTTACCCGAATGGATAGATTCACATCGCTTTATGAACGTAGACCGTCTCTCTCGTCTGCTACCTTTCCAAAACTTACAGCAGCTTGCCAAACAAAGGCTAAGAGAAAAAAGAGTACAGGGCGTAGCACGGCATAACGTATACGATTGGATTGAAAAAGGCATAAGCCTCGGGCAATTTGGCGAAGAAAAAACTACTCGAAGAAAGGTGCGGAGCAATTCAGACAAAGACAGATGAAACTAAAGATATGAAACATAACAAACATTTTGTTCTTTCAAATGAAATGATAAGAAATTCTCAGATTTGATTGAGTTGTTTTTCTGAGGTGCGAAGCAATGAAAAAGGCAGATCAAAGAAAAAAATTCTTCTTTCAAAAACTTTGACTTCTCCCCACTCCAAAATCCTTCCTTACATTCTCCAATCAAATGAGAATACAAGGAATTCTACTTTCATACAATATCTTCATTTCATTCTATTGCTACGCACCTTTTTTTCTTGAAGAACAAAACGCTTCGCGCCTTTCTTCTTCTCTATAAAGAAAGAAATTTGACTACCTGTTTTTTTGATTGGAAAGGGAAAGGACGATCTAGTAACCGAGGAGAGATGGAAATGATAGTTGCCGGTAAGACATGCTTTCAGTGGAATAGAAAAGAAATCTTGAAAAACCATGGTACTCATTCTTTAGATCCCCTGGGGTGAGAAGGCGAAGACTTGACTATCGCCTTTCCTTATTTCAACAATTGTACCATTCAAAAATTCCGATACCATTTATGCAGCAAAGATAGAGCGCCCCGGCTTCGCGGGAAGGAAGAGGGGGAGCTGTCCTTATCCACCCAGTGTTCTCTTTTTCTTTTTAGTAGGACTTTCACGAATTCTTTGATTTATCATAGTAGATACGAATTCAATGTGATTGAAGGGGTCTAATTCCAATCTAGAAAGAGAAGTACCAGTGCTACGAAGTTCAGTTTACTTTAGAAAGATGAAAGATTCGCTCTAGGCGAGCACAGGTGAATTTTCCTCATCACTCAATAGAGACTGACTAAGGGCACTTTCACAGTAAAGAAAGCCATTAGAAATCCAACTGTTTAGTAAAAGAAAAGACTGAGCGAGTCTATTGCAGCTTTTTTTTCTAAGGCAGGAAGAACTAGGTATGACAGTAGCGAACCCGCAGAAAAAACAAAGCAAAGATAGGTCTTGTTGGCAGGAGTTGTTAGCAGGCGGAGGAGACATGGAATCTTTCTACATTGGGGGTAGTGCTCCTGTACTGTAGGGGACGGTCCTCTAAACCTAGACCCTGCATTTCCATTCCAAGCAAGGGTGGGACTTACTAAACTAATAAGGCTCACTGGTCGGATCAAACCCAAGGCCAAAGGACAGACACATCAGAATAATTGGTTGAATCCCTTCATGCTATGGATCTCTATGGCAATTACAACGATTTCTTCGTGAATCATCATAAGATTGCCAATTACCAACCGAGAACTTATAGAAAGAGATTTTTGATCACTGGTAGTCGTGCTTCATTCTGGTGAAACAAATGCAAGTATCGATTTAGCGAAAGCGTAGTCAGGGTCTCGTCTCCTACTCAAGCTACTCGACCAGATTGCTACAATGAATGTAACGGAGGAGAAGTACCACTAGAAAGAACTCTTTTCTTGTAGAATGAAAGACTCTCTTTTCGTGCTCAGAGTATATAGGGACAGGAAAGGATTGGGGCTAGAATTAGAATGAGTACCATTATCTTTAAGAAAGAGAAATCTTGGTAAAATGAGAAAATTGACGGTACTGAGCGATCATCATCTCTCTTCTACGTGAGATATCCAGCTAGTATATCCAGGAATGTCTCTGGAATCATCCTAAAATGATGGATGGAACTCTTTTGTCCGTGGAGGAAGAAGTCTTGTCTTTGCTTAGGAAGACTTCGCTTCTTTTTTCTAGCGCCTTTGCCTCTCGTAGGCCTGTCCCTCTGCATCTACACAATGACATATAGAAAGAAAAATGGCAAGCAAGACGACAAACGAACCTTTGATTATGAAAGAATCAAAGTGAATCTTGTTCTGTGGTTTCTGAAATAGAAGGTAAGAGAAGCAAGCGAATCTGAGAGACTATAAGCGGTAGCTGGTCCAAGGAAGCCTTATTCATTCACAGGTGAAGAAATGAAATTTCTAGGTCAAAAGGCAGTAAGCGGAACTACTCGAGTGGTTCAAGCTTCAGTATGCCAAAAAGAAAATTCTCTTATCTAATATCTAAGCGGACCCATCAAATAGTCAGATCGGTGAATCCCATTTCAACAGATCAAGGAGCACATGCATCAGCTCTATAAATTGATGCTTTCACCAATTTTTATGAAACTATTGCCTTGTGCCAGAGTCGGAATCAGAGAAGCCTTTTTCCAACTAAAAAGGAGAGAGGAGAACTTCTGTTAGACTCGACTGAACACCCACCCAATCTCTCTTTTCTGTGTGTAGAAAAAGTATACAATGAATCTTTAGTCGATAAAGAAAAGAAAGAGAGATTTTCAATGATTCTCTCCTGAAAAGCTGTGCTGCTTTCAATCAAGTTCGAGAAGTACTTACACCAAGCGGGGACCGGCTTCGCTAGACCATTTTGGTCCGTCCGGGCTAGGCTCTATTGGGCGCTGGCTTATCGTAAACAAACAACAAACTTGATTCATAGCATACTTGTTATATACGGAAATCTATTTGAAAGAAACAAAACAGGATTTCTAGACTGAAATATCGTATCTAAATCAACAGTCGAACTCTCAGTCAAAGGTGCGCAGCAAAGAAAAAAAGTGGAAAAAAGGGAAGGCGCTAGAGAGAATGACGAGGAACTTCACATACATCAATAGTGAGAGGGGACAAGAGAAGAGAACACTGGAGATCATACAGAAAGCTATATCATAGGAAGAGTCCCCGGAAGAAGATTTTGCCCTACAGTGGTCTCACCTGGTGAACCTGTATTCAATGAAGCAAGCATCCCGCCCGGACCGCTCATGCACAACCGAAAGAAAAGAAAGAAGCGATCAAGCTAGTTCGTGAAACTTTCTGGCTTGGTTGCCCTAATGGAATGTGACCCCATTCCGTGGCTTCAATCGGACCCGTCCTTCCACTGCTTCAACTGCAGAGGCGGCTGACCTAGATGTCCCATCAATAGCGAAGGAAGTGGCTGAACTCCTTCTTTCGTCCCTGACTCGATTTCCTGAAGAAAGGGCGGGGGAGAATGTGATCGCCCCTCAATCAATCAGGCTAGCAGCGGAGATTCTTCCTGAAGATAGGCCCGGGCTCAGACCTTGCGATTGACCTAAGATAAGGAGTTTCCTTCCGCCCATCTTCCCCCGCTAAGTGGCTTTTGGCTATTTCATGTTCGGACTCGTACCTTCAGCCCCGAAATTTGATAAAGAAGTCCTGCGACCCTATCTTGCAATCTCATGAAATGGCGTTGTTGCATCTGTTCATGGGGAGGGGAGGGGTAGCCCCATCCCCGATCCTATGCTATTGCTATGCTCGAGCCCGAGCGGTTTCACTCTAATCCTATGTATCTGGCTTCGAACCCGAAGGTCAATCGGTCACAGATTTGAATGAGAATTGCGTATCTTGAGTGAGATGCTTTGCTACAAGCAGGGTCAACGGGCTTTGACTTCGTTGAGCTTCAAAGCATTCCCGCTCCCTTTGCAATCAAATCCCGGAACTACGGGGCTACAAACCAAAAGGTAGTTCAGTGGATGTGTCGAGTTCTACAGTCTTTCTTCCTCCCGAGATGGTCAATCCGTTTTCTAGAGAAGAGTTTACGTTAAGGGAATCAGTGTGGTCAGGGCCCTGACATCTCTTTCTCTGTTTTTGCCCCATACCTTTCCGCTCCGGTTCATGAAGGAAGGCAGTTCAGGTTAAGCAGTGGAGCACTCATCTCGAGACTGTGATGAATCTAAAAAGAGACTGTTCTCGCTACAAAATGTGAGAAAGAAGACAGGATAGGGGATCGCTCTACATAGCGTACATCAGAGACAGCGGGCGCATCTTCTAGCGCCGTTTCAGGCTACTCCATTCGATGTTGGTTTCCTTCCTGAAACTAGCTGCCACTCTCGTCGAATGTTCTTCGCTGACTTGGCACCGGCCTAAAAAGGAAGAGTCGGAACTCTTTGTCTCTCATCCCTGATCGAAGAAAGCTATGCAGTCATTCCTTCGAGTCCTGGTATTTTTCTTTTCCTCAATTCCCTCAACTGTGTTTACGGCGCCTCTTCCTTTCGATCAAGTGTGGGGAGTACTCGCTTCATTTCATTACGCTCGTTTGGTCTCGCCTCAAAACAATCGACCCTGATTTTCTTTCATTTTCTTTTCAGAAGTGGTCATATTCATCTAGTTTTCTCGCTTTAGGAGTCTGAACAAAACCTAATGGATCCAACTTATAGAAGGACCCGAACCCGCGTATCGCCTTGGTGGAATCTAGAAAAGTTATGTCGAATTGCGATATGATTGAGAGGGCCCCTCTTTTAATGATGAGTAGGATCACATCACGACAGGGAACAAGCTCTTTGCGCCCCACGTATGGCTTATACTGTGATGTTCGATGAAGAAATAGTATGCCGAGGGGGCTGCTTGCTGTTTCGATTTCACTCGTTGAAGAATGTCTTTCCTTTTCAAAACTTGTATCTGGCGGGTTTCTAAACTATACAATCAAAAGTGATAAGGTAATATTCGCCCGAAGCCTTAGCATGGTTCTTAGTAGGATTTACCCACCCTTAGCAGGGTACCAAAGAACATGAGTATTCGCAAGTCTTTGGCAGCTAGGGTTGCAATTGGCTAGTAGGGTTTAGTATCTAAGCGGCTGGCTAATGTTGGGAATCCACCCATCTTGTCAGTAGAGTAAATCGCTCTTCTTCCTTGACCGGAGGTGTAAGTAACAATAGCAATCCTCCCTCAGTCCCAGGAAGTGATCCGGATCCGTAGTCGGTGTTCTTAGTGCTGTACGTGGTACGCACGCCTTAGTCTTAGACTAAATCTTTATGCCAGTAAATTTGAAGTCTTCCTATTCCCGGAGCCAAGGAATCTCTTTCTAGTGGCTAACTTTACCCAGAAGGTTAGGCCCTTCCAAGGCGTCTTATTATGCTCGCATGGGTGGTCTTTTTCTTTGAAGGCGTCCTAGAAAATGTGAACTACAAACTGTGAAAGTGAAAACTGAAACTAGAGTGGCTTACTTAAAGGGGAATCGGCAGTCTTGTCTTTTCTTCATTCTTCCTGTAAATCAGACTCCTGAAAGCACCTCCGGTCGAGTTTTCCAGGTCTAATGCACTAAAGGAACTGTCTGCTTCGTTTCCAATGCGTAGTAGTTCTCAAGTGTAGGAGGTGCTTTTAGCTTTGGAAAGAGTACGCGTGCCCGTATAGGTGGCGTGCCAGTCTAGTTGTCTTTCTGGTAATAGTTTGAGTTGCAGTTATGCTCCGTGGTGACGAAATGGTTTTCCTTTGAGTTGATGGTATGGGTGCAGGTATGGGTATTGGAAGTGTTAATAGTTTGGTGATTGTATTGCTAGATCTATTCTTCCTATACCTAATTCTCTAGTCATAGATGTATTGTTGCGAATGCGCCTCAGTCTCCAGTGTTTTAGGAAGTTAGCGAAGTTCCCAATGTGAGAGGAATAATTGCTTTCGCCCTAAGGCTTCATGAGAGCCTGAAAACTGGGGTTTGGTTCATGACTTCTTTTTTTCTTTTTCCTTTCGGGCCGGATCGGATAAAGAAAGGAGCTCAAAAATGAAAGATTCAGAAAAGTAGTCCTTACATCCCTCCGCAAGCATAAGTAGAGTCTCTGACTTCAATAGCCAGTCTTGTACTAATAGATTGCACAGTGCCCAGTCCTCTAAGATCTATTGACTGAGTAGTCTATAACTTCCGTATTCTCCTTCCTTGACTTCCCTTCCATTCAGCTCTCTAACTAAAGGAATGAATATCCTTCTAGTCCTTAAGCAGAGGAAAAAGGCATAGCTTCATTGAATCCTGTGGGACTACGATTTCCTCCTTCACTAGTATAGTACTGGTACTCTCTTGGAATTTGATTAAGAGGCCCTATCCCTAGTTCAAGGACTAAGTTATTTACATATCTACCTTTCTACCTTTACGAGTGCTAATGCTAATACCAACCTTTTTGAAACTAAGTGTAGGCTCTACAACCTTTAAGAACGTCGTGATTAAGATAGCTTTTGAAAGTCAGTCGTACTACCTGCCTTTATCAACTAAGTTGATATAGGACCGCCCTTTCTAAGCCCGCTTCTGCAGAACTCTTGGGACTAAGATTCCGTACCTAGTACAGTAAATCAGAGGATTAGACTATGTATGGATGTAGCTTACCCGAGATAGGTAGAGGAAGAGGAGGCAAGAACTTGCTCGGCATGTTCCTCCCTAACCTGAGAGAAATGAGCTGTTCAGGTACAGTAGTTTGGATACTATCCGGTAGCTTCACCGGCCGGCTAAAGAACGAATCTCTGCTGCGTGCTCAGATACGGGTTTTGAGAGTTGGGACGGGTATGGGGGAAAACCTCAACGGACGGTTATTCGATTGGATAAAGAGGTTACGAGTAAACTACTTCATCTCGATTCTGTACTGAAGGCGCTAGAATCGTTTCATGTATTATCAATGCAATGGAAAGGTATTCTACAAGATTAAGCCCTCTCTTACTAAGAAAATGGGGTATGAAACTCATTGGTATGCTTCCCAGGGCGCTAACCACTAATTCATGAAGACTTTACTACAGATGCTTATGGTGCGGGTGAGACTATCAGATACTTTGCCCGCCTTATCCATCTAACCATCTCTTACTGGATCAACCGAATCTACTGCTGCTCCAGCTACCCCTGTTCTAGCCACTTCCCATCCCTACGCGGGCCTTTCTCAAGCTACGGGCTTTGCAAGTGGAACTCAATTGGCTAAACCAAAAGATCCTAGTTGGTTCTTAAGCTCTTTGCCTCTTTGCTAGAGGAAAGCTCTCCCTCGTCCGGTTCTACTCTGACACTGAATTCTTCCTATCACGATCTCGAAAGTCTTCCATTTCCAACTAGGAAGAAAGGGTAAGGAATCTTCGTCTTATGGGTAGGTATCGGAGAAGGGGGGTAAAAGAGACTCTGACTCTTGAATCTATTCCCCTCCCGCGAAAAGAACGTGCCTCAGGATCTACTTCGGGCGTCCTTCTTTCTATGGGGATGGGGGCGCCCCTCACAGTGGACGCGCTTTACTGGCAGATTTTCTTTTGAGTTGGAGCTAGCGCGTCGTGGAAGGAGAATAAGCAAAAGATGTTGCATAAGAAAAGTAAGACATCTCGCTAATCACTATCATCATCACGAGCTGTAGCTTCAACAGCTAGTAGATTTACCTGATTTTTCATATCCGGGAGTGCTTTTTCAAAAAGAAAAGGCACAATTCTATATACGAAATTGAATCAAAAAAGACGGGACGGGTTTACTGCATTACAAGTAGATTCATTTCTTCTCCTTAACACTTCACAGTAGAAGATAGCCTTGACTTCTTCTTTCTATACGATACGATATTGAAAATAGATTTCCGTATATAACAATCCAATCGTTCAGTCTCTCGCCTTGCTCGAGTGGCCTAACGGCTCCTGCTGTATGCTATGGCTCATTCACTTGTTCCGAAAGGGGTCTTGAACGAATTGGAGAAGGTGTGCCGGAGCTTCTTGTGGGATAAAGGTCCTAACAGTCGGGGTCTTCACTATACCGCCTGGAGGGAGTTGTGTAAACCCAAGCGTATCGGGGGCCTTGGCTTCCATGCTTCGTCGAAATGGTTGAGCCCCCTTCGTGCTCGGATTGCATGGGATTTCCTCTCGGGGCCTGAAGGAAAGCTTCGGGACTCACTTTACTGTAGATATGGGTCGTGTCCTTGGGATCAGTCCGGGAGGAGGGGCGATTCGCCCAGCTGGAAGATCATTTGTAGTGGCGCGGAAAGTCTTCGGGACTGCATCAGGTGGAGGGTGGCCAATGGTCAAGACATTGAGGTGGTTAACCATGTTTGGATTTTGGACAAGGCCATTGCCGGGTGGCCGACGTTCGTCAATGTGGACATTCCGGATAATATGAAGGTTGCTGAGCTCCTTTCTGATGAGGGGATTTGGGATGGTGTGAGGCTTCTGCATTACTTTGGTGCCCCTCTGGCTGCTATTATTGCTCAGATCCCGATTGAGGCGAGTCTGCCTCGGGACAAGATTGAGCTTATCAAGTCATCCATTGGCTCGACCATTACAGCTGTAACCTACAGTTGGCAATTCGAGGATTGTGAGGACCCGGTCTGTGTGATCTATAAGCTCCGGCTACGACCCAGAGAGAAGCTTTTTTGGTGGAGGCTGTACAAAGGTATTATCCCGACGAACGCTTGGCTTAATGAGCGGGGGCTGCAGGACGATGTGAACTGTCCTTGCGGGTGCACTGTCATGGAGGACATTGATCATCTAACTACGGGCTGCAGGCAGCTCGCTGCCATCCTTGAGGTCCTAGGGAGGTGGGGCTTCGTCACTCCGAGATTTGGGAGTTTTCAGCAGCTGCGTATGGGCCTAGCTCGGGAGGTGGACTGCCCGGAGCATTGGGCCACTATCTACTGTCATGCTACCTATCAGAATCAGAATTGGAGGAACCGGAATGCGATCAAGCATGGCAAACCGGCCAACACTCCTACTGTCTTGGCTGCTGCGATTTTGGATGCCTTGGATTGAAACTTTCTTCCTAACCATCTGGAGCACTGGGGAACCATTCAATCCTATGGGTTGTTCTCTCACTCGTGCTGGTGCCCCCCCCTCCGGGTTGGTGAAAGTTGAATGTGGATGGTGCGCTCCAAAGATCGCACGCCGGGGGCATTGGGCTGGTGATCCGTGATTGTCAAGGGGTTCTTGTGGCTGCGGCTGGTTGGGAAGTCTCTCACTGGGACAGCACTCAAGTGGAGCTCCTAGCCATCTCTTACGTGGGACGGATCGTTTGTGACCAGATGTTCGAGGCGAAGGGGGTGATTATTGAAGGGGACAATGCTGGCGTGATTCAATATATGCAGAATTTCAAGCAGCATGCGGATTGGAGGTCACGGCCTACCGAGGGGGGACAAGTTTGACTGGATGAGTCTTTTTCATAAAGTCATTTTTGTACATACCTATAGGAGATATAATCGAGCTGCTCATTTTTGTGCCCAAAGGGCAATACATAGTTCCTTTTTTTGGTCTTTACAGGATAGAAGCTATGATTGTATCCCTCAATAGTTTTTTGCTTATTCTTGAGGAAGATAGAAAGTTTTCTTTTTCTTAGGTCCTTTTTTGGGCTTTGGAGGCGGAATTGCAAGAATCTGAAATGATTATTGATAATCCGGTCAGTCCAATTCAAACTCTTGACGAATTAGGTCATCAAGAATCTGGTATGATGATGGATTTGGCCACCGATAGCACTAGCCCTGGTGTGATGGATGTTGCGGCGGATTTGTCCGGCCGGCTGACTCAGACGGATGTTGGTATGTGTATGAATGAGGTCCACGACCTGGTAGCGATACAGGATATGGAGGTGGCTACGTCCGCTGTGGAACCTGATGGGCGGGAGCTACCTATTCTTGAAAGTGACCGAAATTGCACAGAAGCTGTTTGTGTTAATGCCCCAACCGCTGGGATGTCTACGCTGCAAGGGGATGCAGGGGCAGGGTCCGGTAGTTTGAAAAAGCCATTGCAAAGGAACAACGTTGGTGTAAGTAAGGCCTGGACGAAACCTCAACCAATCCGAATTTTGGAATTTTATGGGAGAAAATGGGATGGTGATGCTCAACCTGGACCGTGCGAAGGAAAAGATCCAAAAGCTGAATTGTGCTTTGGTTGGATGCTTGCTTGGCCGTCGACTTCCGTTTTGGGTAGTTCAGAATGAGGTTCATCGTAAATGGGGACATTTGGGGCTACAGAAAATTACCCCAATGGGAATGGATTGCTTTATTTGCTGGTTTGATTCGGCTGATGCTAGGAACAACGTTCTCCTGGGGGGGCCTTGGTACATAGCCGGGCAAATTCTTGGTATTGATAAATGGGCGCCGGGTCTCTCGGCCAAAACGATGAAAGGTTTTTCCGGTTAGGTTTCCTAACCTTCCCCTTGAATACTGGGATGAGTCTAACTTGGCTAGACTTGCGGCTGCTATTGGGGAACCGCTTTTCATTGATGCCCAAACTCAGAAATGGGACAGATGTGGGTTTGCTCGTGTCTGCATCCGGATTGATTTATCCAGAAGCTTAGCTAAAGGTATTTGGGCCCAAGGCCTCAAAGGGAGGTTCTTTCAACACTTGGAATACGAAGGCATCCCTCTCCTTTGTATGAACTGTGGGCGCATTGGCCATAAGACCGAGACTTGTACGATGGGCCTTACTCCAACTAAAAGGGGACCTATTGAGACGATGCCTATGTCTGATCCCTCGTCGCACGGATGAAGAATGCTGTTGTTATGTACACTCCGAAAATGGATAATGCTGAATCATCTGGTTGGGTGCTAGTGATGGTCTGAGTCAGGAGGTGGAGGAAGGTGAATGGACGGTGGTTTCCCGGAGACGGAGAAAGACAGCTGACAAAGCCAACAAAAAGAAGGCTATGGGTCCAAATAAGGAATGGCGGGAGGTCCGGTCGGAGAAGAATGCTGCTGCTAGGCAGGAACAGCAACAAAATTCGGAGACTAAGGACATGGCTGCGGTCAGCCCTATGAAGGAGAACACGGTTGCGGGTGTGCAGAATACTCAGCTTGCTTCTTCGGTTTCAATTGAGCAGAAAAATTGTGCCACGCCCCAGGCTACTTTGAGTGGTCTGACGCCAAAGGGCCTTGCCCTTTCTGAGGGCATGATTGGAAAAGCTGGAATTTCGAAACCAAGATGGAAGAGGGACAGAAGATCTAAATCCCACCTTTTCAAAGAATTGGCTAGTCTCGGTACATTGGGTTTTCTCCCCCGTACTCGTCAAGCTGGGACGTTGACCCTACGGTTCAGGGGATTTAGGATAATATTCAATTGGAAGGATGTCTGAATGGCGGCGGGGACGCCTCCCCTTTGGTTGCCAATGACTAGTATCATTTGGTGGAATTGCAGGGGAGCTCGCAAGAACTCTGCGAGCAACTACCTACGGCAACTGGTAGGTGATTCTAATGTTGGGATTGTTGGTCTGACTGAAACTAAGGTTGAAAACTTCAGCCGGAAGGATGTTGATAAGTGAATTGGAAGAAACTGGGATTTCTTTTTCCAAGCGTCGGCAGGCAAGTCTGGTGGTATCATGGTTATGTGGCGGAAAGAGCTTGTTTCCTTTCAAGTTGTTTCGCATTCTGATCAATGCGTGATGGGGCATGTCCAACTGGCGAATGGTTTGACTTGGGAATTAGCTGTGGTGTATGCTCATAAGGATAGACATATAAGAAGGCGTCTCTGGGAGGAAATTGCTGCAGGTCACACGGTGGGTTCCCCCATGGTGGTCGGTGGTGATTTTCACTGCATTGTCTCTCAGGGAGAAAAAAAGGGAGGTAAACAGTTCAGGTATTCTTTGGCGGTTCAAGAGATGGAAGATTTCATGTCTAGAAATGACTTGCGGGACCCTGGTTTCACGGGGCCTATTTATACCTGGTCTAACAACAAGGAAGCTCGTAGTAAAATCTGGGCCAGGCTAGATCGCTGCCTAGTCAACTCGGAAGTCTTAGTTTCTTTTCAGGTAATGAAATGTTCCTTCAGATAAGCTTCAAAGAAAGTGCCGAAGAACGCTTCGGGCTCTCTTCTTTTGGAGTAAGAACAAGCTTAAGGATCTTTCTACTCTGAAAGAGGAGCTTCAAAAGGAAGGAAATTGATAGTCTCCAGGAGTTGGAATGCTCGGCTACGGGGCTAAGCCCGGCTGAAGCTGACGGTCTTAGACACAAGGTCCAGCTTTTGAATTGAACTTTGGCCAAAATGACAGGCTGGTGGAAGCAACGTGCGAAGGTCAGGTGGATCGAGGATGGGGATGCCAACACTCAATTTTTCCATTCGGTTGCTTCTGGCCGCCGGAGGGCTAACCGGATTATTGAAATGAG
>JAGFBR010000720.1:45000-150363 GCA_019925795.1 Dendrobium chrysotoxum
GGCGCCAAGTTTTTTTATCATTGCTGAAGAGGTCTTGAGCAGAGGATTGATTGAACTACAGGTCAGAGGCAAAACGAAGCCATTTCATGTCCCCCGCGGCTGCCCCTCCATCTCCCATTTCTTGTTTGCGGATGACACACTAATCTTGACTAATGTAACCAAGCAATCTCTAAATAATCTAATGAAGTTTCTGAACAGGTATGAAAAGGCCTCTGGACAGAGAATTCACAGAGAAAAGAGTTGCTTTGTCTCAGGGAAGCATGTGGCACCTAGCAGAAATCACATCATCTCAGCTACTACAGGGTTCAGCAAAAAATCTCTGCCGATGCAATACCTTGGGGTTCCTTTATTCTATTCTCAGGAGCAGCAAAAGCTCGATACTCTAAGGGATTGGTGGAGAAAATCCAAAGGAGAATTTCCACATGGAGATGCAATCAGCTATCTAAAGGAGGTCGAAGAGTTCTCCTCCAGTCAGTGTTTGCTTCGATCCCCCTACTGTCATCTATGACTCCGCCGAGGCAGACCATTGGCAGATTGCAGAGACTCTTTTCTAATTTCCTATGGGGAGGAGGTCCTAAATCTCATTGGATCTCATGGGATGCACTGTGCAGACCTAAGCAAGAGGGGGGAATTGGACTCAGTTGGAAGATGTTTGTAAATGCTTCAGGTGAAAACTGCTATGGCATCGACAGCCTATGGACCAATTACATGCGCAGCAGATACCTGCAAGACCATGCTTTATCGCAATCCTATCTACCCACACATAGTTCATCTCATTGGAAAAGCTTGTTCCAGCTTCGGGAAAGATTCTTTGCCTCTACACGCTGGGTAGTAGGAAGGCCTGGAAAAGTGAGGGTTTAGGCTTGAGTGTGACATTGATGCTTCAAGTCAGTCCATGACAGAATGGTACAAAGGCAAGAAGGAAGACAGTGATCATTAGAAATGAACAAATGAGAAATGCGGCTCATTCCGTTTGCGTTTGTTTCAGGCAATTACTTACAATCTGATGAGAGGAAGGGAGGGCAGGTATCATGTTCTATACATCGCACTGGGCCAGCCGCGTGCTCACCGCTATCCTTATCTGATTGTGCTCATCTCAATCTAACCCTCAGTTCGGGGCATCGGGGACGGGATCGTCATGCAAGAACTTGATCCGTCTATTCCTGGCCTGTTGAACATATGCTTTCTATGATATACTCCTATTTCACATATAGGATATAGATTCTCTATTGGATACGTGGCGTCATGCGAAGGCTCATCACCTTCCTGCGTATATGAACTATATCTAAGTGGAAAAGTCATTGTTCTGGTAAAACAGGATGATTGGCTACCACCACGGTCGAACCTACGGGCAACCAACCAAACCCGGCACATCAAAAATGGATATCAACAAAAAGGAGGTATGACTGAGTGGCTTAAGGCATTGGTTTGCTAAATCAACATACAAGAAGATTGTATCATGGGTTCGAATCCCATTTCCTTCGGCACTCCAGTGGAACGGGCGGGCGAAATTACGTGATTCCAAGAAAGAACCTCTTGGTTCCATTCCCCGGAGGACAGAATAGCACTACTTAGTGAAATGGAGCGGAAAGCCCGTTATTTCATAACCTTGTTTTTGTTTGACCGGCCTATCTTCTTTCTAGTTGGTAACTTAGGCTTCCTCGGGGGATTATCATCATACTTTTCGGAAAAGGTTTCGAAGAGCGCAGAAGGTCAGTTCGGTGGTAAGATCTGAAGGGGAGATTCAAGGGTAACTTCGGAGGGTGGGGAAGGAAGAGCTGGTGTGGCGCGTCAAAGGCCTTCACGCAATGCCGCTAAAAGGAAGGGTGGCGAGTGGGAGAAGAATTCCTCCCCAAGGGTGTGGATATGGTCTATAGCCAAAAGAAGAAGTCGAATCAGAAGCAACTGGGCAAGCAAATGCCGCTGCACAAAGGGCCATAGCGTAGTTCGAGCCAGAGCTTTTGAGTTTTCCAACTCAGTTATAGACAATGAAAGAGAGCACTGGACTTTTCTTTCTAAAATACAAGTAAGTAGGCATAGACAATATTTAGTCAAACAAATCCACGGGGGCCCCGTAAGGCATGGCTTTCATATCCTTTCCAAACGTGGAAACCACTGATTGGAACGAGCGACCTCCTCCAAGCCATTGGGGACATTGAAACTCACGTCGTACAGCCAAGTAGAAAACGAAAGAGTTGATTCGATCACCGGAACGAGGCTTCGCTTTCAAAAAAACATGAGCTCCCTTAGATATGTAATGTACATGGAGGATATCTAACTGCTGGCGCAGGATGCTTACTAGTTCACCCAATGGGAGCAATACTTGAAGCAGCTTATTCTCAAACGGAGGCATTCTTGTGTGAGGAGCCCCTATAGCACGAAGGAAAACTGGCTATATGCTTAAGAAAGGTTTTGATTCGAGAAACGAAGTAGCTCAACCGAGAAGTCTTTTTTGCTGAAAGGTTACTTTCTGAGAGTGACATAAAAGAAACGAGAAGGAATGAGGTATGCTTCGGCGGGAGATACAGAATAGAATCCTTCTTTTTCGGAGGGAGGAATATGGAAAGTCGTAAGTGAAGAAAGTCAGTAAGTAAAGCTCTAAGCGATCCATCTCTTATCCTTTCAAGCGAGAAGTACTCCAGGGGTTTGTGTCGGACCTTACCGGGAGTGCAGTGTAGGGAGCTAGTTTCGTTTTTCAACTCTTTTTCTTACTCGAACGGATATAGCCTGTGTGCCGCAAGTGCCTCTTTTGATTGGTGTTCAGTGATTGAAGATGGGAATAGCTCATGCCCAGCTCGAGGGAAATTCCTATTTGATAAGATGGATCTGTTTCAGAAGAATCAGCAGCTATTTTATCCGCTATAGTTCGACTCGAAAGGTCTTTCAGTGACCGAGTTCAGCAAGAAGGCAAGTCAGAAAAGGTCAACGTAGCTGCAGAAGGCAGTGTTGGCTTATGAACTCGCTACATATGTAACTCGTTGATTCTACTCGTGGATACAACAGCTTGCTGCTCTTCCAGCTAGTCAAAGGCTTTCTTAGTTCTATCTGCGCTAAAGTAGCAAGAAATCCAACCTGTTGAAACGAGTTACATCTTTCTATTTTCACCTAGTACTAGGTTCTAGTATAAACTCCCCTATGTGCATAGCCTCCTGTTGTCCATGGTCCTCAAGCCGAGCGCTCCAATCCTT
Source organism: Dendrobium chrysotoxum (assembly GCA_019925795.1). Taxonomy (NCBI): domain Eukaryota; kingdom Viridiplantae; phylum Streptophyta; class Magnoliopsida; order Asparagales; family Orchidaceae; genus Dendrobium; species Dendrobium chrysotoxum. The sequence continues at coordinate 48,189 of JAGFBR010000720.1, forward strand.
GGTCAGTTTCGAGGTTTGGCTATTCATCTCTTGCTACGCACCTTTTGGTCAGCGGGAGCCAATTGACATTGCCTTTCAGATCCTTCCCCTCGGGTCACTTCACTCACTTTAGAAAATTAGAAAACATTGAAGAAAGAGGATCAAGGGATTGTCAAAAACTTTCTAGAAGTATCTAGTATATACCGAAGCATTGAAAAAAGACAAGAGATAGAATAGACGGGGGATTGAACGAGAACTTTATGGATTGGATCCACTCTCACGAGAAGCTTTTTTGGCTTCTTTTCATTAACATGAAAGGCGCTAGTTTAGCTCTGGCTCTAAGTAAGCTTCTTGGCTTTGGGATGGAATTGAATTGGAAGGTATGGTCAGTGTGAAACTTTGGTTTCAGGAAAATACGAAGTCAGACTGGCATCTTAGAATACAGGAAGATCCGGTTCTTAAAGTGCAAGACTAGCTATCTCTCAAAATCGTTCAGAGTGATTCCCGAGATCAAAGTTGTTAGTTCTTTTCTTTTTTCATTGCAGTTGTAACTACCGGTTGGTTACTTAGTTGAAATTCACTTTCACTGAATGCACCTCTTCCTTCAACAGGGCCTTTCCCTTGCAAGATAGCTTTCTTCAATTCAAGTTCTTCTCTTACCTCACCCTCTCCCAAAAAACCCCGAGCTTCTTGGGTAAAGAGAACTTCTATCATCCGACCTTGAAGCATGGGCTAACTGAATCGTTCCCCGGTGTTCTTCTATTTCGTCTGCTAACCTTCTGACCTTACTTGTGAGCTTGCCTGGGCTTTCATCATGAGGGCGCGGGAGGAAGAAAGCTACTTCGCACCTTGAGTCTGCTTTCCATATTCTAAAATAGATCTCCCTTGAGCCAACTCACCCAGCGCTTGAAGCTTCAAGTTCACCCAATTCAGTGACCCTACGCCCTAACGGGTGGCTTCAGTTCTCCTACTGAACGGGGCACTTCACTTGCGCTTTCAAGACGAGGCGCTAGACTTGCCATCCCTTGAAAGACAAGCAGCTTCGGCTAACGCTCTATCTGCTACTGTCTTACGCGGGAAAGCCATAGGATTGAAAGCCGATTGCTACTTTCTTGGGGCTGGGTAACGTAATAGAAAAGTCTTTCTCTACTGTCTTCAGTCTGGTTTGCTTCATAAGTAAGCATGAAGCTTGCCTTCCTTTCCCTCATGGCGAAGAAAGCCTTCTTTTCTACGCTTTCTGCTCTTTTTCTTATTCAGGAGGATAGGTTTCAGAAATAGCTAGTAAGAAGAAATCAGACTAGCTAACCAAGCATATTACTCTTTCTTTCTATGAACAGTATTTGCTAATTCAACTGTTGATGGTATAATCGTTAATTCATTATTCATTTCAATAACAGTGTTACTAATCCAATAGAAAGAAAAGAGTAGTCAATTACTAATTAAAGTAGTATAGTTGACTAATATCTTGCTTTATACATTGAATATTGCTTTCTTCTACTGCAACTAACTCTTAATATATAGTTTCATTTACTGCGAAGTAACTATTTCATAAAGAGAAAGTAGTTTCAGTAGTTTTCTTTACTTGATTTGATGCTAACACAGCTACTACTAGAAAGATTGAATAGTGTAAGTAGCAAGGCTATAGTTGACTTTTCTCTGTCTACCGTCCACGCTTAAGACTTTCTTCTATGAACAGCGCATTAAGGCTATGGCTATGTTAAGAGCTTTACACTACTTTCAGCTACTATTACTACTACGGCTATAGTATGACTTTTCTTCTTATTCTAAGAACAGCTACTAAACTGCTACTGTTACTAGGAACTGCTACGAAACAGCTAAGCTACTATTCTAAGAGGTATCGTTCGTGCTCCACGAGATCACTCACTCACTTTCGAAAGACTTTTTCATTCGTTGAAGCAAACTTGTCAAGTGATAGACAAGACAGCCATCGGAACAACTACTTCTACTCTTTCCTACATTCATTATCATCATTCCCAGCAGCCACACCCCCTCCTCTTCCTACTATTATTCCTCTTATCCCGTAAACATAGGTATTACTGCTTCATTAAGAGTGAAAGATAAGATAAGAGCACCCATAAGTATAGCAAGTGTCTTAACTCTCATCGCATGATCCACTGGTTGTTGCTCCTCACGAATCATATCACGAAGACAGTCCTTAGGTATAGGGTCGAAATCTGGATGTAGCAATTGTTCAGTTTGAACTGATTGAAAATGCTCTAATAACTGACTAACAGCACTCTGGACTTCATCAATAATGGATAAATCCCGCATAGCTTGATTATGTTCAATAAAAAGAACTTTTCATGGATGAATAAGGCTTGCATTTCATGGATTTCTATTATGACTTTGCAGTAAACCCAGCGGTAGATAAGCCCACCAAATAGTGAAACCAATTCACAAACATAAAAGAAGGAGAAATCGGTTATCTATTATGTAAGAAGAATTCAACTGCTCATCCAAAGTGAAATTCTTTATCCTTGAAGCAGGCTGTATTATTCCTCTCAGTCCAATTTCATTTTCAGGAGATGATCGAACCATAAGTCTACCCTTTATGAAGTGCTGCCTACTATGAAGCATAATTCTTACCTTCTCAGGTAATTCTAAAATAGGAGATACTAAAGGCTTCCAATAATTCAATAAGACTTTTTCCCGCCAATAGTTCTCACTATATGTTTTACCTAGTACATTAGAATCCCTAGTACTAGACACAAAAGGATTCTTCCTCCATAGCTTAAATCGCAGGTGTGCTATAGTATTAGCATCCCTAATAGAATTTAGTGAAGTGAAGAACCTCTCCATATTATCTTAAGATATAATAGGAAGTACACCTGTGAGCATCCCTATCCTACCTGGATAGAATACCGAATGCTTGTCCAAGCGAGACATAAGATCTCTTGGTATTTTAGCGTCCTTGTACCCTGCTCTTACTCGAACAGTTCTTGAATATACTAAACATAGTGAGATTTAGTCTAGTTATGAGTAAGACCGCGAAAAGAACCAAAGTGAAGAAAGAATAGAATATGAGTTCTCTTATTACGCTCGTGCTCCACGACTAGTGGATCACATCACTCACTTGTAAGCGAGGGAAGATTATGAATCCTTTGTCATCTCCCTTTATCGGAAGCACTTCACTCGAAGAAAGGAAAGAATTTGCTTTGAGTATTTGAAAGGAAAGCTAAGAGAGAGAGTATTCCATCCTTCGGACCATCTTATACCGCCACCTCTGACATCCATGACTCACTCATTTACATTACAAGAGAGACTATAGGTGAAGTTCTATCATTGACTATATTATGATATAGCTTTCAGGAAGACTATGAAGATATAGCATAGCACCACTTATTTTCTTCATGAAATCTCATTGTTAATAGTCTTAATACTCTTCTTTTCATTCACTTATGCATTTCTTATAGAAATTGTTTACATAGTTCAGTTCCGCAGACGGATGTATACGAGACTGTACTCAATATACAAACTGTCAGGCAGGCTATTATGAGTTTTTTCAGTAGAAATTTATGACTGCTATCCTCAATTTTTATGCTGTCTCGGGTCGAACTTTGCCTCATTCATGCTAACTGATGATCTTTCTGCCTTCATTGTCTTATAGAAACTCTCAAATAGATTGCTGATGAAGTCACTAGAATATAGAATAGGGATCCCATGTTTCTAAGCTGTTCTTGATGTACTCTAACCGCTCAGGGCATATGATTTGATTAGAATTACTATACCAAAAGCACAGCATAATCTTTGGCAATAGAGCGTACCATATTAGAAAGCCCAAGCAAATCGAATGATTCATCGCTTCAGAGTTCTTGTTCATTGCGTTAATGTAGTCTGATACGATCTCGTATTCGTAGCCTCTCCATAGGAAATTTTAGAAACCATGGTTAATGCTTTGGTGTAACCGCTGACCTATTCTTTCTGGTATTAGGCATTCTAGGCCACTACCGTGTTCCTTTCAATTCAAGTGAATATAAGAAGTTGGTTATATCACTTTCGAACTGAATAAGACTCTCTAGAGTGTCACTATTAGTGAAATAGATAAAGGCTTCATGTAAATATCTACTCTATTTTCTATCAGGTAACTGTCTTTCTAATTCTTTATCTAAATCCATTAAGAATAGATTCACTAGTGAATCTGTTAATATGTAACCTAAGGGCGGTATAATAGGTAGATATTTCTTTCTATTTCCACCTTCATCATCCTTCATACTTATATATAAGTAGTCATGTAATAGGGACAATATGTCTTTCTCTCTTTAGATCTGTTATACTCGACTGAGAGAATACAAATCATGCTATAAGAAATGAAGCATGTTTTTAGAGGTTCAATCACATCAGGAAAAGCCAAACTAGGACTCTCTCTGACTAGTGCATTACAAGAAGAAGAACTGCAAGGCCAAGGCAATCATTTATATGCCACCACCCTACTACTCGAAAGCCGACCTCTTCTTCGTCCGTGATGGACGATCAAAAGATCATCGCCACCACAGCGCAGTCTATAAATGAAGATCATAGGAGCTAACATTTCAGAGGCCATATGATGACAGCGTGGCCAAGAAAGCGAGACTACGTCCCTTCGAAGTTTGATACATTTGACGAGACTGGTGATCCAAAAGAACATCTCGCTCATTTCGAGCATTTAGCCAAATTTCAGATGATATCGCTCAACATAAAAAGCTGCTTATCAAGCAGTTCCCTAGCTCGCTCCGAAAGAAAGCTTTCCGCTGGTTCTCCAGACTGAAAGCGAGATCTTTTAGGTCCTTACAACTTCTTCTGCCGTTCGAAGATTGACGGCGTAGTCAAAAAGAACCCGAGGAGTCGGTTGAGCTATGGAACGATTCCTTTTATTAGCATCCCACGAAAGAAGATGAAGATGATCAATGGTTCTGCCCTTATTGCAGGAAGAAAGTCATTTACCAATTCCCAAAGCTACAGCCTAGTCTTTCTCACTCAAGTATGCAACTGAAATGGATGTCCTAAACGAGCCAGTTTTCTTCCTTGCCCTCAAGATCTATGTTAGTTTATAGGATCGAAGTGAAGATGCCCCTTACAGGTGTCTGTAGAAGACAAAGTGGTGCAACGAGTTCGAAAGATGTAAGACGGCTCTGACAGCAGCCGAAGGGGCTGACGCTGAAGAAGTCCGCTGGGAATGGTTGGACCGATACAAGGCCAAGTGACTAAACGGAAGGACGAGAGTCAACCGTTGGATGCATGGTGGAATGACGAAGGAGTCCATTTATGGACCGTATGGGATACTACAAGTGGTCCCGCAGAAGCCTATAACTATAAGGGAAGCCGCCCAAGGAAAGCTTACGAAAACGATGGGACGCTGGTCTAATTCTAGGAATGCGAGGTTTACAGTGTTTACGGTTACTTCAACGGTTGGACAACTACCTTACTTCTAGGAACTACTGTCCACGTAGACCTTGGAGGCGACGTGGCAATCGATGGTTCCATGATTGGCAAGTCGCCCCCTTTCATTCGCATAAATCCATGATCCCTCACGAATTTTCTTGATGAGGTTGATGGAGTGACGCTTACTTGACTTCATCCGAGCGAGGGAGAGGCTCGGAACCCGGCTCATACTATATGATATGGTCGGGTTGCTTAGCAGACTCTCTATCTTCAAAAAGAGATCTTGTTAGTCTTACCAATCCAGTAATGGTAGGCTTCCTCCTTTCCCGCTCTGAATCACATAGAAAATTTCGAACTGACTGACATTAACAGTCTCAAACCGGCCCTGAATTTCGAATTCATAAGGTTATCTTTCTAAAAAGAATCTAAAAAAAACGGACTGCCTGCCTACTTTGCTACTCGCTTCATATTACTTCATTCAGGAGGACGAAGTCAACTACCCCTCACTACTTTCTTTAGATAACAAACGACATTCAATAGTGGTACTCTAAGAAGGGAAAGAGGTAACAATTTGAAAAAAGAAAGCATACATTCCTCAACTACTGATCTATCTGTTTATGAGTGGAATCGATTGGATGCCCGTTTACGATGCTTCTATATCAAATTTTGACGCATGAAAAGCATAGCTAAAAGCTTCTAAAGAGAAACAAATAGATGTAGGTTACACGAGAAGTTCTTGTATACCATAATTGTGTCGCCTCACAAACTCCCTTTCAGGGTCAATACAGAAGAAAAAGAGTAGGAATGATAGGTCAGTGCCCCAGTTCTTCCATTCCCAAGTAAGCCATAGTGACAGGAGAAGCTGCTCAGTTTGATAGCCCTAGTGTATGCACTCAAGTCAAGCAGAGTAGACGGCACACGTAACCAAGCATACCGCCAGAGGTTAAGGGTTCATCAGCGAATGGAGTTAGGCCCATTTCCTAGCCTAGTTTTAAGCAGAGCAGCACCATCCTAGTCCAGAGCAGTACCTGTCCCTATGGGCTCGAGGCAAGACAAGCAGCCCGCTTCCTTCGTCTCATTACAGGGAAGGATAGGACCTCGGTCTTCGACCTTGATCGGTTCCAAGGGTGAGGAAGAAGTGGGCGGCTATTGGAGCTCTTCTATAAAGATAGCCTTTCGGTTAAGCTCGGTCGGGTAAACGCCAGTGAAAGCAATGAATGCTTTGGCACAGGCACCAAAAGATAGAGACGAAACAGATGCCGTTGGAAAGGCATAAGCCCTAGCATCCACTCTTTTGCCGACTCGTTCGAATAAGCGGGTGAAGGACAAGGTTTTTCTCTCTACGGAGAGGGGAATGAAACCAACCTTGACTACTCTTTTCTTTTTTCTTGGGTTGCATCCGTCAATCAATTGAAGCATTTTTTGTGTGGGAGGATAAAAAGTAGGCTGATGGTGATGGACTCGGGGTCAGCACGGAATTGCGTGTATATAATAGAAATTGCGTAGTGAGGAAAAGATTCAAGGGGGGTAGTCCACTACAGCTAGCGTGGAAGGAGGGGAAGAAGATAAAGCTATCTAGGGTTAGGTGGCTTTTAGTTTAGAAATAGAAAGCGCGAAGACGGAATATGTCGTCTTAGGTCATTAGAGGAGCTTCTAGCGTGTGTTGAAATTGAAAACTGAAGGTCTTTTTTTACTATACTATACCGGGACACAACTCTTTTTGCGTAATAGAAAGAGGCTTATATACAATGTCTATTTCCGAATCAAAAGAGACAGACGTATCTACATCCGAAGCAGCGCAGATTAAGAAGCAGTGAATTCAAAAGCAAGGACTGTCTGTAGGCAAAATAGAGGTTGCCAACCGTTCCCCCCTTGTCGGCTCCCAGTCAACTCTTTTTCATTCGCTTTTAGCAACCGAGATGGCGAAGTCTTTGATCTTCGAGTCGATTCTCATCATGCCAGATCGAGCGAACAATCACGTATGTAACGGTATGTATACGACTATAGACATTTTTCATAGACATGGGACCTTTTCCGAAAGGAAGGCTTTTTAGTGATAATGAACGCTTCGCCCTAAGTCTGATAGCGCTCGCAGAAACTCCGTTTTGAAGCTTGAAGCACAGGCGGTGGCGTTTTTGAATGAAAGTGAGATATCCAAATTCTAACTGATCAGATCAGGCTAGGCCTCTCCAGCTGAGCTGGTTTTTCCTGGATGCACTCACGATCGGTACAGTTTGATCGTATCCTGCACCTCGCGTTCATGATCTCTACATTCCACTGTGCCCAGGAGACACGGTCGAAGCACGCCCGCCCAGTAGGTTGCTTCTGTCACGACATGCTCTGGTCCGGTCCCGGGTTTCTTTGCTTGGTCTTCAAACGTTAGAAGAAGTCGTGTCCGTCCACGTCCTACCACGTTAGGGGACTAAGCAGGGACAATCCTAATCGGTGACTTTCGCGGTCGCCCTCACTGAACCAACTTGAATATGAACTACGATTCAAACCAAGTCTGACCAAGATTGGATTTCCTTTTCGTGCCATATGGAACTTCACTTTTTCCCATGATTTTCTCCTTTCAAAATGAGAAAGAAAAAGAAAGAAGTGTTTTCGTACGGATCCACTTCCACTTCCTTCTCATCTCAAAACAAAAGGAATGCATCAACAAAACTGCCCTTCCATATGGATCGTCGTGGCATGAACTTTGAAAATAGATTAGTCTTCTTCTTGTTCTTGAATTTCAAGAAAAAAGAGAAGAAAAGAGGGAGAACCTGACAACGACGCCTAAGCACCACGAAGTACGTATCAGAGAAAATAGCAATTCCTAGTCCGAATCCTGGACCTGGTTCACGCTTGTTGAAAGCAGCAATTCTTCTTCCATTCCAAGAGCCATCGACTTCAGATGCAGATTCGCGTCAGTTGATAGGGAGTCACTAGTTTGAACTCTACCTTTTGCGCCTAATAAGCATCAGTAGCTCCATATTGACTGTGCTTCATACCCCAGCGTAGTGGCACATTCCTATACCTAGATGTCCTCTTTTCTATCTTAAGGTTTCAGGTGCGAAGCAACTTTGCTAGGACAGGATCTGAGGTTCATTTTCTAGTCTGTCAGTCCAGGTCTTTTCGCGTCAGACATTTTCCAGTGCTTGAGAGCGGATTCGGGTCTTCCTTAGCCAACATGCTTTGAAGAGGTAGTATAGTCAGAGTTCATTTCACCCCCTCTCTGGCTTTCTTACAAGCTAGATGAGTGGTGCTTTGTCGCTAATCCAATATGGGCCCCTTCATCAACTTCCTAGCGACAGAACATGAACCGTCTAACGATGAATAGTAAAGTGCCCAGGAAGATTAGAAAGAAGCCATCTTGCAGGAACAATCGAAAGATAGGCTGACCTTGCAGGGCGAGAGACCGCAGTTCTTCAAGACCTAAGAAAATTCAATACGAGACGAAGCAGGAAGAATCTGGGAAGTCGAATAGAGCTTAGCGGTTAGATCCTAATCCCAAGCACTAGAGAAAAAGATTATGGTGAAGTCGTTCCACTCTCAATAGAATTAGCAGATACTGACTCGATGGCAATTCATCCTGAAGGATACGTTTTTGAAGAGATACCGGGAGGGCTGATAAGGGAGAATCTCTTTCTGTTCTTCCGGACCAGAATGAATCTTTATCTGGGAAAAGGCATGATTGGGAGCTAGCTCGAAATCCGATCAATCGAATACCTCCTGGCCTCATTCCGAAGGTTATCTGCCCCGGGAACTATCGCGATTTGCCACAAGTTTCAAACTTCGTATCGACCCTAGAAATCCATAGTGGACGCTCGGTGAGCTATCGGTCAATCCCTCCCTAGAATCCCCTAGTGGACAATCAATTCCATAGTGGGCTAGATGATCCCCTCTTGTCTTTCTATGGGAAAAGGAAAAGACTCAAGAAGCAAAATGGCATAGAGGTTCTACCCAACCGGACTAGGAAAGGGCGCTAAGCTTCTCATCGGTGAAGTTAGGCCATTAAGAAAGAGCCCGTGAAGGCGATTGGTAGTCCGGATCATCAGGCATTCATTACTCTATGAAAGCTAGGTCCTCAGCATGCGATCACTCGTACAAGGTTCGCAAAGCCATCTGTAGGCCCGTCAAATACACGTTTTGAAAAGAAGAAAAGCCTTGCTGCACAAGGTACGGGAGTCACTGTGATCGGGTGTAGGGCAGCGGAGTGAATACTCAACTCTTTTTCTTGCTGCTGCGGCTGTTGTTGTTGCAAAGACATCAATCAAAAGAAATGCTACCACTTCCCAGACAGGTTGAAAGGAAAAACAGAAAAGTACGGTAATTGAAAGGGCTACACTTCCCGGAAGAAAAGAAGCTGTTTGTTAGAACAAACCACTTGTTTATGCGGAAGCGCCTACCAGGATTGAATTGTATGAACATACAAAGTAAATAGCAAAGAGATCAAGCACAGAAGAAGACACCAAGATTTACGTGGTTCGGCCGTAGCCTACATCCACGGGAGAGAGGAACCGATCCACTACCAAGAAACCACTCTTCCCCAAACCCAAATACACCCAATCTCACCATCTTCAGACAAACCAAGAGTCAAATATCCTAGTATCTTTCTTTTCTTTTAGAAAGATCTCTATTCGGATGCTCCTCGAAGACGGCACCACACAATTGCCCTTATACTGCACTGTGCGTGAGATATAAAGAAGGTAACAACCCCCTTGCTTGCTTCTTGCATGTATCTATAGCATGTTTTCACTTCCATCCCAACCAAGCCACTCAAGACCACCGCCTCAGCTAACCACCAAGGATGCAATTGTGTAGATAGGAAGCTTGAAGTTGCTCAATCACATGTTTAGCAACTTCCCTTCCTCAAATATCTGAAACTTTCTTGCATGCCAAAAAGAAAATGGCTTGAAAATAGATCTCAAATGATAAATACTTGCTTCATTTAGCTAGAGCTGAATTACTGCCTGAAATTGAAAGAGTTGCCCTCTTTGCCTTTGAAGCCAAAGAGCTTGAAGTTCTCTAAATGACTCTTTTGAAATATTAGAATTGTTGGAAACACAAACCCACATTTTCAGATTCAATTTCTTTGTAATTTCGTCTTTATAGACATGTTGCAAGAAATCAAAATTTTCATCAAACAGAACAACAACTCCAAAACAAACTCAAACTCAACTAACAAACAATTCAAACTCAAATTCAACTCAACTCAACTCAAACAACAAGCTCTCAAACTTTCCAACAAGAATTCTCAAATGCAAACAACAAACAACATTGAAACTCAAGTCAAACTCTCCAAAGAAAACATCTCTCAAGCTCTCCAAGCTCTCAACACAAACAACATAAACTCTCCAAATGTCTCTCCTGTACAAGCTCCTGCAACAAAGAAACGAAATTCATTTAGCATCACAATGAAATTCATGTCAAATTCAGTGCTAAAACAGAATAAGGGAGTGAGCTACTGGTCAAAACTACTAGTACACTAATGCAGGAAAAGGAAGATACTAAAACAGGAAAAGTACCTACTGTAGCAAGGAACACTGGTGTCACAATGATAACTGGTCAAACTAGTAAACACAACTGCTAGTAAACAACCAACTACAAACGACGATCTGGCGTCAAACAACTACTGTTCACAAACAAACAAACAATCAAACTCGACCTTCGGGCATCCTAGCCTATAGGATTAGGTTGTAAGACCCAACATCGGGCAACTTCTAAGTGAAGTCATAAGACCCGCATTTTAGGAAAATTACTAAAGAAATTGTAATGATCCTAAACCCCAAACAATCCAATTCAAAACTTTGGGCATCTTAGTCCAAAATGATGAAGTTGTAAGACCCGCTTTTCAGGCAATTTCCTAAGGGAAAATCATAAGACCTACCCAAAGAATGAAAACCCTCGGGCAGCCTTGCTGTAGAGTTAGGTTGTAAGGCCCATCTTTGGGCAACTCATAAATAGAGCCGTAAGCCCCACTCCAAATTCAACCTACGGGCCACTTTCTATGAAAGTTGTAAGTCCCGACCAAAAATTCCAATTTTTGTATAACTTCTAAACGAAGTTAGAAAACTCTAAACTAAATCAACTTCTGGGTGTTCTAATAGATGTAAACCCCAAAACCCAAAAGAAAATGAAAACTAAAAAATCATATCTAACCACTTTAGTCTACTCGGGATCCCTGAGAGGAGGCAACCCATGGCTGCTAATCAGATTCCCTGGACACTACGGTCAATGATTGCTAGTGTTGGTAGATTGAAATCACGGTATACCCGGGATGACGGAACCATGGGATCTTGATCGGGTTTACCTCCATTTTTCCCACAATCGAGACTAAACCACCTAAAATTTCATCATCCTTAATCGAGAGTTCTCTCTGACGTGTTAAGAGGGGTAATTAACTATGAGTGCTTGCGCTCATGGGAAGTAAGGACCCCAGATCTAATGAAACCCTGACACTACCCTCAGGGGAAATCTGGTGAACTACAATCTGACTTAAGGGAAATGGAATCCTACAGCTACATAATGGGATTCATGCGTTCGCGCCATTTTTTTGTTTTTTGAGCCAACAGATTTCTGGCGACTCCGCTGGGGATTGCTTTTCTCTCCATCTTTGGATGAAAAGAGAATTTTTAGTCTCACTCCTCAAACATCTAAAAAATCTATATAGATGTTTATTCATCATAAGCTTGTGTTTTCTTTTCCACAGAATTCAGGTTGACTCTAATCCCTGCAAGTTCTGTTGACAGGTTGATAATATGAGCGCCTGTGACAGTCCTTCATGACTGTGAACCTGGGTGAGGGAGCTAGAGTGTGCAGTTCCCTCAAGCTGTTCTGAACACAGGCTATGCTGGAGCAACTATTCAATTCGGAACCATTTCCGAAGTCATGCAATTCCAGCAGTTCCTTCCTGAGAATACTGTTAGCGTACCTACTGTCAAAGGTGTCGCTAAAAAGCCTATTACTGAAACTATTGACGAGAAGGCTCCAAGAGGGCCTCTGTATTTTCAAGGCTCTCTATAGCATCTGCTACTGCCCCGGCTGTTCAAAGAAAATTTCTGATCCCAAGCTGCAATCTGTGGCTTGAATATACCCAGTCGGAACATAATCCAGGAGAAAGTGCCTGAAGAATACACTACTGAAGTTCCTGATGCAAGTGCTAAACTTTCCAGGAAAGCCAGAAGGAAGGCCAACGCTCGCTTGCGAGCTAATGGCTGGATGCCCCATACACTGCAAGAATCATCCAGTTGGAGGCGGAATGTGCCTACTAACAATGGTTTTGAACCATTAAAGTGGTAAAGAGAAATGATGACAAGGGTAAATTGAAGAAGTCTTTTCAGGGAGACTTCGCGTCAGCAGCCACAACCGCCAAAGAAGGAAGAATCCGCCTCTTCCAAGATATACAAAATACTTCGAGGCTGTGAAAGAGAAAAATCTGCAGCGAAGACTGAGGAAATCCGTTACTGAAGCTATTTCCTCGAATGCTGCTCATCCTCAGTACAACAAATTTTCAACAAAATCTTATAGAGAGGAGTTGAAACGTCCTCCCTACTACCGAGACCCGAGGAATTTCTGTCCTAATATGGGCCGATACCCTATTACGGAAGAAAAACAGTTGGAGAGGCCTTCTGATAATCTACAAGCAAGAACTTATAACAGAAGATATGATAAACGAAGGCCCCAACAATGGCATCATGGATCTAATCATTCAAAAGCACATTCTGATGTTGGTGGTCATCAGTATGTGACCGCGAGAAGACAACAAGTTTGGGTTCCAAAAAGACCCAAATATCCTGAAGCTCAGAAAGAAGATCATCATAAAGAAATCTATAAAGGGCGACTGAAATCTCAGGTCCAGAAGTTATCCCCCAATAAGGAGACTTCTGTTGACATGACTGCTCCAGAGAAGGAAGAATATGTTGTCTATAACGAATCCCCCGACTCTCCAGTCATACATTGGAAGCGGCGGTCCCAACTTGGAGAGGATCATGAGTTGGATGAAAATGATGATTTCTGCGATGATGATGAAGAAGTAGAGGGGTGTATTGGTCCCATGGACATTGAAGTCGTCCGGATGGTTGATCATATACCTGATCGAGTTAATCAACGGTATACTCGTAGAAGTGCAGCTTTGAATTTGCAAAATGAAGAACAACTACGAGATGACCAAGAACAAGCAGCGGCTGTGAATAGAGCTCCACAACCAGAAGAAGTTGAGGAGGAAGAAGCTGAAGAAGTTGTAAAGAGGTTGCAATTGGAAATGCAATCTATGCAACAGAAGAAAGATCAAGAAATCCATCACTTGAATGCTCGTCTTGACGAGATGAGTAATATGATGAAACAGTTGTTTGGACAACTTGGTATGATGGCTACAACAAGTCAACCACCTATAGCAAACTCCCAAGGGAATGCTCAAACTACTCCTGATGTACCGGATACTTCTGACAGAAGACTAGAAGAGCTACAGGAGCCAAATCTGATAGCTTCTAAAGAAGATGAAATGGTCAGCAAATCCCAAATTGAAAATCTCATCAGCCAAAAGGTTAAAGCAGCTATTGCTTCTGAAGCTGCCGATGCCTTAGTAGGAAAAGGTCGTCCATACCCGGCTGAATATGACCAAGAGAAGTATCCAAAGGGATATGTGGTGCCAAAGTTCCATTTCTTTGATGGTACTGCAAATCCTCGTCAACATCTGGCGCAATTCAAAGCAACCTGTGGAAATACAGGAGGCAATGATGCTCTGTTACTACGTCAATTTGTCAGTAGTTTCACAGGTACAGCTTTTGAATGGTATGCTGAGTTACCCAATGACTCAGTAAGAACATTCGCCGAATTAGAGACGATGTTCATGAAAAGATTCGCCAGTGCAACGAAGAAGGTGACTATTGCTGACCTCGCTCTTGAGAAAAGGAAAAGAGAGGAATCAGTCACAAAGTACATAACCAGGTGGAGAAATCTCAGCATGAAATGTGAGCAACAACTCACTGAAAAGCATGCTGTCGAGTTATTGATGGGGAACATAGATGACCATATGGCTCTGTATCTGGCGATGGCTACAATCAAGACTTTCCAAGAGTTATTGGATCGTGTAGCCAAGTTCGAAAGGTTACCCAGGCCTAGAAGTGTCGGCTTCAACTAGAATAAGAATCCGCCAGGGAAGGGAAAACAGATCAGGACCTTTGATCCGAAAAGAAGTGAAGTGAACACTACATTCTCGTCTTCCTTGAATAAGAAAGAAAAGGAAGATTCAAGAAATCCACCGAAGATATTGAAACAAGCAAGAGACAGGCAAAGGCCTCCTACTTTACAGGAGAAAATTCACAAGCCGTATTCCTTCAAAAAGGAATGTACGGGAAAGATTTTTAAGCATGCACTAAAGATCGGGCTACAATTGCCAGAATCCCGCCGACCAGAACAGGCTGGCATGAGTGATGATCCGAACTACTGTCCGTATCATAGGATCGTAAGTCACCCAATTGAAGATTGTTTCATATTCAAAGATTGGGTTGAAAGGAATTATCAGAGCGGTGAACTTACACTTTCTAATAGTGTTCTTGTCAGGGAGAAAACCAATGTTATCTCCTCTGTACCCTGTCAAACTACAGAGAATGAGAAAGGGAAAGCACCCCAGGAAGATGAAGGTGGTTGGGAGACCTTTATCTCGAAGAAAACTAAACAAATGATGAATGTCCTTTTGGCCATTGAAGGCATTCGTCAGAAAGGTGCGTTAGAATTAGAAATTGATCCAAGACTTCTTGCTTCAAAGAATCTAGTGGCAGGGGGGCCCAGTTCAAGCAAGAAGAAACCTTTGAAGTACTTTAAGGACCAAAAAGGAAAGCGTAAGTCTGGATCAAAATCTCAGAAAGAAAAGAAGAAGAAATTCTCAAAGCAAAAAACTGTGATTCAAAAATACATCGACTCTATCGATGAATATCAGCAACCCTCAAGGCGTCCTGTCAAGCTAGAGGAATACATGGCTGATTTACTTCTTGACTCAGAATCAGAAAAGGAAGAGAGTCTTCCAATTGAGACTTGCCGAGTCATAAATAAACGAGGTGGAAGGGCTGCAAGAGGACGCAATGCACCTCTTGCTATCTATAAAGCTGATGTGAAAATGCCTTCTAAGGAAGTACATCATATACCATCACCTTTCACTGATTTGGATGAAGAATTACATTTCCCCGATGAAGAAAGTGATCACAAGGGTAAGAAGATTCTGAAAGAAAAATGCCCAAAACTCGGAAGCAGCTCAGATTCCGAGGAAGTTGAAGATATGGAGATTTTCAAGAACTCTCAAGCTGAAGCTAGTTCATCTTCAGAGGTGACACAAATTCAGCTGAGGAGCGGAAAGCAAGTTCCTTTACCTCAAAAGAAAAGAAAGGATAAGGAGAAGAACATTCAGCTCAATGAAGCCGCTATTCCACAAGAGCCTCTGAAACCCAAGAATGCCGATGCAAATGTGGATTACAATATATTATCCCATCTCCGCAAATTACCTGCACTGTTGAGTGTCTATGACGCCCTTCTTATGTCTAAGAACCTTCGGGAAACGCTCATTAAAGCTTTGCAAAATCCTGAACAGTATGAGGCATTCTTTGCCGAGCAAAGCTTGAAAGAAGCTTTGCATACACAGAATACTGCTACAATCACTTTCTGTGATAGTGATCTGCTCCTGGGAACTGCAGATCATAATCGGCCACTATATGTTACTGCAGAGAGTAACAACATTGAAAGAAATAGAATTTTGATTGATCCAGGTTCCTCTGTTAATCTAATGAGCCTCAAAACGCTCAAAGGATTGGCCCTGGACGTCCAGTATTTGAACAGAAGCACGGTGTTTCTACAAGGATTCAATGAACAAGGCCAAAGAACCCTGGGATCTTTGGTCTTGCCTCTAAACTTTGGGGAACTCAATACAGAGGCAACATTTCACATCATTGATTCCAACACATCATATAAAGCACTCCTCGGAAGACCATGGCTCCACGAGTATGGTATAGTGCCTTCAACACTTCATCAATGTATTTCATACATTGCGAGATAATGAAGAACACCGTATTGATGGTGATGAACAACCGTTCTTGGTGCACGAAGTCAAAATCTACGATGATGCCAAGTACTTTATGCCAAAAGACAGCGAGCGTCCGAGAATTCAGGCTGCTATGCTGGATAAACTAAAGCAGAAAGAGAAATCCAAGAAGAAATCAAAGCAAATTTGCTCAGTACCTCATCTCGGTAGTGATACAGAAGAGGAGGATGATATCTCTACAACTTTGAAGCCCCTAATCATAGGGAAAAGAAAGAATGAACAATTCACTGTCCCTTTTGATTATGAAGCTAATCACGCAAACAAGGTACGGTGTTCAAGCAAACCGAGCGTTGAAGGAGAAGAAGAATTCCTTTATCAGCCCAAGGGTACTACGGAATCTCAGGAGGAAGGGGAACCAGGACCCGTTTCCATATCTAAGAAATTGCAGAAAGTCTCAATTTCAATGATAAGGGTGTCTGAAGAACAGATATCTACTGATATCATCAAAATAGTACCTGTTCCGGCGGCACATTCCAAAACATTGACAACCTCGACAAATACAGACATAGAAATGTGAAACACTTTCTATGTTCCCCCCAAAAGAGGTCTCAATGAACGTGGATCCATTTTCTATGAATCTAGAGTAATACCGCATCACGTTACTCATGAAATTGAATGCGAAAATGATTGGAGATATGAAGACATGAGGATAATCATCCCTCAATATCCTCCACCAATTATGAGAAAGTTGATAGAAAAAAGAATCTTCTTTGTGCAAACAAGCAAGCAAGCCCGTTACTTCAGAAAGCTCTGGCACAACGAGCAAGCACAAAAGCCCATTGGCAATGGTTTGTCTACAACATGGGGTCTTGGATATGCTCGAAATTCATATCTTACACGAGCAGCATCCTATCATTATCTTGAATACCCCCGACGTTCGCGTATTACATACGCAACGTCCTACAATATTACAGACAAGGAGGAGAGACCATCAGAGTCTGAAAATCAAACTGAAGATCTAATTGTAGATCGAAGCTCCAAAAGAGTTTGAAGAAGGTGGTCAAGCTACTGTGGATGAGCTCAAAGAAAGAAATCTGGGTACAGAAGAAGATCCCAAACCTACATTCCTCAGCACTAATCTCTCGCAGAACAAAGCGGAGGAGCTGAAAATGTTACTTCTCGAATACAAAGACTGTTTCGCATGGAATTAGACTGAAATGCCTGGTTTATCACCAGAGGTGGCAGTGCATAAGCTCTCCATCGATACCAGAATACCACCTGTCAAGCAAGCACCCAGGCGAATGCGACTAGAAATTGAAGAACAAGTCGTTGCTGAAACCAAGAAACTCATTGAAGCTGGTTTTCTTCGAGAAGAGAAGTATGCTGATTGGATCGCCAATATCGTTCCAGTAAAGAAAAAGAACGGTCAAATCCGTGTCTGCATAGACTACCGGGATTTGAATAAAGCATGCCCAAAAGATGATTTCCCACTGCCCAATGCAGAACTTATGGTCGATAACACCTCGAACCATGACATGTTCTCATTCATGGATGGATCATCGGGCTATAATCAAATCAAGATGGATCTAGAGGATGAAAAACACACCTTTTATATGGGATGATGCATGTCAGGAGGCATTTGATAGCATAAAACAATATTTGCTACATCCTCCAATCCTTGCTGCCCCAATCCCAGGGAAACCCCTAATTCTATATACAGCTGCTCTTGAAGAATCGCTTGGAGCGTTGCTAGCACAAGCAAATGAAGATGGAAAAGAAAATGCCCTTTATTATATCAGTCGACGATTCATAGGGGCAGAATCTAAATATTCACCAATCGAAAAGCAATGCCTAGCATTGATCTTTGCCACTCAAAAACTCCGGCATTATATGTTATCCCATAAAATCACTTTCATATCTAAAGTGGATCCATGAAAATTTTTCATGACTAGACCCACTCTCACTGGTCGTCTAGCTAAATGGGCTGTCTTGCTAATGCAATTTGACATAACATATATGCCACAAAAAGCAGTAAAGGGACAGGCTCTAGCTGATTTTCTAGCAGCCCATCCTTTACCTGCAGATTCTCCACTCAATGATGAACTGCCAGATGAGCAGACACTTGAGGTGGAAGAAAGAGAAAATTGACAAGAATGGGAGCTCTATTTCGACGGAGCTTCATCAAGAAAACCAGCCAAGCCACCTAAATTTCCAACAATTCAAGTGGGCATTGGCCTTCTATTTGTTACGCCAGAAAAAGGGATACTTCGATATTCCTATAGCTTAACAGAGCCTCGCACTAATAATGAGGCTGAATATGAAGCCTTAATAGCGGGCCTTGAGTTGGCGATTCACATGAAAATTCAGAAACTCCATATATATGGAGATTCTCAACTCATAATTAAACAAGTAATTGGCGCTTTCAAAATCAATAAGGCTGAATTCATCTCATATCATGAGTATGTATTGAAACTCCTACAACAAATTCCTGAGGTAACTCTAACTAGAATTACGCGTAGTGAAAATGGCAAAGCTGATGCGCTGGCAAAGCTAGCCAAAGAATTAGCAAACCCGCAGGAGGATCCAATTCTCATAACAGTTCAAAATAGACATGCATGAACTCCAGCTATCATACAAGATGACGAAGGGAAAGAAATGCAAGAGAGCCTGGCTGTATCTGATGAAAATGATTGGAGAGATCCATTCATAAGATACTTCAAGGAAGGGAGATTGCCTGAAAAGAAATCCATGGCTTCACAAATATCACGAAGAGCATTAAGATATGCTTTTGTGAATGACACGTTATATCGTAGATCATTTGATCAAATGTGGCTACGATGTTTGGGTCCTGATGAATCCCAAAAGGTTCTAAGTGAAGTTCATGAGGGATTGTGTGGTGCACACCAATCTGGTCCGAAAATGAAAATCAAACGTATGGGATATTCTTGGCCAAGCATGGTTCAGGAGTGTATCGACCATGCTAAGAAATGCCATCAATGTCAAGTGCATGGAGATATCATGCATCGACCTCCCAACCCGCTACATCCTACAGTAGCGTCATGGCCATTTGAAAGCTGGGGTACCTATATAATAGGTCCTATAGAACCACCATCTTCTTTAGGACATCGGTTCATCCTTGCTGCCACTGACTACTTCTCAAAATGGGCTGAAGCAATTCCCTTAGAGAAGTGAAAGCAGATAACGTGATGAAATTCTTTCGAGATAATATTGTCTATCGATTTGGAGTACCACGTCGAGTTATATCTGACAATGGTACGGCCTTTCAAAGTGCTAAAATCTAGAAATTTCTTGAACGACATAAGATAGATTGGCGCTATTCTTCGATATACAATCCAAGAGCCAATGGTTTAGCTGAAGCTTTTCACAAAACCTTGTAAAATTGCTTAAGAAAATTCTCTCTAAAAGAAAAGGGAATGGCACGATAAGTTGACAGAAGCTCTCTGGGCATATCGTACCACTTAGAAAACTGCAACCAGGCCACCCCATATTCTCTAGTTTTTGGAACAGAGGCAATATTACCTCTTGAGGTTGAGTTGCCATCTCTTCGTATTGCTGTTCAATACGAATTAACCAAAGAAGAAAATGATCTCCTACGACTTGAAGAACTTGAGGCTCTTGACGAATTCCGACTTCAAGCTCAACAAAGTCTAGAATCCTACAAGGCAAGAATGACTAGGGCTCATGATCGAATGGTTCGTCTAGAAGCTTAAGGAAGGTGAACTTGTTCTGGTTCGCCGGAGACCTATAATCCCTCACCGTCGCCTTGGCGGTAAATTTGATCCAGTTTGGGAAGGGCCCTTCATCATTGAAATAGTGTATGAAGGGGGAGCCTATCAACTTATAGACCTAAAAGGTCAAAGGCCCATGCCACCAATTAATGGTCAATATCTAAAAAAATATCACACATAAAGATTTTTATATATGCAAATTGGCCCGTAATGCAGAAGATAAATCTCAAATCTCCTCCTGAAAGACAGGAGGCAATTTTCTATTCTCCTGTAATGTAGGAGATAAGTTCAATCCCCTTATGGAAAGTCAAGAGGTAATTTTATCCTTTCGCCAAAGAAAATAAGGGAATTACGAAATTGCATTGCTCACAAACCTAAGGGTCGAGCTAAATTCACAAAGTTCAACAAGCTTAAGGGCCGAACTTTCTCAATTTTTTAGACTCACAAACCTAAGGGTTAAGTCACATTTGACAAAATAGAAAGACTAAAATTCTCAAATATGTCAAGAAAATAAAACAAAAGAGAAAGAAATGCATAGCATACATGTGTAAACATATAGAAAATATACATGTACGTACCAGGAAGAGGCCAGAGAAGCTATCAAAGTCTGAACTGAATGCTGCATATCTGCTGTCTAACTCTGAGCGAATGATCCTGTAGCATCATCCGTCTAGTCTGAGTGGTCTCCAACTGATGATACAACAAGTCAAACTCTTCAGTTGATGACGACAAAGCCTGCTCTAATCTCTCAACCTCAGCTACTATCCAAACAAAGTCCTCCTCAGTATAAGCGGCTGCTGCTCGAAGCTCTAGTCGTCTCTCCAAAAAGAAGCTTCCCCCTCTGCCTCAAAGCCCTGAGCTCTGCTGATATTTCTAAAAGCTCAAGTTGCTCCTCTGAAATGTCCCGCTGGCAACGCCTCAAAGTCTGAAGGCCAAAGTCAAGATCCATGCGGGACCTCTTCATCCTATCCAAGCAACTCTCACTCCATCCTCTAAACCATCAGGAACTCCAACTGCTAACTCCTGGAAGACAAAGTGTAACCGGTACAACCCAAAAGCAATAACACGGCAAAGGTACTCCCATGTCTCTAAAGCAGTATCCCGAAGTCCAGAAGTTGCAGCACAGTCTAGAAGTAGAGAAGCCTCAACACAGAAACTAGTCAAATCCGGTAATGGCAAATCATCAAGGTCCACTCCTAGTAGTAGGTGCCGCAGTGTAGTAACAATGTGACGAGCACTACTCGGCGGCTGACGACCAAAATATCTACGAGCTCGAGAAGGTACTCTGGACGTAACACATGCTAGCTCTGAACCTGAACATGAGACACAATTAGAGTTATAAGAAAGAAAAAAGGGATAAGAAAAGAAATGTAGAATTACAAAGCATGATAAGAAATACCTGAAGGGTGGATCTGATCTGGCAAATCTGCCAAGTAGTGGTCACCTAAGTGGGCAGTAACACTTGGCGAGGAGCTTTCTGGTACATCATCTATAATCACCCAAGATGAATCTGAGAAAGGAGAAGAAGAAAGAGCTAACTCTGTAACAGTGGCATCAGTAGCATCCTCAAACAACATCTGTGTAGAATCACTGTGTGCAAGTTGAGAAGAGGATGACTGTTCACCTATGCATATATCAAAAAAAAAATATATAGGAAAAGGAAAAAAATATTGATTAATGAGATGAATAGGTAAAGAAATATATATATTGACCTTCATCATCATCAGGTGCATATTCAATAGCCAGACGATTCTCCACACCAAAATACCTAGTGTAAATCCAGGTTCTGTATTGAAACCTGTACACATTAGCAAAAGAAAATTTTGAAAGAAAGAAATACTAAAAAAAGAAGGATGATTTAACCTGGAACGTCGTGTGAAGCCCGACGCTTAGGGTGACCCCTGTTAGTAGGAGGAGAAATCGGTCTATCGCTAAACACTAGAATCTTTGCATATTAGTTTACATGAAAAAGAAAATCATAAAGAAAAAGAATATACATCACATACCGGGGCCACCATGTCTAAAAGTAGGCTCAGGGCTCCTTTTCCTCCTTTTATCATCAGCTCTGGAGGTCTCCCTATGCACAGCAGTATGGCCCTGAGGTACTGAAGGGTACCCGTCTCTGTCTTCTAATCCGTTTGCTATATGCTCGGATCCCCATCTCAAAGAAAGAAGAAAACGTGTGTCGAATCCAAGACAACCGTAGGTGTGAAATGCCTGTCGGAGCGTCCATATGAGGAATAGAAAATCGAGAACCCGTCCCAAGGCGAAGAAGAAACGCCCAGGTCATGGAAGCTGCCTCCAAACGCACTGACAACGAAAGAGAGCCCAGTTGACGTGTGTCAACTATCCCAGGAACAACTGGTAATCCATCTAAAGGTGTGGCCTGAATCAGTCCAAACTGTCTCGCTGCCCTGTTGGGATTATATCCCTCTAGTATCACTGAACCATGCCGTCTGTAACAAACCAAACCAGGTCTCATGCTAATCAAATATGAAGCAATCGGTATATAGCCTGACCTGGAAAGTAAAGTGGGAGTCCTCCTCTCAGACTGAGAATCCACTAATGGTACGCCAAAGCACTGTGGAGGTAAAGGACCAGAAGGAGATCTGTAGATCAGCCTATAACGATCGATCATCTGTAACGGTGTAAACATAAACAACCGGATCTGAGCTCTGTCTGTAGAGGAGGTCGCTCTGGCTAACTGGATCAGAGAAGGAAAACGACGCTCTATAAAGTAATCCGGTGGCTCTGGACAACTAAAGGCACCTGCAATGTGTACATGTATCCACCCGTGCGTGGATATAATGCCAAGGAATCT
Organism: Dendrobium chrysotoxum; assembly: GCA_019925795.1. Lineage (NCBI taxonomy): Eukaryota > Viridiplantae > Streptophyta > Magnoliopsida > Asparagales > Orchidaceae > Dendrobium > Dendrobium chrysotoxum. The sequence continues at coordinate 71,131 of JAGFBR010000720.1, forward strand.
CCACACTGCAGTGACCACGACCGTATGTAGCATAAATCTGCCCCAAACTATGATAAATCTGTGCAAGAACTGCAGGGGCCAGCGAGACTCTCCTCCACTCGCTATCAAACTAGCCATCAGAAGTGTACTGGGTCGGAAAACTCTGCTCTGGCTAGGGAAAACGAAATAACAAAGCCATGTAGCAATAAAAGATACCAAAAGCATATCATTTGAAAATTTTCTTGCTGAAATATGCTGCAATCCATCTGCTGATCCTGGCTCAAAAAGATCCTCTGAATACTGCTCTGCATCATGTGATCTCCTGTGAAAAGGATCCTGAATCCGTCCAAACTCTGCAACAAGTGCTGACGGGTGTAACAAACTCGCAATCCAAACATCTAAAGAGACAGTCCCTCTGCGACTACGACCTCTCCTCCTCTGCTGATAGAGGTCGTAGTAGTGTCTCAAACTCTGATGAAGTCCAACTGAGTAAACAAACTCACCTCTCCTCTGCTGCCCTACTGGTCGGCGGTTGAATAAATCATAGTCAACAGGGATACACTCCTCATATGGAACTCCTAAAATTGGCAAGCCAGAAATGACATAGAAATCCCAGAGTGTAATCGTCATCTCATTGGGTCCAACCCAACAAGTCTTTGTGGTACAATCCCAATGCTCGATAATGCTTTGAAGCCAGGAAGAAGAAAGACGGCTATAATCAAACAAAGAAATAGAAATAGCTTCATATACCCCTGCTTGCTTCAATACCTTCTGATGCATCTGAAGTGTGTAACGGGCCCACTTAACATAACCAGTCAAAGCCTGAATGGAACTACCAAACATGGGATCATAATGCCGCTCCTCAATCTCATGATGTAGCAACTGGTAGCTGAGTAATCTGACTACACCTGTATGTTCTGCAAAATAAGCTGCTGGTTGCAAAATGTCCTGATCCCCGTAACTCACTCCCTCAATGATACGGTCTAAAGAATCACCATCACTACGCCGTAATCTAAGTGTAATGATCCAATCTGCAGGATCATGTCCAACTGGCAAGTCTGAATCAAAGTGAGACATACGAGGTGATCGAGTAAATAAACCATCGTATATATCTCTGTCAGTCAACATTTCTCTATGCCAATACAGTCGATCTGAAACTGAAGCTGACTGTAAATGATCAAAGTTATCAATCTCCCTCCAAATATCTTCCTCTGAAGGCTCAGTTCTATGCATCGACGGATGTCTTCTCCAATTGGTCTGAAAAGATATAAGAAAACTGATTGAAATCATATAATCGATGATTGCAACGAATTACTTGCGTGAAAGTCACCCAAGAATTTCGTTGGGAGGCAATTTGTTGAAGAAAAAAAAAAAAGAAAAAAAAAGGAAATATACAACTGGATCCTAAAAATGAATGCAGGGATTCCACCCTCTTACAGGTCTGTACTTGTTTGAAGGAAGTTCAGTCTAATTTGACCATGCAACTATTTCAACAATTAGACTTTCATGCAATCCTTCGAATGAAGATGAAAATGATGATTGCCATTAGCTAACTGTTGAAACATGAATATTGATACCAAAAGATCGGTGCTCGAACTAGAATATTGCAGTATTAAGTTCATAAGCAAAGGTCTACACTACTCAATACTCCTTTAAGTTATCCATACTTGGTAATAAAGACTGAGATTTCTCATTATCTTACTCTTTAAAACAGAATCTCCAACTCATTACCAATTCATGGAGTGAATTTAGCTTTCATCATTATTACAGACCTTTCAAAAAAAAATGATGATGATGAATATCCAACATCAGCAGCAGACGAGAACTACAATAAACCAAGAAATATGGAAATAGGAATTCAATGAAGAAAATTGATATTTCATGAAACAATGCATCCATTGGATATAATATAGTTATCCCAGAGCCGGTCCCATTTGGCCAAAAGACACAGCTTTTCAGTTTTGATAACAACTGTTCAACCATTTATTCAATAAAGATGACCAGAGGAAAAAAACGGACACTTTGAATTTCTCTGACAAATCTTACTGTTTGTCTGTCTTCCGTTTCGCACAATCCAACTTAAAAGGCAAGCATCCACTTCAGAAATCTAATCTGAAATCAACCAAATACTCACACTTGCGGCTGCCGAACACCTCCCGTACTCGCACGCCGCTTGATTCCCACGACTGGCTTCCGCCTCTGCTTTGTGCAAACCGATCTCCCTCTAAGTTTCTGTTTTCATTTACAGGTGAATCCAATCGCATAATACTTTCAGTCCCGTCTTCACGCGCCTCTCACTCGAAAAAAAAAAATCTTATCCGCCTTCTGTTCTGTGTTTCGAGTGAACTGCTTTATCTAAGAGTAATTCAGTATTTACTCTTTTTGATTTCCTGAGTGGTTGGCATAGAATATTACTTTCATATTCTATAAAGCAAGATGCTTGTTCACGTGATAGTGAATAGATAATCATTTTTTTTTTGATTTCCTTAATTGATGCATATGTAATATTGCTTTCATATTACACAAGGCAATAAGAGTAATTAAGTAATCACTCTTTCTTTTCTATTTGAATTCATTTAATACAGAGAGGTTGAATGAATTCAAAGCAGATTTCTTTCTATTATTTGAATGAATTCAACTTAGAGGAAATAGAAAAATCCAATTACTATAAGCATGCATGATTAAGTCAATGAATTGCTTTAATCAAGCATACAGTTGCGGTATAAAATTTTTCTGATTGAAGACCCCGGACCGTCGTATCTTAGATCCGGCCGGGACGAAATTGAAGACCTCGCGCCGTCGACTTCAAGTCCGGTCGAGATGGTTTTCAAATACAAGACCTCGAACCGTCGATTTGAAATCCGGTTGAGAAGAATTTCAAGTGAAGACTTCACAAATATCACGAAGAGCATTAAGATATGCTTTTGTGGGCCTTCCAGTGAGAGGGAGAATGCCCAGGTAGTCTTAATAGAACCAGAATTCTTCCCGGATGAAGGCATATTTCGCTACGCTGCTGTCTACTGATTTCTTTTTTTTACCGAATGACAGAGGGTTGACTCGTTGCCCGGATTCCTAAGAAACTACATTTCTAATGGCTCGAATTGAGGTTGGCTTGGAAAAGGTAGGTTCGAAATCGAATTCTTGCTAATAGCTGGAATCAGACTTTTTTGATAGCTTCAAGCACCCTTTCTCCACGTGCTAGGGTTTCACCGTTCACCACGACATCTACATACATGAACCCATTAACGGAAGACAATGCTCCAGTTTGCCCGGGGAAGTTACTACAACAGGGCTAATAGATCCATTTACTGATTGAGTAATACCTGATAGTAGGGTGTAGCTGCCAGCCTGGATACATCCTCCAATGCTTATGGCTACCCTTCAGTTCTTGGTGCCTGGGACATCTTGCTGGCCTGCCACGGAAGGGGTACAGATGAATACATTGAAACTAGAACAAAAAGATTCAGAACACCGGAAACATAGAGGTGCTTATCAGGTCTTCTAGATTTGAAAGCTATTGGAATCGTCCTGCTTATACAACCATAAAGCTAGCTCCATATCTCTAATTCTCTCAACCCAGTCTCACTTAGAAATCTAGTGTTGAACTTTCTGACATTACACCTGCCTTAGGCACACTGAGCATAACCAACAAGATACTTATCCGGATTGCTGTTAGAGTACCGCTAGATACCTGTAAAGATGGTAATAGGGCTTTGCAGTTATCCTTTTGGAAACCAGGTCATCCTCCCTGTAGTGGTTGTATTGGGGTGCTGGATTCAATGATTCTATTTGTTTAGGACCTTTGGATTTGATGAAGCCCCCCTAGCTAGTATAGGCAATAGTTGCGGGCGGGTACAGCGGTACTATACTTTCAACCAGGCTGGGACCATTCAATCGGAACTAGTAGTACACAATCTAAAAGGACATACTACATATACAAGCAAACTAATCCTGAATCAGCACAAACAACTTATTGAACCTAGAATGTTAGTACAGATTGACTTGGAAGTAGCAGGCCTGTGTATGGGTCCTAATGGATCCTATTGATCCTTGAAGTTGACTAGCTTGTACCGAGGTATGCTTATAAATTGGATGTGGTTCAATGCCTTCTAGATATGGGTATTAGGTATAGAAGATATCCCCACCCTCTTCTAATGGAAGGATTACTACCCTGACTTTGACATTGTATTTCGATAACTTAGCATCCCCTAGTAATAAGGTGAAGTGTTACATGTAATAGCCGTCAAATACCTAGCTGCCCATAAACTTGATCCCAAGGGATTAGCTCCTCACCAAAGCTTTTCAACAATAGGAGACCTAATCAATGAGGTTGTTTGTTACCTTGAAGGTAAGATTCCCGTTCTTCTTTATAGAATAGCATTATAGGTGAATCTTTTCTTGATTGAGGGAATGCTGTATATCTTACCAGGGTAAATGATTAGACTGAGTACAGGCCTAGACTACAATAGTGTTTATGATAAACCTTTACTAATGTGCCAAGAGTCTGAAAGTCTTTTTTTGCTTGTGCTATTAGGGTCCACCGGTTATTACTTCATATTGTATTTACTCTGTCTATTAATAGATTACCTGGACAAGTATTTCTAAGTAGTCTCCTAGGTGCTCTAAGAGCTAAGTCTTTTATACATGCCAGTACTATGATAGTAAGTCCTCAAGCTAAATCCTAAGGAGACTCCGAGCTCCTGTATTCGGAGTAGAGATTATGCCTGCCCATAGGGACTTTTATCAAGAACTTGCCGATATACTTTACCTTGCTATGTATTTATCTTTCACCTGCAAATATTCTAATTGAAGCCATTGAGTAATTATTCCATAAGGTTAGAACTTTCAATCAAGGCCTCTCAATGTTTCTTTGGTCTTGTAGTTGGGTGCCTATTAATTAGGCTGTACACATAGTGGGTACCTTCTACCACTCTACCGGACAAGGTAATCTAAGTCTTGTTGGTTGTTACTGCTAGACTGACCAGTAGATATGTCCCTATTGGATAGCTATGGTACAAGAACTCTTAGACTTTGTCAGTCTTTCAAGCTAAGTAGCAATCATTACGATTTTCCCATGCTAGCCACACAATTTGTAGAACAGTTCTAAAGTGATTACCAAGATACTAAATTAGAATATTCATTATGTCATTCTAATGGAATTAATTAACACCTTAGTGCTTCAATTTTCATACTGCTGAAACAAAAGTCTTATCAAGACTAATGCCAGCACAATACAGCCTGCTTGATTCTTATTAGATACACACTCTCAAACACACATGTAAGCTAAAACTAACAAGAGTTTCAACTCATTTGGCTATCAACCAAGAGCACATTGCTGATCAGACAACATGATCACATAGACAAGATTACAGATGGGTATGAAAGCGGGTCTTATGACCTCCTTATTTAGCCCTACCGTCGAAGGTCAAAGTTAGATAAGGAGAACCGGGGACGCCGAGATATTCTATAATAGAACCCCCAAAGAGAGACTTATTATCTACTTACCGTTCCCCCCGAAAAAGACAAGAAACTTGTCGGAAGCGTTGGTTTTTTCCAACGAAAGACGTGGGACTTGATGGGCGTAACATTCTTTTGCTTTTCTTAGGATATTTCTACTCAGCTTGAAAAGAAACCTCAAGCCGATAAGAGCTCTTCATCATGTTCGAGAATTTCGAAAGAAGAGAAGAACTTAGAGGTCAATCACGGCACACTTTCTATATATCTGTCTGGCTGCATGCTACAAGGAACCTCGCCTACACCACCGGCTTGTTCAAGAAGGGGCGGGGCGGGGCGGATCGCTCCTAAACGCAGCCATGATCCACTCACTATACGATTGATTCAAAATACGAAAAGATTCGCAATCGATAATACGATTCAAAGAGACAAGAACCTATTTGACTAATTCATGATCTGGCATGTACAGAATGAAAACTTTTTTCTTATCTACGAGAATTTCTGCTTCGCTGCGGCTGTACGACATGAGTTTCAGTATACCAAAGAAAGGTCAAACCCCGCTAAAGCACTGTCAAAATGTTGACTTCTAGCGCTAAAACCATTTGCTTGCAATGCCTTGAGTTTAGTTCTTGAGTTCGAGCCTTGAAAGTGAAGTATCCAGATTGACGTCTGAGTACTTTCTGGGGTACAGAGTTCTAGGTAGACTTGCTTCTTCCCACATGGGTTCTCTCATATGGGAGAGGCTAAGAGTACTTTTACTTAGCCCTATACGACCGTCCCCCGCAGTCTTTTAGTGGTGGTTGGCAGGTGGCGAACCTATCAACCCCTACTTAAAGGGTCAACTGTGGTGGTGGCTTGTCGACCAAACCCGACCCAAGGAACAAATGTTGGCGAGGTTGATGAGCTAGAGATGGAGTTCTTGGAAAGCACCTCTGTTCGTAACTGGATGGAGATGTGGCTTCGAGCACTCTCAGATCACGTTCGTCTTGTGTCTGATTCTATTGGCTTTCTTGGAATTGCCGATGGTTGTAAGCTCACCATATAGATCTGACTCGGACTGTGAAGTCCAACGTTTTGGTCTTATATGGAAGTTAGACACCAAAGCCAGCCAGTTGACTTAGATGTAGTTTGGGTTTTAGTGGAAGTTGTAGATTTTTAGACAGTCTATCCCAGAAATCAATAGATATTCTCCAGCAATCTACCTTAATGTTTCAGAAAGCTGGTACACCATGAAAGCTCTTCCTTAGGAAGTTTCCTTTGAATCGGAATAGCTAAAGTACCCTAAGACTAATTATGTCTATTAGCCCTATGGGTTCTAGAGAGAAGACATTCTCAAAAGGTAATTCAATAGCAGTTGTCCTTTCTTAGACTATTACTGCTCGTACAACCTTGAGGAATCTGTGCATCGAGACTCACATATGAGACTAGTGAAAGAAGTTACTTGCCCTAGTGCTACTCCCTGGCTTCCTTCCTCCACAGAAGACTTTCTAGAATTGTGTCACTTCCTTACATGGAAAGCTACCACCTCTTCTTCCTTCGGGTAGACTAAGAGCTCTTTCTAAAGCCTGACTTCAACTACCCCTTACAGGGAACTAAGATTGACTGCTTCGCTCCGCGCCTCTAGCCACAGACATGCTTGACTACCACAGACAGGAGACCGCCATTACTACTTTCACTATCTTTTCAGTAACACAGGCTTGGCTAGGTGAGTTTGATTACCGTGATAAAAGGAAAAGAGCTTGATATCAGGGCTTCTATCGGTGAAGAAAGGATATATACTGACCGAGATTGTTCCATGCCCGTGGTACAGATAACCTTTATCGGTTAAGCAATTAGATTGCCTATCAATAAGAGATTACCTTGGAGCACAGGAAATGGATTAGTTGATGTGGTCGATGCCTTGATACTTCTATATCCAGTGAGGGATGAGAGGTAGCTTACTGCATTCAACACCAGGGTGTTGAATAACAAGCTTCTTAGTTTACCTTCTTCATAGCTTCGGTATGGCACCTTATCTGTCAAGGATCTTGAATAGGATAGACAGCTTCGGCAAGTTTGTTTTTCCCGTTCCGGAACGGGAAATGAAAGAATCTAGAGATGGTTCCTATCGATAGAAAGTAAAAGATTCATAGTATACCAGGTTGAAGATACTTCGCTCATTTGCAATCAGCTAGGTCAGATTCTGGTAATGGATAACATTGGATCGAGATTAGTTGACCTTCAGCGGCAATAGCAACGAAATCAAGGGATTAGAGCTCTTCGGCTTCCCTTTTTCGATGATTACGAGTGTGAAATCATTGGTTCTACCCGATCTAAGGCAGATACCCATTCTCAAGTAGATCTAAGGTGTTCGTTCCTCGTAGGGGATCCTTTCATAGAGAGGCTAGGAATGTGAATGAATCCCTTTAGGGGTAACCATGTAGCAGAGTTCTGCAATCTTACGATAAGGGTTTTTTAGTACCCTCTCCCAGAGGTCGAGCAAAGACAAGCTAACCTCTCGCTTTGCTCGAGTCTAGCAATAGCAAGCTTACCTCTCCTTTCAGTCGAGTCTAACAGAAGTTACCCTCTCGCCTTGCTCGAGCAAAGACAAGCTGACCTCTCCTTTCGCTTTGCTCGAGTATAGCAAGCTATCCTTTCAGTAGAGTCAGTCGAGCTACTTTCTTTCTATACGAGATTCTATATATATAGACTCTCTTTTGTTTCTATACGAAATATCGTATCTAAATCAAAAGTAGAAAGATCTATCTAAGATCGGAAAGAGAGTCTAGAAAGAAAGAAGTGTTTTCGTACGGATCCACTTCCACTTCCTTCTCATCTCAAAACAAAAGGAATGCATCAACAAAACTGCCCTTCCATATGGATCGTCGTGGCATGAACTTTGAAAATAGATTAGTCTTCTTCTTGTTCTTGAATTTCAAGAAAAAAGAGAAGAAAAGAGGGAGAACCTGACAACGACGCCTAAGCACCACGAAGTACGTATCAGAGAAAATAGCAATTCCTAGTCCGAATCCTGGACCTGGTTCACGCTTGTTGAAAGCAGCAATTCTTCTTCCATTCCAAGAGCCATCGACTTCAGATGCAGATTCGCGTCAGTTGATAGGGAGTCACTAGTTTGAACTCTACCTTTTGCGCCTAATAAGCATCAGTAGCTCCATATTGACTGTGCTTCATACCCCAGCGTAGTGGCACATTCCTATACCTAGATGTCCTCTTTTCTATCTTAAGGTTTCAGGTGCGAAGCAACTTTGCTAGGACAGGATCTGAGGTTCATTTTCTAGTCTGTCAGTCCAGGTCTTTTCGCGTCAGACATTTTCCAGTGCTTGAGAGCGGATTCGGGTCTTCCTTAGCCAACATGCTTTGAAGAGGTAGTATAGTCAGAGTTCATTTCACCCCCTCTCTGGCTTTCTTACAAGCTAGATGAGTGGTGCTTTGTCGCTAATCCAATATGGGCCCCTTCATCAACTTCCTAGCGACAGAACATGAACCGTCTAACGATGAATAGTAAAGTGCCCAGGAAGATTAGAAAGAAGCCATCTTGCAGGAACAATCGAAAGATAGGCTGACCTTGCAGGGCGAGAGACCGCAGTTCTTCAAGACCTAAGAAAATTCAATACGAGACGAAGCAGGAAGAATCTGGGAAGTCGAATAGAGCTTAGCGGTTAGATCCTAATCCCAAGCACTAGAGAAAAAGATTATGGTGAAGTCGTTCCACTCTCAATAGAATTAGCAGATACTGACTCGATGGCAATTCATCCTGAAGGATACGTTTTTGAAGAGATACCGGGAGGGCTGATAAGGGAGAATCTCTTTCTGTTCTTCCGGACCAGAATGAATCTTTATCTGGGAAAAGGCATGATTGGGAGCTAGCTCGAAATCCGATCAATCGAATACCTCCTGGCCTCATTCCGAAGGTTATCTGCCCCGGGAACTATCGCGATTTGCCACAAGTTTCAAACTTCGTATCGACCCTAGAAATCCATAGTGGACGCTCGGTGAGCTATCGGTCAATCCCTCCCTAGAATCCCCTAGTGGACAATCAATTCCATAGTGGGCTAGATGATCCCCTCTTGTCTTTCTATGGGAAAAGGAAAAGACTCAAGAAGCAAAATGGCATAGAGGTTCTACCCAACCGGACTAGGAAAGGGCGCTAAGCTTCTCATCGGTGAAGTTAGGCCATTAAGAAAGAGCCCGTGAAGGCGATTGGTAGTCCGGATCATCAGGCATTCATTACTCTATGAAAGCTAGGTCCTCAGCATGCGATCACTCGTACAAGGTTCGCAAAGCCATCTGTAGGCCCGTCAAATACACGTTTTGAAAAGAAGAAAAGCCTTGCTGCACAAGGTACGGGAGTCACTGTGATCGGGTGTAGGGCAGCGGAGTGAATACTCAACTCTTTTTCTTGCTGCTGCGGCTGTTGTTGTTGCAAAGACATCAATCAAAAGAAATGCTACCACTTCCCAGACAGGTTGAAAGGAAAAACAGAAAAGTACGGTAATTGAAAGGGCTACACTTCCCGGAAGAAAAGAAGCTGTTTGTTAGAACAAACCACTTGTTTATGCGGAAGCGCCTACCAGGATTGAATTGTATGAACATACAAAGTAAATAGCAAAGAGATCAAGCACAGAAGAAGACACCAAGATTTACGTGGTTCGGCCGTAGCCTACATCCACGGGAGAGAGGAACCGATCCACTACCAAGAAACCACTCTTCCCCAAACCCAAATACACCCAATCTCACCATCTTCAGACAAACCAAGAGTCAAATATCCTAGTATCTTTCTTTTCTTTTAGAAAGATCTCTATTCGGATGCTCCTCGAAGACGGCACCACACAATTGCCCTTATACTGCACTGTGCGTGAGATATAAAGAAGGTAACAACCCCCTTGCTTGCTTCTTGCATGTATCTATAGCATGTTTTCACTTCCATCCCAACCAAGCCACTCAAGACCACCGCCTCAGCTAACCACCAAGGATGCTTAATGCTGAAGGAAACAGCAAACCGCCTCACGTCCAAGGAACCTCCTCATGGATTGCTTACTCACCAAGCATAAAAAAAGATGTGGGGCTGAGTCAAATATTCACAATTCTTCCCCTTGACTCAATATAGTGGCAATAGACTCTGGATCTTTTCTATGACTCCAAACCGAGCTCTCTAAGCTCCCAAAGCCCCGAAGGGCTGAGCACCTCAGAAAGCCCAGATGACGCCTGAACTTCACACCCGCGAGAGACCTCCGAAGCACATCTGTTGCACACTGAGATGTATCCACTGATACCGAAACCTGCCACTGAATCATCGTACCCCCGAAGTGGCTGTCTCCGAGGGGGTCAATCAAGGGTTAGTCGAGTATAACACTAGCGCTTGAACTGTACTTATACACTTCAACGCTGCGCGCCTTGAATGAAACGCTTCGTTGGAGGGGAGTCCTGAACTATGACTTTCTTTCCCTTGTCAGCAACAGAGAAAGCTGCCTGGACTTCTGGCTTCTTGTAAGAAGCTCCGTTCGTAGGCTTGGCCTTGTGGAGCTTATCATAAAGGACGGTCTCTTTGGGCTTTTCCTTAGAAAAAAACATCCTGTAGCTTCTCAAAAGCATCTGAAAGGTGGTAATTTCGAACCCTCTGAGATACGGTGCAATCGGGCCCTGAATGTTCTTCAGTAGTATATCGACTGCGTGCTCTTCGCTGGGGTTCACATTTCATACTCAGATTCCTCCACCTGAGAATGTACTCAGACAAGGACTCTGAGTCTCTCTGATTTTCAATCACCAGGTCGCCTACTTTAGTGTTTTTTCTACTGCGCCCCAGCAAACCTTTTGATGAAGAGTTCCTCAAGTTCTGAGAAAGAATCATTAGGTAACTCGGCGTACCAATCAAAAGCTATGCCCTAAGACTACTGACAAATTGTCGAAGTAGTAATGCATCGTTGCCACCTGCATTGCAGCAGCTAGCACGGAACTGGGCTAAATGTTGCTTCGGGTTTACCGTGCCGTCAAATACCTTGTATTGAGGCGACTTGGGGTACTGAACTGGGTACGGCCGGCCTCTTTGGACGTTGTCCGAGTGAGAAGAAGCCATGGCCTCTCTGATCTTTTGATCCAGGAGTAGGTGTAACTGCCTCTCTGTCAAAGTGACTGGCGATGACTCATCTGCCACTGCTGCCGTTGGCTGCACTGGAGGGACGGTGGATGCTGACTTTTGTGCACTCACACCAAGGAGGTTCTCCTGTGACACCTTTGCTCTACTCGGCTCGGGTTCCGAGGGCAAAGGGTCGGACTCAACTTGAGTTTCCTGATGGGTTGGGGCTATAGACGTCAACTTGGAAATCATTTGCCTCATCTCTTCCATCTGACTTGATCTGACTCAGTAAATCCTCTTGGGAAAGTAGGGGCTCCTGGACATCGTCACCCTGTTCTGATGTCCCTACTTGGGTTGCAGCTTGGGCCTTTGCCTTAGCTGCAACTTGAGCTCGGGTTTCAATGACATACACTGTCCTGACAGGGAGATTTTCTTCCTTGCTGCAGTTTCTGCATGAGTTCTAGCATGGTCTTGTTACAACTTTGTTGTTCTACTTCCATCATTTCTCCTGAGGGATCTTTTCCTTTCTTTCCCTTCTCTTCTACCTTGTGGATGAGGGGAAGAAGCATCAGACGAAGAGCCGGGATGGCAACTCAAATGCTCCGCACCTCATCTATTCTATATCCTTCTGCTTCTGCCATAGAAACCACTCCTACAAAGGTAACATGGAAGACTGCATAAGGTTTAGCATCGAAAGCAACTACAACAGAGACTCCTGCTTTTGAGCGCTTTGATAGAAGCAGCTAGATTGACTTCTCCTCCTGGCTAACTAAGGGACTGGGGGCAAAAGCCCACTTGTTGCAACTGGATAGTCTTACCTTAACACTGCAACTTCCATTTCAACTACAGGGGTTTTTGATAGGCTTATGCAATAGGATTGGAAATGGCTGGAAGAAAGAAAGATAGCCGAAAGAATTCTTGCTACGCACCTGGTATTATCATTAAGGCTAGACCCCGGGATTACTGAAATTGGAAATTGTCCTTGCCGGATCTTATATGATAGATTGACTTTGAAAACGAACTTGTCTGGAGAGCGAAAGCGCTTCACCCATGAAAAGCACATTCATTAGTGCTTAACACGAAGAAGCCCGAAGGACTGACAGCGAGAAGGACTCCAACAGGCTTAAGCTTTATACCACTCCATGGAAGATCACTTGCTTGCCAGCAAAGAAACCTTCTCCTGCTTCTATTGCCTCGGTTTGCTGATTCCTTACTACTGTGAGATTCCTTGCTAGCGTAGTAGGCATTGACAAGACTATCCACCCGTGACGCTTCAATAGCAATAGAGTGAGTAGGCTTTCCCTTCCCCTGGCACTACACATTGAGTTTCAACCGTTGACTGGCGCACTACTGTTTGATGCCCCGAGCACGCAGGCTGAGATGCGCTATCGTAGAATCTTATCTTCTTTATGAAACCGTTTTCAGCTATCTCGGGCTTTTCAGCGGTATCTACTAATTCCAATGAAAAGAAACTACTGTTTGTTATCAATAGCGTTGTACGGCGAAGATGCGGGCACTACTCAAAGACGCAGTACTAATTGAATAGCCATCTCCCGCTTCTAGTGCGACAGAGAATGCAAGCAAAGAGAGTCGCCGCTGCCTCTTCTGAGATGAAAGGCGCTAGTTCAACTATGGAAGGAGATTGCTTCCAGTGGACATCCTACATTCTACAGAGGGAGAAGAAAGGATCACTGCTTTTAGGTAGCCGACCAAGAATGCCATTTTACCTATTGATTCGAACTAGTCAAACTAAAAGACTTAAGCAAGGAAGCCCACTTGTTCGTTTAGGAGACTAGTTTTCTCTTTCGATTTCGAGGGTTGAAGACAAGAGAAGAAATAGTCTAAGAGCAATCAAAGCCATTCCGCTCGAAAACCAGCCTGAAAAGAAAGTCAAAGACTGGCGGACCGCATACGCGCTTACTTTTTGATAGGCTGAAACTTAGATGCTTCTATCACACTCTTCTTTTCGCCCCAATGACGATGAATTAGGGTTGTAGAGCGGGTCAAGCCCGGGCAAGTGCCAGCCACGCTCACTCTTGAGAGTGAGTCCGTACGCTTCACATATGCAAAGAATAGAAAAACAGACGAAGCGCGCAAGCAATTTAGGGGTAGGACTTACTGAGGGTGGGAATGGCTTAATAAGGTTTTTGCCGTGTGCCCGCTCATTGGCTAAGTCGCATAAAGCATCCACTTTGATTCCTACATCGTTTGTATCTCCGATCTGAGATAAGGGTGAGAGGAGAGGGCCGAAACGATTGGATCCGATGGATAAGGGTAGAGCTGGGAAGGAATGAGAAACAAATTTTCTATCTCGCAATCAGCTTGATCAACCTGGTCCATTTTGGTAGAGGCTTTGACGCCGAAGCGAAGGTAGAAAGGAATGGAATGAACAGAATAGATGTCTCGGATTCCGTGAAGCTTAGGGATCAATATGATGACTGGTTTGGGGCCTTCTAAGATCACAACATATTGAAACGGAAAGGTGTGGAATCCTTCGCGAAAACAACCCGTAATGTACGAATTCATCAAATGACAAGTATGTACTTCCGGTTTGGGAAGATTGAGTCTTTCGATTCATTCAGAAGCATTTCCTATTTCTTTGTCCCCTGGACTGGACCTATTCTGAATTATCCTATCGTGGGAAACAAATACATATTGACAGTACAAAGACACATGTTCATCACTATACTGAGTCAACTACAAATAGAACATTGACAGAGTACTGAAAGAATCCCTCGTCCAACCATCAGTTTCTTATCTATACGTAATATGGAAAACTCAATTCAGAATTGAAAAAACACACCAGACTGAAAAACTGACTCTGTCAGTAAAATAGATAGAATCATAGTTCCAACCATTAATGAACATGTGAATAGCCTAGAACTATTATCTATTTTGAGTGGGTCAAAGTTTTTGAGCGGATAGGTTTCCATCACAATTTGCTTTAAGGGCTCCCCGCATTCGCATGGGCTAAGAACTTCAGGGTGAGTGTAACAAACATGGTCTACATAAGTAGATTTTAGCAATTTGATCACTATGGGCAAGAACAATTCTTTCTTAGAATAGACTGAATTCAAATAGTGTAAGAGTGGGTCAGGCGCTTGAAAGATCCAGAGAGAGAACCCCAAGAAGATACAAAGAATGAGAGAGAAGCAAATATCTCTGCAATACGGGTCTATAATAGCATCAGAGAATTGACAAATATTGATTCTAAACATATCAGCAATATCAACCTTCTTATTCATATTATGAAATAATCGAAGTAAGGGTACCCTATTTACTTCGAATTTTTTTCTAAGTACTCCTTCTAATTGGGAAGGAAGCATTGTTTTAGCAGTAAAAACTTTCCATCGTGAAAAAATATAGATAGCAATCAAAAGCTCTTGAAAGGAAGAAATGAAAGCAAATTTCAAACTATAGACCCTCCTTTGTGTTAGCATCAATATGTTTTTTAGTCTAAATAGATAGTTTTCAGTGAAATTCATATGGTACTTCCTAAGAACATCTTTGAGATTTGAATTCCCTCTGAACCTGAGATTAGAATTCCCCATTAACCATAGGAAATTAGAATTCCCTATTAACCTGAGATTAGAATTCCCCATTAACCATATGAAATTAGAATTCCCTATTAACCATAGGAAATTAGAATTACCTCTTAACCATAGGAAATTAGACCTGCTTGGTAGATCCCTTTTTCTAACCTCAGGTATCTGAGAAGTCATTTTATGGAACAACTTCAACCATGATGAATTCATTTTGTGAGTCATTGCTTTTTGTTTTTGAACAATTCACAGCGGTATATACCGATTGGTATATAGTTCCCTTAGAAAAAGGGTGGGAGTAAAAAGGTTTTGCCATTTTTTACTCTAAAGAGTAGAAAAGGGTGTGGAGTACTTTTTTCCAAATGTCCCTCCCGTAAGTGAATCATCTCATCGATTGGACGACCAACATAGATTGGGCTGGGAGTAAGAGGTCGCTGTCCGAAGGAGTGATCCTGGCTGGTTGGTCACGCAGGGGATAACCATTGAGCCAAGCAGATTGCCATAGGTTGGTGTCCTTGCCGTCACCAATGACACGTACTCTTCCGCTTTGGAGTTGGCATAAATGGACTTCCAGGAAGAGTAGGCCGAGTATTTAGGCTCCACATCTAGTGGACAGCTCTCGGGAACTTTCATTCTTTGGCAAATGAAGTCGCGGTACATGTGAGAAGTCTCCAGAGCAAGGCCGAGTTTTTGAGTGCAAGAGAACAAATGGCAAGGCCTCCCTCCGGGTTGGCAGACGGACCACCAATTCACCGCATGGATTTTTGTATTGGGACCAATTGTGTAGATAGGAAGCTTGAAGTTGCTCAATCACATGTTTAGCAACTTCCCTTCCTCAAATATCTGAAACTTTCTTGCATGCCAAAAAGAAAATGGCTTGAAAATAGATCTCTTGAGAATGATAAATACTTGCTTCATTTAGCTAGAGCTGAATTACTGCCTGAAATTGAAAGAGTTGCCCTCTTTGCCTTTTAAGCCAAAGAGCTTGAAGTTATCTACAATGACTCTTTTGAAATATTAGAATTGTTGGAAACACAAACCCACATTTTCAGATTCAATTTCTTTGTAATTTCGTCTTTATAGACATGTTGCAAGAAATCAAAATTTTCATCAAACAGAACAACAACTCTCAAAACAAACTCAAACTCAACTAACAAACAATTCAAACTCAAATTCAACTCAACTCAACTCAAACAACAAGCTCTCAAACTTTCCAACAAGAATTCTCAAATGCAAACAACAAACAACATTGAAACTCAAGTCAAACTCTCCAAAGAAAACATCTCTCAAGCTCTCCAAGCTCTCAACACAAACAACATAAACTCTCCAAATGTCTCTCCTGTACAAGCTCCTGCAACAAAGAAACGAAATTCATTTAGCATCACAATGAAATTCATGTCAAATTCAGTGCTAAAACAGAATAAGGGAGTGAGCTACTGGTCAAAACTACTAGTACACTAATGCAGGAAAAGGAAGATACTAAAACAGGAAAAGTACCTACTGTAGCAAGGAACACTGGTGTCACAATGATAACTGGTCAAACTAGTAAACACAACTGCTAGTAAACAACCAACTACAAACGACGATCTGGCGTCAAACAACTACTGTTCACAAACAAACAAACAATCAAACTCGACCTTCGGGCATCCTAGCCTATAGGATTAGGTTGTAAGACCCAACATCGGGCAACTTCTAAGTGAAGTCATAAGACCCGCATTTTAGGAAAATTACTAAAGAAATTGTAATGATCCTAAACCCCAAACAATCCAATTCAAAACTTTGGGCATCTTAGTCCAAAATGATGAAGTTGTAAGACCCGCTTTTCAGGCAATTTCCTAAGGGAAATCATAAGACCTACCCAAAGAATGAAAACCCTCGGGCAGCCTTGCTGTAGAGTTAGGTTGTAAGGCCCATCTTTGGGCAACTCATAAATAGAGCCGTAAGCCCCACTCCAAATTCAACCTACGGGCCACTTTCTATGAAAGTTGTAAGTCCCGACCAAAAATTCCAATTTTTGTATAACTTCTAAACGAAGTTAGAAAACTCTAAACTAAATCAACTTCTGGGTGTTCTAATAGATGTAAACCCCAAAACCCAAAAGAAAATGAAAACTAAAAAATCATATCTAACCACTTTAGTCTACTCGGGATCCCTGAGAGGAGGCAACCCATGGCTGCTAATCAGATTCCCTGGACACTACGGTCAATGATTGCTAGTGTTGGTAGATTGAAATCACGGTATACCCGGGATGACGGAACCATGGGATCTTGATCGGGTTTACCTCCATTTTTCCCACAATCGAGACTAAACCACCTAAAATTTCATCATCCTTAATCGAGAGTTCTCTCTGACGTGTTAAGAGGGGTAATTAACTATGAGTGCTTGCGCTCATGGGAAGTAAGGACCCCAGATCTAATGAAACCCTGACACTACCCTCAGGGGAAATCTGGTGAACTACAATCTGACTTAAGGGAAATGGAATCCTACAGCTACATAATGGGATTCATGCGTTCGCGCCATTTTTTTGTTTTTTGAGCCAACAGATTTCTGGCGACTCCGCTGGGGATTGCTTTTCTCTCCATCTTTGGATGAAAAGAGAATTTTTAGTCTCACTCCTCAAACATCTAAAAAATCTATATAGATGTTTATTCATCATAAGCTTGTGTTTTCTTTTCCACAGAATTCAGGTTGACTCTAATCCCTGCAAGTTCTGTTGACAGGTTGATAATATGACGCCTGTGAAGTCCTTCATGACTGTGAACCTGGGTGAGGGAGCTAGAGTGCAGTTCCCTCAAGCTGTTCTGAACACAGGCTATGCTGGAGCAACTATTCAATTCGGAACCATTTCCGAAGTCATGCAATTCCAGCAGTTCCTTCCTGAGAATACTGTTAGCGTACCTACTGTCAAAGGTGTCGCTAAAAAGCCTATTACTGAAACTATTGACGAGAAGGCTCCCAAGAGGGCCTCTGTATTTTCAAGGCTCTCTATAGCATCTGCTACTGCCCCGGCTGTTCAAAAGAAAATTTCTGATCCCAAGCTGCAATCTGTTGGCTTGAATATACCCAGTCGGAACATAATCCAGGAGAAAGTGCCTGAAGAATACACTACTGAAGTTCCTGATGCAAGTGCTAAACTTTCCAGGAAAGCCAGAAGGAAGGCCAACGCTCGCTTGCGAGCTAATGGCTGGATGCCCCATACACTTCAAGAATCATCCAGTTGGAGGCGAATGTGCCTACTAACAATGGTTTTGAACCATTAAAGTGGGTAAAGAGAAATGATGACAAGGGTAAATTGAAGAAGTCTTTCAGGGAGACTTCGCGTCAGCAGCCACAACCGCCAAAGAAGGAAGAATCCGCCTCTTCCAAGATATACAAAATACTTCAGGCTGTGAAAGAGAAAAATCTGCAGCGAAGACTGAGGAAATCCGTTACTGAAGCTATTTCCTCGAATGCTGCTCATCCTCAGTACAACAAATTTTCAACAAAATCTTATAGAGAGGAGTTGAAACGTCCTCCCTACTACCGAGACCCGAGGAATTTCTGTCCTAATATGGGCCGATACCCATATTACGGAAGAAAACAGTTGGGAGAGCCTTCTGATAATCTACAAGCAAGAACTTATAACAGAAGATATGATAAACGAAGGCCCCAACAATGGCATCATGGATCTAATCATTCAAAAGCACATTCTGATGTTGGTGGTCATCAGTATGTGACCGCGAGAAGACAACAAGTTTGGGTTCCAAAAAGACCCAAATATCCTGAAGCTCAGAAAGAAGATCATCATAAAGAAATCTATAAAGGGCGACTGAAATCTCAGGTCCAGAAGTTATCCCCCAATAAGGAGACTTCTGTTGACATGACTGCTCCAGAGAAGGAAGAATATGTTGTCTATAACGAATCCCCCGACTCTCCAGTCATACATTGGAAGCGGCGGTCCCAACTTGGAGAGGATCATGAGTTGGATGAAAATGATGATTTCTGCGATGATGATGAAGAAGTAGAGGGGTGTATTGGTCCCATGGACATTGAAGTCGTCCGGATGGTTGATCATATACCTGATCGAGTTAATCAACGGTATACTCGTAGAAGTGCAGCTTTGAATTTGCAAAATGAAGAACAACTACGAGATGACCAAGAACAAGCAGCGGCTGTGAATAGAGCTCCACAACCAGAAGAAGTTGAGGAGGAAGAAGCTGAAGAAGTTGTAAAGAGGTTGCAATTGGAAATGCAATCTATGCAACAGAAGAAAGATCAAGAAATCCATCACTTGAATGCTCGTCTTGACGAGATGAGTAATATGATGAAACAGTTGTTTGGACAACTTGGTATGATGGCTACAACAAGTCAACCACCTATAGCAAACTCCCAAGGGAATGCTCAAACTACTCCTGATGTACCGGATACTTCTGACAGAAGACTAGAAGAGCTACAGGAGCCAAATCTGATAGCTTCTAAAGAAGATGAAATGGTCAGCAAATCCCAAATTGAAAATCTCATCAGCCAAAAGGTTAAAGCAGCTATTGCTTCTGAAGCTGCCGATGCCTTAGTAGGAAAAGGTCGTCCATACCCGGCTGAATATGACCAAGAGAAGTATCCAAAGGGATATGTGGTGCCAAAGTTCCATTTCTTTGATGGTACTGCAAATCCTCGTCAACATCTGGCGCAATTCAAAGCAACCTGTGGAAATACAGGAGGCAATGATGCTCTGTTACTACGTCAATTTGTCAGTAGTTTCACAGGTACAGCTTTTGAATGGTATGCTGAGTTACCCAATGACTCAGTAAGAACATTCGCCGAATTAGAGACGATGTTCATGAAAAGATTCGCCAGTGCAACGAAGAAGGTGACTATTGCTGACCTCGCTCTTGAGAAAAGGAAAAGAGAGGAATCAGTCACAAAGTACATAACCAGGTGGAGAAATCTCAGCATGAAATGTGAGCAACAACTCACTGAAAAGCATGCTGTCGAGTTATTGATGGGGAACATAGATGACCATATGGCTCTGTATCTGGCGATGGCTACAATCAAGACTTTCCAAGAGTTATTGGATCGTGTAGCCAAGTTCGAAAGGTTACCCAGGCCTAGAAGTGTCGGCTTCAACTAGAATAAGAATCCGCCAGGGAAGGGAAAACAGATCAGGACCTTTGATCCGAAAAGAAGTGAAGTGAACACTACATTCTCGTCTTCCTTGAATAAGAAAGAAAAGGAAGATTCAAGAAATCCACCGAAGATATTGAAACAAGCAAGAGACAGGCAAAGGCCTCCTACTTTACAGGAGAAAATTCACAAGCCGTATTCCTTCAAAAAGGAATGTACGGGAAAGATTTTTAAGCATGCACTAAAGATCGGGCTACAATTGCCAGAATCCCGCCGACCAGAACAGGCTGGCATGAGTGATGATCCGAACTACTGTCCGTATCATAGGATCGTAAGTCACCCAATTGAAGATTGTTTCATATTCAAAGATTGGGTTGAAAGGAATTATCAGAGCGGTGAACTTACACTTTCTAATAGTGTTCTTGTCAGGGAGAAAACCAATGTTATCTCCTCTGTACCCTGTCAAACTACAGAGAATGAGAAAGGGAAAGCACCCCAGGAAGATGAAGGTGGTTGGGAGACCTTTATCTCGAAGAAAACTAAACAAATGATGAATGTCCTTTTGGCCATTGAAGGCATTCGTCAGAAAGGTGCGTTAGAATTAGAAATTGATCCAAGACTTCTTGCTTCAAAGAATCTAGTGGCAGGGGGGCCCAGTTCAAGCAAGAAGAAACCTTTGAAGTACTTTAAGGACCAAAAAGGAAAGCGTAAGTCTGGATCAAAATCTCAGAAAGAAAAGAAGAAGAAATTCTCAAAGCAAAAAACTGTGATTCAAAAATACATCGACTCTATCGATGAATATCAGCAACCCTCAAGGCGTCCTGTCAAGCTAGAGGAATACATGGCTGATTTACTTCTTGACTCAGAATCAGAAAAGGAAGAGAGTCTTCCAATTGAGACTTGCCGAGTCATAAATAAACGAGGTGGAAGGGCTGCAAGAGGACGCAATGCACCTCTTGCTATCTATAAAGCTGATGTGAAAATGCCTTCTAAGGAAGTACATCATATACCATCACCTTTCACTGATTTGGATGAAGAATTACATTTCCCCGATGAAGAAAGTGATCACAAGGGTAAGAAGATTCTGAAAGAAAAATGCCCAAAACTCGGAAGCAGCTCAGATTCCGAGGAAGTTGAAGATATGGAGATTTTCAAGAACTCTCAAGCTGAAGCTAGTTCATCTTCAGAGGTGACACAAATTCAGCTGAGGAGCGGAAAGCAAGTTCCTTTACCTCAAAAGAAAAGAAAGGATAAGGAGAAGAACATTCAGCTCAATGAAGCCGCTATTCCACAAGAGCCTCTGAAACCCAAGAATGCCGATGCAAATGTGGATTACAATATATTATCCCATCTCCGCAAATTACCTGCACTGTTGAGTGTCTATGACGCCCTTCTTATGTCTAAGAACCTTCGGGAAACGCTCATTAAAGCTTTGCAAAATCCTGAACAGTATGAGGCATTCTTTGCCGAGCAAAGCTTGAAAGAAGCTTTGCATACACAGAATACTGCTACAATCACTTTCTGTGATAGTGATCTGCTCCTGGGAACTGCAGATCATAATCGGCCACTATATGTTACTGCAGAGAGTAACAACATTGAAAGAAATAGAATTTTGATTGATCCAGGTTCCTCTGTTAATCTAATGAGCCTCAAAACGCTCAAAGGATTGGCCCTGGACGTCCAGTATTTGAACAGAAGCACGGTGTTTCTACAAGGATTCAATGAACAAGGCCAAAGAACCCTGGGATCTTTGGTCTTGCCTCTAAACTTTGGGGAACTCAATACAGAGGCAACATTTCACATCATTGATTCCAACACATCATATAAAGCACTCCTCGGAAGACCATGGCTCCACGAGTATGGTATAGTGCCTTCAACACTTCATCAATGTATTTCATACATTGCGAGATAATGAAGAACACCGTATTGATGGTGATGAACAACCGTTCTTGGTGCACGAAGTCAAAATCTACGATGATGCCAAGTACTTTATGCCAAAAGACAGCGAGCGTCCGAGAATTCAGGCTGCTATGCTGGATAAACTAAAGCAGAAAGAGAAATCCAAGAAGAAATCAAAGCAAATTTGCTCAGTACCTCATCTCGGTAGTGATACAGAAGAGGAGGATGATATCTCTACAACTTTGAAGCCCCTAATCATAGGGAAAAGAAAGAATGAACAATTCACTGTCCCTTTTGATTATGAAGCTAATCACGCAAACAAGGTACGGTGTTCAAGCAAACCGAGCGTTGAAGGAGAAGAAGAATTCCTTTATCAGCCCAAGGGTACTACGGAATCTCAGGAGGAAGGGGAACCAGGACCCGTTTCCATATCTAAGAAATTGCAGAAAGTCTCAATTTCAATGATAAGGGTGTCTGAAGAACAGATATCTACTGATATCATCAAAATAGTACCTGTTCCGGCGGCACATTCCAAAACATTGACAACCTCGACAAATACAGACATAGAAATGTGAAACACTTTCTATGTTCCCCCCAAAAGAGGTCTCAATGAACGTGGATCCATTTTCTATGAATCTAGAGTAATACCGCATCACGTTACTCATGAAATTGAATGCGAAAATGATTGGAGATATGAAGACATGAGGATAATCATCCCTCAATATCCTCCACCAATTATGAGAAAGTTGATAGAAAAAAGAATCTTCTTTGTGCAAACAAGCAAGCAAGCCCGTTACTTCAGAAAGCTCTGGCACAACGAGCAAGCACAAAAGCCCATTGGCAATGGTTTGTCTACAACATGGGGTCTTGGATATGCTCGAAATTCATATCTTACACGAGCAGCATCCTATCATTATCTTGAATACCCCCGACGTTCGCGTATTACATACGCAACGTCCTACAATATTACAGACAAGGAGGAGAGACCATCAGAGTCTGAAAATCAAACTGAAGATCTAATTGTAGATCGAAGCTCCAAAAGAGTTTGAAGAAGGTGGTCAAGCTACTGTGGATGAGCTCAAAGAAAGAAATCTGGGTACAGAAGAAGATCCCAAACCTACATTCCTCAGCACTAATCTCTCGCAGAACAAAGCGGAGGAGCTGAAAATGTTACTTCTCGAATACAAAGACTGTTTCGCATGGAATTAGACTGAAATGCCTGGTTTATCACCAGAGGTGGCAGTGCATAAGCTCTCCATCGATACCAGAATACCACCTGTCAAGCAAGCACCCAGGCGAATGCGACTAGAAATTGAAGAACAAGTCGTTGCTGAAACCAAGAAACTCATTGAAGCTGGTTTTCTTCGAGAAGAGAAGTATGCTGATTGGATCGCCAATATCGTTCCAGTAAAGAAAAAGAACGGTCAAATCCGTGTCTGCATAGACTACCGGGATTTGAATAAAGCATGCCCAAAAGATGATTTCCCACTGCCCAATGCAGAACTTATGGTCGATAACACCTCGAACCATGACATGTTCTCATTCATGGATGGATCATCGGGCTATAATCAAATCAAGATGGATCTAGAGGATGAAAAACACACCTTTTATATGGGATGATGCATGTCAGGAGGCATTTGATAGCATAAAACAATATTTGCTACATCCTCCAATCCTTGCTGCCCCAATCCCAGGGAAACCCCTAATTCTATATACAGCTGCTCTTGAAGAATCGCTTGGAGCGTTGCTAGCACAAGCAAATGAAGATGGAAAAGAAAATGCCCTTTATTATATCAGTCGACGATTCATAGGGGCAGAATCTAAATATTCACCAATCGAAAAGCAATGCCTAGCATTGATCTTTGCCACTCAAAAACTCCGGCATTATATGTTATCCCATAAAATCACTTTCATATCTAAAGTGGATCCATGAAAATTTTTCATGACTAGACCCACTCTCACTGGTCGTCTAGCTAAATGGGCTGTCTTGCTAATGCAATTTGACATAACATATATGCCACAAAAAGCAGTAAAGGGACAGGCTCTAGCTGATTTTCTAGCAGCCCATCCTTTACCTGCAGATTCTCCACTCAATGATGAACTGCCAGATGAGCAGACACTTGAGGTGGAAGAAAGAGAAAATTGACAAGAATGGGAGCTCTATTTCGACGGAGCTTCATCAAGAAAACCAGCCAAGCCACCTAAATTTCCAACAATTCAAGTGGGCATTGGCCTTCTATTTGTTACGCCAGAAAAAGGGATACTTCGATATTCCTATAGCTTAACAGAGCCTCGCACTAATAATGAGGCTGAATATGAAGCCTTAATAGCGGGCCTTGAGTTGGCGATTCACATGAAAATTCAGAAACTCCATATATATGGAGATTCTCAACTCATAATTAAACAAGTAATTGGCGCTTTCAAAATCAATAAGGCTGAATTCATCTCATATCATGAGTATGTATTGAAACTCCTACAACAAATTCCTGAGGTAACTCTAACTAGAATTACGCGTAGTGAAAATGGCAAAGCTGATGCGCTGGCAAAGCTAGCCAAAGAATTAGCAAACCCGCAGGAGGATCCAATTCTCATAACAGTTCAAAATAGACATGCATGAACTCCAGCTATCATACAAGATGACGAAGGGAAAGAAATGCAAGAGAGCCTGGCTGTATCTGATGAAAATGATTGGAGAGATCCATTCATAAGATACTTCAAGGAAGGGAGATTGCCTGAAAAGAAATCCATGGCTTCACAAATATCACGAAGAGCATTAAGATATGCTTTTGTGAATGACACGTTATATCGTAGATCATTTGATCAAATGTGGCTACGATGTTTGGGTCCTGATGAATCCCAAAAGGTTCTAAGTGAAGTTCATGAGGGATTGTGTGGTGCACACCAATCTGGTCCGAAAATGAAAATCAAACGTATGGGATATTCTTGGCCAAGCATGGTTCAGGAGTGTATCGACCATGCTAAGAAATGCCATCAATGTCAAGTGCATGGAGATATCATGCATCGACCTCCCAACCCGCTACATCCTACAGTAGCGTCATGGCCATTTGAAAGCTGGGGTACCTATATAATAGGTCCTATAGAACCACCATCTTCTTTAGGACATCGGTTCATCCTTGCTGCCACTGACTACTTCTCAAAATGGGCTGAAGCAATTCCCTTTAGAGAAGTGAAAGCAGATAACGTGATGAAATTCTTTCGAGATAATATTGTCTATCGATTTGGAGTACCACGTCGAGTTATATCTGACAATGGTACGGCCTTTCAAAGTGCTAAAATCTAGAAATTTCTTGAACGACATAAGATAGATTGGCGCTATTCTTCGATATACAATCCAAGAGCCAATGGTTTAGCTGAAGCTTTTCACAAAACCTTGGTAAAATTGCTTAAGAAAATTCTCTCTAAAAAGAAAAGGGAATGGCACGATAAGTTGACAGAAGCTCTCTGGGCATATCGTACCACTTAGAAAACTGCAACCCAGGCCACCCCATATTCTCTAGTTTTTGGAACAGAGGCAATATTACCTCTTGAGGTTGAGTTGCCATCTCTTCGTATTGCTGTTCAATACGAATTAACCAAAGAAGAAAATGATCTCCTACGACTTGAAGAACTTGAGGCTCTTGACGAATTCCGACTTCAAGCTCAACAAAGTCTAGAATCCTACAAGGCAAGAATGACTAGGGCTCATGATCGAATGGTTCGTCCTAGAAGCTTTAAGGAAGGTGAACTTGTTCTGGTTCGCCGGAGACCTATAATCCCTCACCGTCGCCTTGGCGGTAAATTTGATCCAGTTTGGGAAGGGCCCTTCATCATTGAAATAGTGTATGAAGGGGGAGCCTATCAACTTATAGACCTAAAAGGTCAAAGGCCCATGCCACCAATTAATGGTCAATATCTAAAAAAATATCACACATAAAGATTTTTATATATGCAAATTGGCCCGTAATGCAGAAGATAAATCTCAAATCTCCTCCTGAAAGACAGGAGGCAATTTTCTATTCTCCTGTAATGTAGGAGATAAGTTCAATCCCCTTATGGAAAGTCAAGAGGTAATTTTATCCTTTCGCCAAAGAAAATAAGGGAATTACGAAATTGCATTGCTCACAAACCTAAGGGTCGAGCTAAATTCACAAAGTTCAACAAGCTTAAGGGCCGAACTTTCTCAATTTTTTAGACTCACAAACCTAAGGGTTAAGTCACATTTGACAAAATAGAAAGACTAAAATTCTCAAATATGTCAAGAAAATAAAACAAAAGAGAAAGAAATGCATAGCATACATGTGTAAACATATAGAAAATATACATGTACGTACCAGGAAGAGGCCAGAGAAGCTATCAAAGTCTGAACTGAATGCTGCATATCTGCTGTCTAACTCTGAGCGAATGATCCTGTAGCATCATCCGTCTAGTCTGAGTGGTCTCCAACTGATGATACAACAAGTCAAACTCTTCAGTTGATGACGACAAAGCCTGCTCTAATCTCTCAACCTCAGCTACTATCCAAACAAAGTCCTCCTCAGTATAAGCGGCTGCTGCTCGAAGCTCTAGTCGTCTCTCCAAAAGAAGCTTCCCCCTCTGCCTCAAAGCCCTGAGCTCTGCTGATATTTCTAAAAGCTCAAGTTGCTCCTCTGAAATGTCCCGCTGGCAACGCCTCAAAGTCTGAAGGCCAAAGTCAAGATCCATGCGGGACCTCTTCATCCTATCCCAAGCAACTCTCACTCCATCCTCTAAACCATCAGGAACTCCAACTGCTAACTCCTGGAAGACAAAGTGTAACCGGTACAACCCAAAAGCAATAACACGGCAAAGGTACTCCCATGTCTCTAAAGCAGTATCCCGAAGTCCAGAAGTTGCAGCACAGTCTAGAAGTAGAGAAGCCTCAACACAGAAACTAGTCAAATCCGGTAATGGCAAATCATCAAGGTCCACTCCTAGTAGTAGGTGCCGCAGTGTAGTAACAATGTGACGAGCACTACTCGGCGGCTGACGACCAAAATATCTACGAGCTCGAGAAGGTACTCTGGACGTAACACATGCTAGCTCTGAACCTGAACATGAGACACAATTAGAGTTATAAGAAAGAAAAAAGGGATAAGAAAAGAAATGTAGAATTACAAAGCATGATAAGAAATACCTGAAGGGTGGATCTGATCTGGCAAATCTGCCAAGTAGTGGTCACCTAAGTGGGCAGTAACACTTGGCGAGGAGCTTTCTGGTACATCATCTATAATCACCCAAGATGAATCTGAGAAAGGAGAAGAAGAAAGAGCTAACTCTGTAACAGTGGCATCAGTAGCATCCTCAAACAACATCTGTGTAGAATCACTGTGTGCAAGTTGAGAAGAGGATGACTGTTCACCTATGCATATATCAAAAAAAAAATATATAGGAAAAGGAAAAAAATATTGATTAATGAGATGAATAGGTAAAGAAATATATATATTGACCTTCATCATCATCAGGTGCATATTCAATAGCCAGACGATTCTCCACACCCAAAATACCTAGTGTAAATCCAGGTTCTGTATTGAAACCTGTACACATTAGCAAAAGAAAATTTTGAAAGAAAGAAATACTAAAAAAAGAAGGATGATTTAACCTGGAACGTCGTGTGAAGCCCGACGCTTAGGGTGACCCCTGTTAGTAGGAGGAGAAATCGGTCTATCGCTAAACACTAGAATCTTTGCATATTAGTTTACATGAAAAAAGAAAATCATAAAGAAAAAGAATATACATCACATACCGGGGCCACCATGTCTAAAAGTAGGCTCAGGGCTCCTTTTCCTCCTTTTATCATCAGCTCTGGAGGTCTCCCTATGCACAGCAGTATGGCCCTGAGGTACTGAAGGGTACCCGTCTCTGTCTTCTAATCCGTTTGCTATATGCTCGGATCCCCATCTCAAAGAAAGAAGAAAACGTGTGTCGAATCCAAGACAACCGTAGGTGTGAAATGCCTGTCGGAGCGTCCATATGAGGAATAGAAAATCGAGAACCCGTCCCAAGGCGAAGAAGAAACGCCCAGGTCATGGAAGCTGCCTCCAAACGCACTGACAACGAAAGAGAGCCCAGTTGACGTGTGTCAACTATCCCAGGAACAACTGGTAATCCATCTAAAGGTGTGGCCTGAATCAGTCCAAACTGTCTCGCTGCCCTGTTGGGATTATATCCCTCTAGTATCACTGAACCATGCCGTCTGTAACAAACCAAACCAGGTCTCATGCTAATCAAATATGAAGCAATCGGTATATAGCCTGACCTGGAAAGTAAAGTGGGAGTCCTCCTCTCAGACTGAGAATCCACTAATGGTACGCCAAAGCACTGTGGAGGTAAAGGACCAGAAGGAGATCTGTAGATCAGCCTATAACGATCGATCATCTGTAACGGTGTAAACATAAACAACCGGATCTGAGCTCTGTCTGTAGAGGAGGTCGCTCTGGCTAACTGGATCAGAGAAGGAAAACGACGCTCTATAAAGTAATCCGGTGGCTCTGGACAACTAAAGGCACCTGCAATGTGTACATGTATCCACCCGTGCGTGGATATAATGCCAAGGAATCTCCACACTGCAGTGACCACGACCGTATGTAGCATAAATCTGCCCCAAACTATGATAAATCTGTGCAAGAACTGCAGGGGCCAGCGAGACTCTCCTCCCACTCGCTATCAAACTAGCCATCAGAAGTGTACTGGGTCGGAAAACTCTGCTCTGGCTAGGGAAAACGAAATAACAAAGCCATGTAGCAATAAAAGATACCAAAAGCATATCATTTGAAAATTTTCTTGCTGAAATATGCTGCAATCCATCTGCTGATCCTGGCTCAAAAAGATCCTCTGAATACTGCTCTGCATCATGTGATCTCCTGTGAAAAGGATCCTGAATCCGTCCAAACTCTGCAACAAGTGCTGACGGGTGTAACAAACTCGCAATCCAAACATCTAAAGAGACAGTCCCTCTGCGACTACGACCTCTCCTCCTCTGCTGATAGAGGTCGTAGTAGTGTCTCAAACTCTGATGAAGTCCAACTGAGTAAACAAACTCACCTCTCCTCTGCTGCCCTACTGGTCGGCGGTTGAATAAATCATAGTCAACAGGGATACACTCCTCATATGGAACTCCTAAAATTGGCAAGCCAGAAATGACATAGAAATCCCAGAGTGTAATCGTCATCTCATTGGGTCCAACCCAACAAGTCTTTGTGGTACAATCCCAATGCTCGATAATGCTTTGAAGCCAGGAAGAAGAAAGACGGCTATAATCAAACAAAGAAATAGAAATAGCTTCATATACCCCTGCTTGCTTCAATACCTTCTGATGCATCTGAAGTGTGTAACGGGCCCACTTAACATAACCAGTCAAAGCCTGAATGGAACTACCAAACATGGGATCATAATGCCGCTCCTCAATCTCATGATGTAGCAACTGGTAGCTGAGTAATCTGACTACACCTGTATGTTCTGCAAAATAAGCTGCTGGTTGCAAAATGTCCTGATCCCCGTAACTCACTCCCTCAATGATACGGTCTAAAGAATCACCATCACTACGCCGTAATCTAAGTGTAATGATCCAATCTGCAGGATCATGTCCAACTGGCAAGTCTGAATCAAAGTGAGACATACGAGGTGATCGAGTAAATAAACCATCGTATATATCTCTGTCAGTCAACATTTCTCTATGCCAATACAGTCGATCTGAAACTGAAGCTGACTGTAAATGATCAAAGTTATCAATCTCCCTCCAAATATCTTCCTCTGAAGGCTCAGTTCTATGCATCGACGGATGTCTTCTCCAATTGGTCTGAAAAGATATAAGAAAACTGATTGAAATCATATAATCGATGATTGCAACGAATTACTTGCGTGAAAGTCACCCAAGAATTTCGTTGGGAGGCAATTTGTTGAAGAAAAAAAAAAAAGAAAAAAAAAAGGAAATATACAACTGGATCCTAAAAATGAATGCAGGGATTCCACCCTCTTACAGGTCTGTACTTGTTTGAAGGAAGTTCAGTCTAATTTGACCATGCAACTATTTCAACAATTAGACTTTCATGCAATCCTTCGAATGAAGATGAAAATGATGATTGCCATTAGCTAACTGTTGAAACATGAATATTGATACCAAAAGATCGGTGCTCGAACTAGAATATTGCAGTATTAAGTTCATAAGCAAAGGTCTACACTACTCAATACTCCTTTAAGTTATCCATACTTGGTAATAAAGACTGAGATTTCTCATTATCTTACTCTTTAAAACAGAATCTCCAACTCATTACCAATTCATGGAGTGAATTTAGCTTTCATCATTATTACAGACCTTTCAAAAAAAAATGATGATGATGAATATCCAACATCAGCAGCAGACGAGAACTACAATAAACCAAGAAATATGGAAATAGGAATTCAATGAAGAAAATTGATATTTCATGAAACAATGCATCCATTGGATATAATATAGTTATCCCAGAGCCGGTCCCATTTGGCCAAAAGACACAGCTTTTCAGTTTTGATAACAACTGTTCAACCATTTATTCAATAAAGATGACCAGAGGAAAAAAAACGGACACTTTGAATTTCTCTGACAAATCTTACTGTTTGTCTGTCTTCCGTTTCGCACAATCCAACTTAAAAGGCAAGCATCCACTTCAGAAATCTAATCTGAAATCAACCAAATACTCACACTTGCGGCTGCCGAACACCTCCCGTACTCGCACGCCGCTTGATTCCCACGACTGGCTTCCGCCTCTGCTTTGTGCAAACCGATCTCCCTCTAAGTTTCTGTTTTCATTTACAGGTGAATCCAATCGCATAATACTTTCAGTCCCGTCTTCACGCGCCTCTCACTCGAAAAAAAAAAATCTTATCCGCCTTCTGTTCTGTGTTTCGAGTGAACTGCTTTATCTAAGAGTAATTCAGTATTTACTCTTTTTGATTTCCTGAGTGGTTGGCATAGAATATTACTTTCATATTCTATAAAGCAAGATGCTTGTTCACGTGATAGTGAATAGATAATCATTTTTTTTTTGATTTCCTTAATTGATGCATATGTAATATTGCTTTCATATTACACAAGGCAATAAGAGTAATTAAGTAATCACTCTTTCTTTTCTATTTGAATTCATTTAATACAGAGAGGTTGAATGAATTCAAAGCAGATTTCTTTCTATTATTTGAATGAATTCAACTTAGAGGAAATAGAAAAATCCAATTACTATAAGCATGCATGATTAAGTCAATGAATTGCTTTAATCAAGCATACAGTTGCGGTATAAAATTTTTCTGATTGAAGACCCCGGACCGTCGTATCTTAGATCCGGCCGGGACGAAATTGAAGACCTCGCGCCGTCGACTTCAAGTCCGGTCGAGATGGTTTTCAAATACAAGACCTCGAACCGTCGATTTGAAATCCGGTTGAGAAGAATTTCAAGTGAAGACTTCACAAATATCACGAAGAGCATTAAGATATGCTTTTGTGGGCCTTCCAGTGAGAGGGAGAATGCCCAGGTAGTCTTAATAGAACCAGAATTCTTCCCGGATGAAGGCATATTTCGCTACGCTGCTGTCTACTGATTTCTTTTTTTTACCGAATGACAGAGGGTTGACTCGTTGCCCGGATTCCTAAGAAACTACATTTCTAATGGCTCGAATTGAGGTTGGCTTGGAAAAGGTAGGTTCGAAATCGAATTCTTGCTAATAGCTGGAATCAGACTTTTTTGATAGCTTCAAGCACCCTTTCTCCACGTGCTAGGGTTTCACCGTTCACCACGACATCTACATACATGAACCCATTAACGGAAGACAATGCTCCAGTTTGCCCGGGGAAGTTACTACAACAGGGCTAATAGATCCATTTACTGATTGAGTAATACCTGATAGTAGGGTGTAGCTGCCAGCCTGGATACATCCTCCAATGCTTATGGCTACCCTTCAGTTCTTGGTGCCTGGGACATCTTGCTGGCCTGCCACGGAAGGGGTACAGATGAATACATTGAAACTAGAACAAAAAGATTCAGAACACCGGAAACATAGAGGTGCTTATCAGGTCTTCTAGATTTGAAAGCTATTGGAATCGTCCTGCTTATACAACCATAAAGCTAGCTCCATATCTCTAATTCTCTCAACCCAGTCTCACTTAGAAATCTAGTGTTGAACTTTCTGACATTACACCTGCCTTAGGCACACTGAGCATAACCAACAAGATACTTATCCGGATTGCTGTTAGAGTACCGCTAGATACCTGTAAAGATGGTAATAGGGCTTTGCAGTTATCCTTTTGGAAACCAGGTCATCCTCCCTGTAGTGGTTGTATTGGGGTGCTGGATTCAATGATTCTATTTGTTTAGGACCTTTGGATTTGATGAAGCCCCCCTAGCTAGTATAGGCAATAGTTGCGGGCGGGTACAGCGGTACTATACTTTCAACCAGGCTGGGACCATTCAATCGGAACTAGTAGTACACAATCTAAAAGGACATACTACATATACAAGCAAACTAATCCTGAATCAGCACAAACAACTTATTGAACCTAGAATGTTAGTACAGATTGACTTGGAAGTAGCAGGCCTGTGTATGGGTCCTAATGGATCCTATTGATCCTTGAAGTTGACTAGCTTGTACCGAGGTATGCTTATAAATTGGATGTGGTTCAATGCCTTCTAGATATGGGTATTAGGTATAGAAGATATCCCCACCCTCTTCTAATGGAAGGATTACTACCCTGACTTTGACATTGTATTTCGATAACTTAGCATCCCCTAGTAATAAGGTGAAGTGTTACATGTAATAGCCGTCAAATACCTAGCTGCCCATAAACTTGATCCCAAGGGATTAGCTCCTCACCAAAGCTTTTCAACAATAGGAGACCTAATCAATGAGGTTGTTTGTTACCTTGAAGGTAAGATTCCCGTTCTTCTTTATAGAATAGCATTATAGGTGAATCTTTTCTTGATTGAGGGAATGCTGTATATCTTACCAGGGTAAATGATTAGACTGAGTACAGGCCTAGACTACAATAGTGTTTATGATAAACCTTTACTAATGTGCCAAGAGTCTGAAAGTCTTTTTTTGCTTGTGCTATTAGGGTCCACCGGTTATTACTTCATATTGTATTTACTCTGTCTATTAATAGATTACCTGGACAAGTATTTCTAAGTAGTCTCCTAGGTGCTCTAAGAGCTAAGTCTTTTATACATGCCAGTACTATGATAGTAAGTCCTCAAGCTAAATCCTAAGGAGACTCCGAGCTCCTGTATTCGGAGTAGAGATTATGCCTGCCCATAGGGACTTTTATCAAGAACTTGCCGATATACTTTACCTTGCTATGTATTTATCTTTCACCTGCAAATATTCTAATTGAAGCCATTGAGTAATTATTCCATAAGGTTAGAACTTTCAATCAAGGCCTCTCAATGTTTCTTTGGT
Source organism: Dendrobium chrysotoxum (assembly GCA_019925795.1). Lineage (NCBI taxonomy): Eukaryota > Viridiplantae > Streptophyta > Magnoliopsida > Asparagales > Orchidaceae > Dendrobium > Dendrobium chrysotoxum. The sequence goes on from JAGFBR010000720.1 coordinate 104,611, forward strand.
CTTGTAGTTGGGTGCCTATTAATTAGGCTGTACACATAGTGGGTACCTTCTACCACTCTACCGGACAAGGTAATCTAAGTCTTGTTGGTTGTTACTGCTAGACTGACCAGTAGATATGTCCCTATTGGATAGCTATGGTACAAGAACTCTTAGACTTTGTCAGTCTTTCAAGCTAAGTAGCAATCATTACGATTTTCCCATGCTAGCCACACAATTTGTAGAACAGTTCTAAAGTGATTACCAAGATACTAAATTAGAATATTCATTATGTCATTCTAATGGAATTAATTAACACCTTAGTGCTTCAATTTTCATACTGCTGAAACAAAAGTCTTATCAAGACTAATGCCAGCACAATACAGCCTGCTTGATTCTTATTAGATACACACTCTCAAACACACATGTAAGCTAAAACTAACAAGAGTTTCAACTCATTTGGCTATCAACCAAGAGCACATTGCTGATCAGACAACATGATCACATAGACAAGATTACAGATGGGTATGAAAGCGGGTCTTATGACCTCCTTATTTAGCCCTACCGTCGAAGGTCAAAGTTAGATAAGGAGAACCGGGGACGCCGAGATATTCTATAATAGAACCCCCAAAGAGAGACTTATTATCTACTTACCGTTCCCCCCGAAAAAGACAAGAAACTTGTCGGAAGCGTTGGTTTTTTCCAACGAAAGACGTGGGACTTGATGGGCGTAACATTCTTTTGCTTTTCTTAGGATATTTCTACTCAGCTTGAAAAGAAACCTCAAGCCGATAAGAGCTCTTCATCATGTTCGAGAATTTCGAAAGAAGAGAAGAACTTAGAGGTCAATCACGGCACACTTTCTATATATCTGTCTGGCTGCATGCTACAAGGAACCTCGCCTACACCACCGGCTTGTTCAAGAAGGGGCGGGGCGGGGCGGATCGCTCCTAAACGCAGCCATGATCCACTCACTATACGATTGATTCAAAATACGAAAAGATTCGCAATCGATAATACGATTCAAAGAGACAAGAACCTATTTGACTAATTCATGATCTGGCATGTACAGAATGAAAACTTTTTTCTTATCTACGAGAATTTCTGCTTCGCTGCGGCTGTACGACATGAGTTTCAGTATACCAAAGAAAGGTCAAACCCCGCTAAAGCACTGTCAAAATGTTGACTTCTAGCGCTAAAACCATTTGCTTGCAATGCCTTGAGTTTAGTTCTTGAGTTCGAGCCTTGAAAGTGAAGTATCCAGATTGACGTCTGAGTACTTTCTGGGGTACAGAGTTCTAGGTAGACTTGCTTCTTCCCACATGGGTTCTCTCATATGGGAGAGGCTAAGAGTACTTTTACTTAGCCCTATACGACCGTCCCCCGCAGTCTTTTAGTGGTGGTTGGCAGGTGGCGAACCTATCAACCCCTACTTAAAGGGTCAACTGTGGTGGTGGCTTGTCGACCAAACCCGACCCAAGGAACAAATGTTGGCGAGGTTGATGAGCTAGAGATGGAGTTCTTGGAAAGCACCTCTGTTCGTAACTGGATGGAGATGTGGCTTCGAGCACTCTCAGATCACGTTCGTCTTGTGTCTGATTCTATTGGCTTTCTTGGAATTGCCGATGGTTGTAAGCTCACCATATAGATCTGACTCGGACTGTGAAGTCCAACGTTTTGGTCTTATATGGAAGTTAGACACCAAAGCCAGCCAGTTGACTTAGATGTAGTTTGGGTTTTAGTGGAAGTTGTAGATTTTTAGACAGTCTATCCCAGAAATCAATAGATATTCTCCAGCAATCTACCTTAATGTTTCAGAAAGCTGGTACACCATGAAAGCTCTTCCTTAGGAAGTTTCCTTTGAATCGGAATAGCTAAAGTACCCTAAGACTAATTATGTCTATTAGCCCTATGGGTTCTAGAGAGAAGACATTCTCAAAAGGTAATTCAATAGCAGTTGTCCTTTCTTAGACTATTACTGCTCGTACAACCTTGAGGAATCTGTGCATCGAGACTCACATATGAGACTAGTGAAAGAAGTTACTTGCCCTAGTGCTACTCCCTGGCTTCCTTCCTCCACAGAAGACTTTCTAGAATTGTGTCACTTCCTTACATGGAAAGCTACCACCTCTTCTTCCTTCGGGTAGACTAAGAGCTCTTTCTAAAGCCTGACTTCAACTACCCCTTACAGGGAACTAAGATTGACTGCTTCGCTCCGCGCCTCTAGCCACAGACATGCTTGACTACCACAGACAGGAGACCGCCATTACTACTTTCACTATCTTTTCAGTAACACAGGCTTGGCTAGGTGAGTTTGATTACCGTGATAAAAGGAAAAGAGCTTGATATCAGGGCTTCTATCGGTGAAGAAAGGATATATACTGACCGAGATTGTTCCATGCCCGTGGTACAGATAACCTTTATCGGTTAAGCAATTAGATTGCCTATCAATAAGAGATTACCTTGGAGCACAGGAAATGGATTAGTTGATGTGGTCGATGCCTTGATACTTCTATATCCAGTGAGGGATGAGAGGTAGCTTACTGCATTCAACACCAGGGTGTTGAATAACAAGCTTCTTAGTTTACCTTCTTCATAGCTTCGGTATGGCACCTTATCTGTCAAGGATCTTGAATAGGATAGACAGCTTCGGCAAGTTTGTTTTTCCCGTTCCGGAACGGGAAATGAAAGAATCTAGAGATGGTTCCTATCGATAGAAAGTAAAAGATTCATAGTATACCAGGTTGAAGATACTTCGCTCATTTGCAATCAGCTAGGTCAGATTCTGGTAATGGATAACATTGGATCGAGATTAGTTGACCTTCAGCGGCAATAGCAACGAAATCAAGGGATTAGAGCTCTTCGGCTTCCCTTTTTCGATGATTACGAGTGTGAAATCATTGGTTCTACCCGATCTAAGGCAGATACCCATTCTCAAGTAGATCTAAGGTGTTCGTTCCTCGTAGGGGATCCTTTCATAGAGAGGCTAGGAATGTGAATGAATCCCTTTAGGGGTAACCATGTAGCAGAGTTCTGCAATCTTACGATAAGGGTTTTTTAGTACCCTCTCCCAGAGGTCGAGCAAAGACAAGCTAACCTCTCGCTTTGCTCGAGTCTAGCAATAGCAAGCTTACCTCTCCTTTCAGTCGAGTCTAACAGAAGTTACCCTCTCGCCTTGCTCGAGCAAAGACAAGCTGACCTCTCCTTTCGCTTTGCTCGAGTATAGCAAGCTATCCTTTCAGTAGAGTCAGTCGAGCTACTTTCTTTCTATACGAGATTCTATATATATAGACTCTCTTTTGTTTCTATACGAAATATCGTATCTAAATCAAAAGTAGAAAGATCTATCTAAGATCGGAAAGAGAGTCTAGAAAGAAAGAAGTGTTTTCGTACGGATCCACTTCCACTTCCTTCTCATCTCAAAACAAAAGGAATGCATCAACAAAACTGCCCTTCCATATGGATCGTCGTGGCATGAACTTTGAAAATAGATTAGTCTTCTTCTTGTTCTTGAATTTCAAGAAAAAAGAGAAGAAAAGAGGGAGAACCTGACAACGACGCCTAAGCACCACGAAGTACGTATCAGAGAAAATAGCAATTCCTAGTCCGAATCCTGGACCTGGTTCACGCTTGTTGAAAGCAGCAATTCTTCTTCCATTCCAAGAGCCATCGACTTCAGATGCAGATTCGCGTCAGTTGATAGGGAGTCACTAGTTTGAACTCTACCTTTTGCGCCTAATAAGCATCAGTAGCTCCATATTGACTGTGCTTCATACCCCAGCGTAGTGGCACATTCCTATACCTAGATGTCCTCTTTTCTATCTTAAGGTTTCAGGTGCGAAGCAACTTTGCTAGGACAGGATCTGAGGTTCATTTTCTAGTCTGTCAGTCCAGGTCTTTTCGCGTCAGACATTTTCCAGTGCTTGAGAGCGGATTCGGGTCTTCCTTAGCCAACATGCTTTGAAGAGGTAGTATAGTCAGAGTTCATTTCACCCCCTCTCTGGCTTTCTTACAAGCTAGATGAGTGGTGCTTTGTCGCTAATCCAATATGGGCCCCTTCATCAACTTCCTAGCGACAGAACATGAACCGTCTAACGATGAATAGTAAAGTGCCCAGGAAGATTAGAAAGAAGCCATCTTGCAGGAACAATCGAAAGATAGGCTGACCTTGCAGGGCGAGAGACCGCAGTTCTTCAAGACCTAAGAAAATTCAATACGAGACGAAGCAGGAAGAATCTGGGAAGTCGAATAGAGCTTAGCGGTTAGATCCTAATCCCAAGCACTAGAGAAAAAGATTATGGTGAAGTCGTTCCACTCTCAATAGAATTAGCAGATACTGACTCGATGGCAATTCATCCTGAAGGATACGTTTTTGAAGAGATACCGGGAGGGCTGATAAGGGAGAATCTCTTTCTGTTCTTCCGGACCAGAATGAATCTTTATCTGGGAAAAGGCATGATTGGGAGCTAGCTCGAAATCCGATCAATCGAATACCTCCTGGCCTCATTCCGAAGGTTATCTGCCCCGGGAACTATCGCGATTTGCCACAAGTTTCAAACTTCGTATCGACCCTAGAAATCCATAGTGGACGCTCGGTGAGCTATCGGTCAATCCCTCCCTAGAATCCCCTAGTGGACAATCAATTCCATAGTGGGCTAGATGATCCCCTCTTGTCTTTCTATGGGAAAAGGAAAAGACTCAAGAAGCAAAATGGCATAGAGGTTCTACCCAACCGGACTAGGAAAGGGCGCTAAGCTTCTCATCGGTGAAGTTAGGCCATTAAGAAAGAGCCCGTGAAGGCGATTGGTAGTCCGGATCATCAGGCATTCATTACTCTATGAAAGCTAGGTCCTCAGCATGCGATCACTCGTACAAGGTTCGCAAAGCCATCTGTAGGCCCGTCAAATACACGTTTTGAAAAGAAGAAAAGCCTTGCTGCACAAGGTACGGGAGTCACTGTGATCGGGTGTAGGGCAGCGGAGTGAATACTCAACTCTTTTTCTTGCTGCTGCGGCTGTTGTTGTTGCAAAGACATCAATCAAAAGAAATGCTACCACTTCCCAGACAGGTTGAAAGGAAAAACAGAAAAGTACGGTAATTGAAAGGGCTACACTTCCCGGAAGAAAAGAAGCTGTTTGTTAGAACAAACCACTTGTTTATGCGGAAGCGCCTACCAGGATTGAATTGTATGAACATACAAAGTAAATAGCAAAGAGATCAAGCACAGAAGAAGACACCAAGATTTACGTGGTTCGGCCGTAGCCTACATCCACGGGAGAGAGGAACCGATCCACTACCAAGAAACCACTCTTCCCCAAACCCAAATACACCCAATCTCACCATCTTCAGACAAACCAAGAGTCAAATATCCTAGTATCTTTCTTTTCTTTTAGAAAGATCTCTATTCGGATGCTCCTCGAAGACGGCACCACACAATTGCCCTTATACTGCACTGTGCGTGAGATATAAAGAAGGTAACAACCCCCTTGCTTGCTTCTTGCATGTATCTATAGCATGTTTTCACTTCCATCCCAACCAAGCCACTCAAGACCACCGCCTCAGCTAACCACCAAGGATGCTTAATGCTGAAGGAAACAGCAAACCGCCTCACGTCCAAGGAACCTCCTCATGGATTGCTTACTCACCAAGCATAAAAAAAGATGTGGGGCTGAGTCAAATATTCACAATTCTTCCCCTTGACTCAATATAGTGGCAATAGACTCTGGATCTTTTCTATGACTCCAAACCGAGCTCTCTAAGCTCCCAAAGCCCCGAAGGGCTGAGCACCTCAGAAAGCCCAGATGACGCCTGAACTTCACACCCGCGAGAGACCTCCGAAGCACATCTGTTGCACACTGAGATGTATCCACTGATACCGAAACCTGCCACTGAATCATCGTACCCCCGAAGTGGCTGTCTCCGAGGGGGTCAATCAAGGGTTAGTCGAGTATAACACTAGCGCTTGAACTGTACTTATACACTTCAACGCTGCGCGCCTTGAATGAAACGCTTCGTTGGAGGGGAGTCCTGAACTATGACTTTCTTTCCCTTGTCAGCAACAGAGAAAGCTGCCTGGACTTCTGGCTTCTTGTAAGAAGCTCCGTTCGTAGGCTTGGCCTTGTGGAGCTTATCATAAAGGACGGTCTCTTTGGGCTTTTCCTTAGAAAAAAACATCCTGTAGCTTCTCAAAAGCATCTGAAAGGTGGTAATTTCGAACCCTCTGAGATACGGTGCAATCGGGCCCTGAATGTTCTTCAGTAGTATATCGACTGCGTGCTCTTCGCTGGGGTTCACATTTCATACTCAGATTCCTCCACCTGAGAATGTACTCAGACAAGGACTCTGAGTCTCTCTGATTTTCAATCACCAGGTCGCCTACTTTAGTGTTTTTTCTACTGCGCCCCAGCAAACCTTTTGATGAAGAGTTCCTCAAGTTCTGAGAAAGAATCATTAGGTAACTCGGCGTACCAATCAAAAGCTATGCCCTAAGACTACTGACAAATTGTCGAAGTAGTAATGCATCGTTGCCACCTGCATTGCAGCAGCTAGCACGGAACTGGGCTAAATGTTGCTTCGGGTTTACCGTGCCGTCAAATACCTTGTATTGAGGCGACTTGGGGTACTGAACTGGGTACGGCCGGCCTCTTTGGACGTTGTCCGAGTGAGAAGAAGCCATGGCCTCTCTGATCTTTTGATCCAGGAGTAGGTGTAACTGCCTCTCTGTCAAAGTGACTGGCGATGACTCATCTGCCACTGCTGCCGTTGGCTGCACTGGAGGGACGGTGGATGCTGACTTTTGTGCACTCACACCAAGGAGGTTCTCCTGTGACACCTTTGCTCTACTCGGCTCGGGTTCCGAGGGCAAAGGGTCGGACTCAACTTGAGTTTCCTGATGGGTTGGGGCTATAGACGTCAACTTGGAAATCATTTGCCTCATCTCTTCCATCTGACTTGATCTGACTCAGTAAATCCTCTTGGGAAAGTAGGGGCTCCTGGACATCGTCACCCTGTTCTGATGTCCCTACTTGGGTTGCAGCTTGGGCCTTTGCCTTAGCTGCAACTTGAGCTCGGGTTTCAATGACATACACTGTCCTGACAGGGAGATTTTCTTCCTTGCTGCAGTTTCTGCATGAGTTCTAGCATGGTCTTGTTACAACTTTGTTGTTCTACTTCCATCATTTCTCCTGAGGGATCTTTTCCTTTCTTTCCCTTCTCTTCTACCTTGTGGATGAGGGGAAGAAGCATCAGACGAAGAGCCGGGATGGCAACTCAAATGCTCCGCACCTCATCTATTCTATATCCTTCTGCTTCTGCCATAGAAACCACTCCTACAAAGGTAACATGGAAGACTGCATAAGGTTTAGCATCGAAAGCAACTACAACAGAGACTCCTGCTTTTGAGCGCTTTGATAGAAGCAGCTAGATTGACTTCTCCTCCTGGCTAACTAAGGGACTGGGGGCAAAAGCCCACTTGTTGCAACTGGATAGTCTTACCTTAACACTGCAACTTCCATTTCAACTACAGGGGTTTTTGATAGGCTTATGCAATAGGATTGGAAATGGCTGGAAGAAAGAAAGATAGCCGAAAGAATTCTTGCTACGCACCTGGTATTATCATTAAGGCTAGACCCCGGGATTACTGAAATTGGAAATTGTCCTTGCCGGATCTTATATGATAGATTGACTTTGAAAACGAACTTGTCTGGAGAGCGAAAGCGCTTCACCCATGAAAAGCACATTCATTAGTGCTTAACACGAAGAAGCCCGAAGGACTGACAGCGAGAAGGACTCCAACAGGCTTAAGCTTTATACCACTCCATGGAAGATCACTTGCTTGCCAGCAAAGAAACCTTCTCCTGCTTCTATTGCCTCGGTTTGCTGATTCCTTACTACTGTGAGATTCCTTGCTAGCGTAGTAGGCATTGACAAGACTATCCACCCGTGACGCTTCAATAGCAATAGAGTGAGTAGGCTTTCCCTTCCCCTGGCACTACACATTGAGTTTCAACCGTTGACTGGCGCACTACTGTTTGATGCCCCGAGCACGCAGGCTGAGATGCGCTATCGTAGAATCTTATCTTCTTTATGAAACCGTTTTCAGCTATCTCGGGCTTTTCAGCGGTATCTACTAATTCCAATGAAAAGAAACTACTGTTTGTTATCAATAGCGTTGTACGGCGAAGATGCGGGCACTACTCAAAGACGCAGTACTAATTGAATAGCCATCTCCCGCTTCTAGTGCGACAGAGAATGCAAGCAAAGAGAGTCGCCGCTGCCTCTTCTGAGATGAAAGGCGCTAGTTCAACTATGGAAGGAGATTGCTTCCAGTGGACATCCTACATTCTACAGAGGGAGAAGAAAGGATCACTGCTTTTAGGTAGCCGACCAAGAATGCCATTTTACCTATTGATTCGAACTAGTCAAACTAAAAGACTTAAGCAAGGAAGCCCACTTGTTCGTTTAGGAGACTAGTTTTCTCTTTCGATTTCGAGGGTTGAAGACAAGAGAAGAAATAGTCTAAGAGCAATCAAAGCCATTCCGCTCGAAAACCAGCCTGAAAAGAAAGTCAAAGACTGGCGGACCGCATACGCGCTTACTTTTTGATAGGCTGAAACTTAGATGCTTCTATCACACTCTTCTTTTCGCCCCAATGACGATGAATTAGGGTTGTAGAGCGGGTCAAGCCCGGGCAAGTGCCAGCCACGCTCACTCTTGAGAGTGAGTCCGTACGCTTCACATATGCAAAGAATAGAAAAACAGACGAAGCGCGCAAGCAATTTAGGGGTAGGACTTACTGAGGGTGGGAATGGCTTAATAAGGTTTTTGCCGTGTGCCCGCTCATTGGCTAAGTCGCATAAAGCATCCACTTTGATTCCTACATCGTTTGTATCTCCGATCTGAGATAAGGGTGAGAGGAGAGGGCCGAAACGATTGGATCCGATGGATAAGGGTAGAGCTGGGAAGGAATGAGAAACAAATTTTCTATCTCGCAATCAGCTTGATCAACCTGGTCCATTTTGGTAGAGGCTTTGACGCCGAAGCGAAGGTAGAAAGGAATGGAATGAACAGAATAGATGTCTCGGATTCCGTGAAGCTTAGGGATCAATATGATGACTGGTTTGGGGCCTTCTAAGATCACAACATATTGAAACGGAAAGGTGTGGAATCCTTCGCGAAAACAACCCGTAATGTACGAATTCATCAAATGACAAGTATGTACTTCCGGTTTGGGAAGATTGAGTCTTTCGATTCATTCAGAAGCATTTCCTATTTCTTTGTCCCCTGGACTGGACCTATTCTGAATTATCCTATCGTGGGAAACAAATACATATTGACAGTACAAAGACACATGTTCATCACTATACTGAGTCAACTACAAATAGAACATTGACAGAGTACTGAAAGAATCCCTCGTCCAACCATCAGTTTCTTATCTATACGTAATATGGAAAACTCAATTCAGAATTGAAAAAACACACCAGACTGAAAAACTGACTCTGTCAGTAAAATAGATAGAATCATAGTTCCAACCATTAATGAACATGTGAATAGCCTAGAACTATTATCTATTTTGAGTGGGTCAAAGTTTTTGAGCGGATAGGTTTCCATCACAATTTGCTTTAAGGGCTCCCCGCATTCGCATGGGCTAAGAACTTCAGGGTGAGTGTAACAAACATGGTCTACATAAGTAGATTTTAGCAATTTGATCACTATGGGCAAGAACAATTCTTTCTTAGAATAGACTGAATTCAAATAGTGTAAGAGTGGGTCAGGCGCTTGAAAGATCCAGAGAGAGAACCCCAAGAAGATACAAAGAATGAGAGAGAAGCAAATATCTCTGCAATACGGGTCTATAATAGCATCAGAGAATTGACAAATATTGATTCTAAACATATCAGCAATATCAACCTTCTTATTCATATTATGAAATAATCGAAGTAAGGGTACCCTATTTACTTCGAATTTTTTTCTAAGTACTCCTTCTAATTGGGAAGGAAGCATTGTTTTAGCAGTAAAAACTTTCCATCGTGAAAAAATATAGATAGCAATCAAAAGCTCTTGAAAGGAAGAAATGAAAGCAAATTTCAAACTATAGACCCTCCTTTGTGTTAGCATCAATATGTTTTTTAGTCTAAATAGATAGTTTTCAGTGAAATTCATATGGTACTTCCTAAGAACATCTTTGAGATTTGAATTCCCTCTGAACCTGAGATTAGAATTCCCCATTAACCATAGGAAATTAGAATTCCCTATTAACCTGAGATTAGAATTCCCCATTAACCATATGAAATTAGAATTCCCTATTAACCATAGGAAATTAGAATTACCTCTTAACCATAGGAAATTAGACCTGCTTGGTAGATCCCTTTTTCTAACCTCAGGTATCTGAGAAGTCATTTTATGGAACAACTTCAACCATGATGAATTCATTTTGTGAGTCATTGCTTTTTGTTTTTGAACAATTCACAGCGGTATATACCGATTGGTATATAGTTCCCTTAGAAAAAGGGTGGGAGTAAAAAGGTTTTGCCATTTTTTACTCTAAAGAGTAGAAAAGGGTGTGGAGTACTTTTTTCCAAATGTCCCTCCCGTAAGTGAATCATCTCATCGATTGGACGACCAACATAGATTGGGCTGGGAGTAAGAGGTCGCTGTCCGAAGGAGTGATCCTGGCTGGTTGGTCACGCAGGGGATAACCATTGAGCCAAGCAGATTGCCATAGGTTGGTGTCCTTGCCGTCACCAATGACACGTACTCTTCCGCTTTGGAGTTGGCATAAATGGACTTCCAGGAAGAGTAGGCCGAGTATTTAGGCTCCACATCTAGTGGACAGCTCTCGGGAACTTTCATTCTTTGGCAAATGAAGTCGCGGTACATGTGAGAAGTCTCCAGAGCAAGGCCGAGTTTTTGAGTGCAAGAGAACAAATGGCAAGGCCTCCCTCCGGGTTGGCAGACGGACCACCAATTCACCGCATGGATTTTTGTATTGGGACCAATTGTGTAGATAGGAAGCTTGAAGTTGCTCAATCACATGTTTAGCAACTTCCCTTCCTCAAATATCTGAAACTTTCTTGCATGCCAAAAAGAAAATGGCTTGAAAATAGATCTCTTGAGAATGATAAATACTTGCTTCATTTAGCTAGAGCTGAATTACTGCCTGAAATTGAAAGAGTTGCCCTCTTTGCCTTTTAAGCCAAAGAGCTTGAAGTTATCTACAATGACTCTTTTGAAATATTAGAATTGTTGGAAACACAAACCCACATTTTCAGATTCAATTTCTTTGTAATTTCGTCTTTATAGACATGTTGCAAGAAATCAAAATTTTCATCAAACAGAACAACAACTCTCAAAACAAACTCAAACTCAACTAACAAACAATTCAAACTCAAATTCAACTCAACTCAACTCAAACAACAAGCTCTCAAACTTTCCAACAAGAATTCTCAAATGCAAACAACAAACAACATTGAAACTCAAGTCAAACTCTCCAAAGAAAACATCTCTCAAGCTCTCCAAGCTCTCAACACAAACAACATAAACTCTCCAAATGTCTCTCCTGTACAAGCTCCTGCAACAAAGAAACGAAATTCATTTAGCATCACAATGAAATTCATGTCAAATTCAGTGCTAAAACAGAATAAGGGAGTGAGCTACTGGTCAAAACTACTAGTACACTAATGCAGGAAAAGGAAGATACTAAAACAGGAAAAGTACCTACTGTAGCAAGGAACACTGGTGTCACAATGATAACTGGTCAAACTAGTAAACACAACTGCTAGTAAACAACCAACTACAAACGACGATCTGGCGTCAAACAACTACTGTTCACAAACAAACAAACAATCAAACTCGACCTTCGGGCATCCTAGCCTATAGGATTAGGTTGTAAGACCCAACATCGGGCAACTTCTAAGTGAAGTCATAAGACCCGCATTTTAGGAAAATTACTAAAGAAATTGTAATGATCCTAAACCCCAAACAATCCAATTCAAAACTTTGGGCATCTTAGTCCAAAATGATGAAGTTGTAAGACCCGCTTTTCAGGCAATTTCCTAAGGGAAATCATAAGACCTACCCAAAGAATGAAAACCCTCGGGCAGCCTTGCTGTAGAGTTAGGTTGTAAGGCCCATCTTTGGGCAACTCATAAATAGAGCCGTAAGCCCCACTCCAAATTCAACCTACGGGCCACTTTCTATGAAAGTTGTAAGTCCCGACCAAAAATTCCAATTTTTGTATAACTTCTAAACGAAGTTAGAAAACTCTAAACTAAATCAACTTCTGGGTGTTCTAATAGATGTAAACCCCAAAACCCAAAAGAAAATGAAAACTAAAAAATCATATCTAACCACTTTAGTCTACTCGGGATCCCTGAGAGGAGGCAACCCATGGCTGCTAATCAGATTCCCTGGACACTACGGTCAATGATTGCTAGTGTTGGTAGATTGAAATCACGGTATACCCGGGATGACGGAACCATGGGATCTTGATCGGGTTTACCTCCATTTTTCCCACAATCGAGACTAAACCACCTAAAATTTCATCATCCTTAATCGAGAGTTCTCTCTGACGTGTTAAGAGGGGTAATTAACTATGAGTGCTTGCGCTCATGGGAAGTAAGGACCCCAGATCTAATGAAACCCTGACACTACCCTCAGGGGAAATCTGGTGAACTACAATCTGACTTAAGGGAAATGGAATCCTACAGCTACATAATGGGATTCATGCGTTCGCGCCATTTTTTTGTTTTTTGAGCCAACAGATTTCTGGCGACTCCGCTGGGGATTGCTTTTCTCTCCATCTTTGGATGAAAAGAGAATTTTTAGTCTCACTCCTCAAACATCTAAAAAATCTATATAGATGTTTATTCATCATAAGCTTGTGTTTTCTTTTCCACAGAATTCAGGTTGACTCTAATCCCTGCAAGTTCTGTTGACAGGTTGATAATATGACGCCTGTGAAGTCCTTCATGACTGTGAACCTGGGTGAGGGAGCTAGAGTGCAGTTCCCTCAAGCTGTTCTGAACACAGGCTATGCTGGAGCAACTATTCAATTCGGAACCATTTCCGAAGTCATGCAATTCCAGCAGTTCCTTCCTGAGAATACTGTTAGCGTACCTACTGTCAAAGGTGTCGCTAAAAAGCCTATTACTGAAACTATTGACGAGAAGGCTCCCAAGAGGGCCTCTGTATTTTCAAGGCTCTCTATAGCATCTGCTACTGCCCCGGCTGTTCAAAAGAAAATTTCTGATCCCAAGCTGCAATCTGTTGGCTTGAATATACCCAGTCGGAACATAATCCAGGAGAAAGTGCCTGAAGAATACACTACTGAAGTTCCTGATGCAAGTGCTAAACTTTCCAGGAAAGCCAGAAGGAAGGCCAACGCTCGCTTGCGAGCTAATGGCTGGATGCCCCATACACTTCAAGAATCATCCAGTTGGAGGCGAATGTGCCTACTAACAATGGTTTTGAACCATTAAAGTGGGTAAAGAGAAATGATGACAAGGGTAAATTGAAGAAGTCTTTCAGGGAGACTTCGCGTCAGCAGCCACAACCGCCAAAGAAGGAAGAATCCGCCTCTTCCAAGATATACAAAATACTTCAGGCTGTGAAAGAGAAAAATCTGCAGCGAAGACTGAGGAAATCCGTTACTGAAGCTATTTCCTCGAATGCTGCTCATCCTCAGTACAACAAATTTTCAACAAAATCTTATAGAGAGGAGTTGAAACGTCCTCCCTACTACCGAGACCCGAGGAATTTCTGTCCTAATATGGGCCGATACCCATATTACGGAAGAAAACAGTTGGGAGAGCCTTCTGATAATCTACAAGCAAGAACTTATAACAGAAGATATGATAAACGAAGGCCCCAACAATGGCATCATGGATCTAATCATTCAAAAGCACATTCTGATGTTGGTGGTCATCAGTATGTGACCGCGAGAAGACAACAAGTTTGGGTTCCAAAAAGACCCAAATATCCTGAAGCTCAGAAAGAAGATCATCATAAAGAAATCTATAAAGGGCGACTGAAATCTCAGGTCCAGAAGTTATCCCCCAATAAGGAGACTTCTGTTGACATGACTGCTCCAGAGAAGGAAGAATATGTTGTCTATAACGAATCCCCCGACTCTCCAGTCATACATTGGAAGCGGCGGTCCCAACTTGGAGAGGATCATGAGTTGGATGAAAATGATGATTTCTGCGATGATGATGAAGAAGTAGAGGGGTGTATTGGTCCCATGGACATTGAAGTCGTCCGGATGGTTGATCATATACCTGATCGAGTTAATCAACGGTATACTCGTAGAAGTGCAGCTTTGAATTTGCAAAATGAAGAACAACTACGAGATGACCAAGAACAAGCAGCGGCTGTGAATAGAGCTCCACAACCAGAAGAAGTTGAGGAGGAAGAAGCTGAAGAAGTTGTAAAGAGGTTGCAATTGGAAATGCAATCTATGCAACAGAAGAAAGATCAAGAAATCCATCACTTGAATGCTCGTCTTGACGAGATGAGTAATATGATGAAACAGTTGTTTGGACAACTTGGTATGATGGCTACAACAAGTCAACCACCTATAGCAAACTCCCAAGGGAATGCTCAAACTACTCCTGATGTACCGGATACTTCTGACAGAAGACTAGAAGAGCTACAGGAGCCAAATCTGATAGCTTCTAAAGAAGATGAAATGGTCAGCAAATCCCAAATTGAAAATCTCATCAGCCAAAAGGTTAAAGCAGCTATTGCTTCTGAAGCTGCCGATGCCTTAGTAGGAAAAGGTCGTCCATACCCGGCTGAATATGACCAAGAGAAGTATCCAAAGGGATATGTGGTGCCAAAGTTCCATTTCTTTGATGGTACTGCAAATCCTCGTCAACATCTGGCGCAATTCAAAGCAACCTGTGGAAATACAGGAGGCAATGATGCTCTGTTACTACGTCAATTTGTCAGTAGTTTCACAGGTACAGCTTTTGAATGGTATGCTGAGTTACCCAATGACTCAGTAAGAACATTCGCCGAATTAGAGACGATGTTCATGAAAAGATTCGCCAGTGCAACGAAGAAGGTGACTATTGCTGACCTCGCTCTTGAGAAAAGGAAAAGAGAGGAATCAGTCACAAAGTACATAACCAGGTGGAGAAATCTCAGCATGAAATGTGAGCAACAACTCACTGAAAAGCATGCTGTCGAGTTATTGATGGGGAACATAGATGACCATATGGCTCTGTATCTGGCGATGGCTACAATCAAGACTTTCCAAGAGTTATTGGATCGTGTAGCCAAGTTCGAAAGGTTACCCAGGCCTAGAAGTGTCGGCTTCAACTAGAATAAGAATCCGCCAGGGAAGGGAAAACAGATCAGGACCTTTGATCCGAAAAGAAGTGAAGTGAACACTACATTCTCGTCTTCCTTGAATAAGAAAGAAAAGGAAGATTCAAGAAATCCACCGAAGATATTGAAACAAGCAAGAGACAGGCAAAGGCCTCCTACTTTACAGGAGAAAATTCACAAGCCGTATTCCTTCAAAAAGGAATGTACGGGAAAGATTTTTAAGCATGCACTAAAGATCGGGCTACAATTGCCAGAATCCCGCCGACCAGAACAGGCTGGCATGAGTGATGATCCGAACTACTGTCCGTATCATAGGATCGTAAGTCACCCAATTGAAGATTGTTTCATATTCAAAGATTGGGTTGAAAGGAATTATCAGAGCGGTGAACTTACACTTTCTAATAGTGTTCTTGTCAGGGAGAAAACCAATGTTATCTCCTCTGTACCCTGTCAAACTACAGAGAATGAGAAAGGGAAAGCACCCCAGGAAGATGAAGGTGGTTGGGAGACCTTTATCTCGAAGAAAACTAAACAAATGATGAATGTCCTTTTGGCCATTGAAGGCATTCGTCAGAAAGGTGCGTTAGAATTAGAAATTGATCCAAGACTTCTTGCTTCAAAGAATCTAGTGGCAGGGGGGCCCAGTTCAAGCAAGAAGAAACCTTTGAAGTACTTTAAGGACCAAAAAGGAAAGCGTAAGTCTGGATCAAAATCTCAGAAAGAAAAGAAGAAGAAATTCTCAAAGCAAAAAACTGTGATTCAAAAATACATCGACTCTATCGATGAATATCAGCAACCCTCAAGGCGTCCTGTCAAGCTAGAGGAATACATGGCTGATTTACTTCTTGACTCAGAATCAGAAAAGGAAGAGAGTCTTCCAATTGAGACTTGCCGAGTCATAAATAAACGAGGTGGAAGGGCTGCAAGAGGACGCAATGCACCTCTTGCTATCTATAAAGCTGATGTGAAAATGCCTTCTAAGGAAGTACATCATATACCATCACCTTTCACTGATTTGGATGAAGAATTACATTTCCCCGATGAAGAAAGTGATCACAAGGGTAAGAAGATTCTGAAAGAAAAATGCCCAAAACTCGGAAGCAGCTCAGATTCCGAGGAAGTTGAAGATATGGAGATTTTCAAGAACTCTCAAGCTGAAGCTAGTTCATCTTCAGAGGTGACACAAATTCAGCTGAGGAGCGGAAAGCAAGTTCCTTTACCTCAAAAGAAAAGAAAGGATAAGGAGAAGAACATTCAGCTCAATGAAGCCGCTATTCCACAAGAGCCTCTGAAACCCAAGAATGCCGATGCAAATGTGGATTACAATATATTATCCCATCTCCGCAAATTACCTGCACTGTTGAGTGTCTATGACGCCCTTCTTATGTCTAAGAACCTTCGGGAAACGCTCATTAAAGCTTTGCAAAATCCTGAACAGTATGAGGCATTCTTTGCCGAGCAAAGCTTGAAAGAAGCTTTGCATACACAGAATACTGCTACAATCACTTTCTGTGATAGTGATCTGCTCCTGGGAACTGCAGATCATAATCGGCCACTATATGTTACTGCAGAGAGTAACAACATTGAAAGAAATAGAATTTTGATTGATCCAGGTTCCTCTGTTAATCTAATGAGCCTCAAAACGCTCAAAGGATTGGCCCTGGACGTCCAGTATTTGAACAGAAGCACGGTGTTTCTACAAGGATTCAATGAACAAGGCCAAAGAACCCTGGGATCTTTGGTCTTGCCTCTAAACTTTGGGGAACTCAATACAGAGGCAACATTTCACATCATTGATTCCAACACATCATATAAAGCACTCCTCGGAAGACCATGGCTCCACGAGTATGGTATAGTGCCTTCAACACTTCATCAATGTATTTCATACATTGCGAGATAATGAAGAACACCGTATTGATGGTGATGAACAACCGTTCTTGGTGCACGAAGTCAAAATCTACGATGATGCCAAGTACTTTATGCCAAAAGACAGCGAGCGTCCGAGAATTCAGGCTGCTATGCTGGATAAACTAAAGCAGAAAGAGAAATCCAAGAAGAAATCAAAGCAAATTTGCTCAGTACCTCATCTCGGTAGTGATACAGAAGAGGAGGATGATATCTCTACAACTTTGAAGCCCCTAATCATAGGGAAAAGAAAGAATGAACAATTCACTGTCCCTTTTGATTATGAAGCTAATCACGCAAACAAGGTACGGTGTTCAAGCAAACCGAGCGTTGAAGGAGAAGAAGAATTCCTTTATCAGCCCAAGGGTACTACGGAATCTCAGGAGGAAGGGGAACCAGGACCCGTTTCCATATCTAAGAAATTGCAGAAAGTCTCAATTTCAATGATAAGGGTGTCTGAAGAACAGATATCTACTGATATCATCAAAATAGTACCTGTTCCGGCGGCACATTCCAAAACATTGACAACCTCGACAAATACAGACATAGAAATGTGAAACACTTTCTATGTTCCCCCCAAAAGAGGTCTCAATGAACGTGGATCCATTTCTATGAATCTAGAGTAATACCGCATCACGTTACTCATGAAATTGAATGCGAAAATGATTGGAGATATGAAGACATGAGGATAATCATCCCTCAATATCCTCCACCAATTATGAGAAAGTTGATAGAAAAAAGAATCTTCTTTGTGCAAACAAGCAAGCAAGCCCGTTACTTCAGAAAGCTCTGGCACAACGAGCAAGCACAAAAGCCCATTGGCAATGGTTTGTCTACAACATGGGGTCTTGGATATGCTCGAAATTCATATCTTACACGAGCAGCATCCTATCATTATCTTGAATACCCCCGACGTTCGCGTATTACATACGCAACGTCCTACAATATTACAGACAAGGAGGAGAGACCATCAGAGTCTGAAAATCAAACTGAAGATCTAATTGTAGATCGAAGCTCCAAAAGAGTTTGAAGAAGGTGGTCAAGCTACTGTGGATGAGCTCAAAGAAAGAAATCTGGGTACAGAAGAAGATCCCAAACCTACATTCCTCAGCACTAATCTCTCGCAGAACAAAGCGGAGGAGCTGAAAATGTTACTTCTCGAATACAAAGACTGTTTCGCATGGAATTAGACTGAAATGCCTGGTTTATCACCAGAGGTGGCAGTGCATAAGCTCTCCATCGATACCAGAATACCACCTGTCAAGCAAGCACCCAGGCGAATGCGACTAGAAATTGAAGAACAAGTCGTTGCTGAAACCAAGAAACTCATTGAAGCTGGTTTTCTTCGAGAAGAGAAGTATGCTGATTGGATCGCCAATATCGTTCCAGTAAAGAAAAAGAACGGTCAAATCCGTGTCTGCATAGACTACCGGGATTTGAATAAAGCATGCCCAAAAGATGATTTCCCACTGCCCAATGCAGAACTTATGGTCGATAACACCTCGAACCATGACATGTTCTCATTCATGATGGATCATCGGGCTATAATCAAATCAAGATGGATCTAGAGGATGAAAAACACACCTTTTATATGGGATGATGCATGTCAGGAGGCATTTGATAGCATAAAACAATATTTGCTACATCCTCCAATCCTTGCTGCCCCAATCCCAGGGAAACCCCTAATTCTATATACAGCTGCTCTTGAAGAATCGCTTGGAGCGTTGCTAGCACAAGCAAATGAAGATGGAAAAGAAAATGCCCTTTATTATATCAGTCGACGATTCATAGGGCAGAATCTAAATATTCACCAATCGAAAAGCAATGCCTAGCATTGATCTTTGCCACTCAAAAACTCCGGCATTATATGTTATCCCATAAAATCACTTTCATATCTAAAGTGGATCCATGAAAATTTTTCATGACTAGACCCACTCTCACTGGTCGTCTAGCTAAATGGGCTGTCTTGCTAATGCAATTTGACATAACATATATGCCACAAAAAGCAGTAAAGGGACAGGCTCTAGCTGATTTTCTAGCAGCCCATCCTTTACCTGCAGATTCTCCACTCAATGATGAACTGCCAGATGAGCAGACACTTGAGGTGGAAGAAAGAGAAAATTGACAAGAATGGGAGCTCTATTTCGACGGAGCTTCATCAAGAAAACCAGCCAAGCCACCTAAATTTCCAACAATTCAAGTGGGCATTGGCCTTCTATTTGTTACGCCAGAAAAAGGGATACTTCGATATTCCTATAGCTTAACAGAGCCTCGCACTAATAATGAGGCTGAATATGAAGCCTTAATAGCGGGCCTTGAGTTGGCGATTCACATGAAAATTCAGAAACTCCATATATATGGAGATTCTCAACTCATAATTAAACAAGTAATTGGCGCTTTCAAAATCAATAAGGCTGAATTCATCTCATATCATGAGTATGTATTGAAACTCCTACAACAAATTCCTGAGGTAACTCTAACTAGAATTACGCGTAGTGAAAATGGCAAAGCTGATGCGCTGGCAAAGCTAGCCAAAGAATTAGCAAACCCGCAGGAGGATCCAATTCTCATAACAGTTCAAAATAGACATGCATGAACTCCAGCTATCATACAAGATGACGAAGGGAAAGAAATGCAAGAGAGCCTGGCTGTATCTGATGAAAATGATTGAGAGATCCATTCATAAGATACTTCAAGGAAGGGAGATTGCCTGAAAAGAAATCCATGGCTTCACAAATATCACGAAGAGCATTAAGATATGCTTTTGTGAATGACACGTTATATCGTAGATCATTTGATCAAATGTGGCTACGATGTTTGGGTCCTGATGAATCCCAAAAGGTTCTAAGTGAAGTTCATGAGGGATTGTGTGGTGCACACCAATCTGGTCCGAAAATGAAAATCAAACGTATGGGATATTCTTGGCCAAGCATGGTTCAGGAGTGTATCGACCATGCTAAGAAATGCCATCAATGTCAAGTGCATGGAGATATCATGCATCGACCTCCCAACCCGCTACATCCTACAGTAGCGTCATGGCCATTGAAAGCTGGGGTACCTATATAATAGGTCCTATAGAACCACCATCTTCTTTAGGACATCGGTTCATCCTTGCTGCCACTGACTACTTCTCAAAATGGGCTGAAGCAATTCCCTTTAGAGAAGTGAAAGCAGATAACGTGATGAAATTCTTTCGAGATAATATTGTCTATCGATTTGGAGTACCACGTCGAGTTATATCTGACAATGGTACGGCCTTTCAAAGTGCTAAAATCTAGAAATTTCTTGAACGACATAAGATAGATTGGCGCTATTCTTCGATATACAATCCAAGAGCCAATGGTTTAGCTGAAGCTTTTCACAAAACCTTGGTAAAATTGCTTAAGAAAATTCTCTCTAAAAAGAAAAGGGAATGGCACGATAAGTTGACAGAAGCTCTCTGGGCATATCGTACCACTTAGAAAACTGCAACCCAGGCCACCCCATATTCTCTAGTTTTTGGAACAGAGGCAATATTACCTCTTGAGGTTGAGTTGCCATCTCTTCGTATTGCTGTTCAATACGAATTAACCAAAGAAGAAAATGATCTCCTACGACTTGAAGAACTTGAGGCTCTTGACGAATTCCGACTTCAAGCTCAACAAAGTCTAGAATCCTACAAGGCAAGAATGACTAGGGCTCATGATCGAATGGTTCGTCCTAGAAGCTTTAAGGAAGGTGAACTTGTTCTGGTTCGCCGGAGACCTATAATCCCTCACCGTCGCCTTGGCGGTAAATTTGATCCAGTTTGGGAAGGGCCCTTCATCATTGAAATAGTGTATGAAGGGGGAGCCTATCAACTTATAGACCTAAAAGGTCAAAGGCCCATGCCACCAATTAATGGTCAATATCTAAAAAAATATCACACATAAAGATTTTTATATATGCAAATTGGCCCGTAATGCAGAAGATAAATCTCAAATCTCCTCCTGAAAGACAGGAGGCAATTTTCTATTCTCCTGTAATGTAGGAGATAAGTTCAATCCCCTTATGGAAAGTCAAGAGGTAATTTTATCCTTTCGCCAAAGAAAATAAGGGAATTACGAAATTGCATTGCTCACAAACCTAAGGGTCGAGCTAAATTCACAAAGTTCAACAAGCTTAAGGGGCCGAACTTTCTCAATTTTTTAGACTCACAAACCTAAGGGTTAAGTCACATTTGACAAAATAGAAAGACTAAAATTCTCAAATATGTCAAGAAAATAAAACAAAAGAGAAAGAAATGCATAGCATACATGTGTAAACATATAGAAAATATACATGTACGTACCAGGAAGAGGCCAGAGAAGCTATCAAAGTCTGAACTGAATGCTGCATATCTGCTGTCTAACTCTGAGCGAATGATCCTGTAGCATCATCCGTCTAGTCTGAGTGGTCTCCAACTGATGATACAACAAGTCAAACTCTTCAGTTGATGACGACAAAGCCTGCTCTAATCTCTCAACCTCAGCTACTATCCAAACAAAGTCCTCCTCAGTATAAGCGGCTGCTGCTCGAAGCTCTAGTCGTCTCTCCAAAAGAAGCTTCCCCCTCTGCCTCAAAGCCCTGAGCTCTGCTGATATTTCTAAAGCTCAAGTTGCTCCTCTGAAATGTCCCGCTGGCAACGCCTCAAAGTCTGAAGGCCAAAGTCAAGATCCATGCGGGACCTCTTCATCCTATCCCAAGCAACTCTCACTCATCCTCTAAACCATCAGGAACTCCAACTGCTAACTCCTGGAAGACAAAGTGTAACCGGTACAACCCAAAAGCAATAACACGGCAAAGGTACTCCCATGTCTCTAAAGCAGTATCCCGAAGTCCAGAAGTTGCAGCACAGTCTAGAAGTAGAGAAGCCTCAACACAGAAACTAGTCAAATCCGGTAATGGCAAATCATCAAGGTCCACTCCTAGTAGTAGGTGCCGCAGTGTAGTAACAATGTGACGAGCACTACTCGGCGGCTGACGACCAAAATATCTACGAGCTCGAGAAGGTACTCTGGACGTAACACATGCTAGCTCTGAACCTGAACATGAGACACAATTAGAGTTATAAGAAAGAAAAAAGGGATAAGAAAAGAAATGTAGAATTACAAAGCATGATAAGAAATACCTGAAGGGTGGATCTGATCTGGCAAATCTGCCAAGTAGTGGTCACCTAAGTGGGCAGTAACACTTGGCGAGGAGCTTTCTGGTACATCATCTATAATCACCCAAGATGAATCTGAGAAAGGAGAAGAAGAAAGAGCTAACTCTGTAACAGTGGCATCAGTAGCATCCTCAAACAACATCTGTGTAGAATCACTGTGTGCAAGTTGAGAAGAGGATGACTGTTCACCTATGCATATATCAAAAAAAAAATATATAGGAAAAGGAAAAAAATATTGATTAATGAGATGAATAGGTAAAGAAATATATATATTGACCTTCATCATCATCAGGTGCATATCAATAGCCAGAACGATTCTCCACACCCAAATACCTAGTGTAAATCCAGGTTCTGTATTGAAACCTGTACACATTAGCAAAAGAAAATTTTGAAAGAAAGAAATACTAAAAAAAGAAGGATGATTTAACCTGGAACGTCGTGTGAAGCCCGACGCTTAGGGTGACCCCTGTTAGTAGGAGGAGAAATCGGTCTATCGCTAAACACTAGAATCTTTGCATATTAGTTTACATGAAAAAAGAAAATCATAAAGAAAAAGAATATACATCACATACCGGGGCCACCATGTCTAAAAGTAGGCTCAGGGCTCCTTTTCCTCCTTTTATCATCAGCTCTGGAGGTCTCCCTATGCACAGCAGTATGGCCCTGAGGTACTGAAGGGTACCCGTCTCTGTCTTCTAATCCGTTTGCTATATGCTCGGATCCCCATCTCAAAGAAAGAAGAAAACGTGTGTCGAATCCAAGACAACCGTAGGTGTGAAATGCCTGTCGGAGCGTCCATATGAGGAATAGAAAATCGAGAACCCGTCCCAAGGCGAAGAAGAAACGCCCAGGGTCATGGAAGCTGCCTCCAAACGCACTGACAACGAAAGAGAGCCCAGTTGACGTGTGTCAACTATCCCAGGAACAACTGGTAATCCATCTAAAGGTGTGGCCTGAATCAGTCCAAACTGTCTCGCTGCCCTGTTGGGATTATATCCCTCTAGTATCACTGAACCATGCCGTCTGTAACAAACCAAACCAGGTCTCATGCTAATCAAATATGAAGCAATCGGTATATAGCCTGACCTGGAAAGTAAAGTGGGAGTCCTCCTCTCAGACTGAGAATCCACTAATGGTACGCCAAAGCACTGTGGAGGTAAAGGACCAGAAGGAGATCTGTAGATCAGCCTATAACGATCGATCATCTGTAACGGTGTAAACATAAACAACCGGATCTGAGCTCTGTCTGTAGAGGAGGTCGCTCTGGCTAACTGGATCAGAGAAGGAAAACGACGCTCTATAAAGTAATCCGGTGGCTCTGGACAACTAAAGGCACCTGCAATGTGTACATGTATCCACCCGTGCGTGGATATAATGCCAAGGAATCTCCACACTGCAGTGACCACGACCGTATGTAGCATAAATCTGCCCCAAACTATGATAAATCTGTGCAAGAACTGCAGGGGCCAGCGAGACTCTCCTCCCACTCGCTATCAAACTAGCCATCAGAAGTGTACTGGGTCGGAAAACATCTTGCTCTGGCTAGGAAAACGAAATAACAAAGCCATGTAGCAATAAAGATACCAAAAGCATATCATTTGAAAATTTCTTGCTGAAATATGCTGCAATCCATCTGCTGATCCTGGCTCAAAAAGATCCTCTGAATACTGCTCTGCATCATGTGATCTCCTGTGAAAAGGATCCTGAATCCGTCCAAACTCTGCAACAAGTGCTGACGGGTGTAACAAACTCGCAATCCAAACATCTAAAGAGACAGTCCCTCTGCGACTACGACCTCTCCTCCTCTGCTGATAGAGGTCGTAGTAGTGTCTCAAACTCTGATGAAGTCCAACTGAGTAAACAAACTCACCTCTCCTCTGCTGCCCTACTGGTCGGCGGTTGAATAAATCATAGTCAACAGGGATACACTCCTCATATGGAACTCCTAAAATTGGCAAGCCAGAAATGACATAGAAATCCCAGAGTGTAATCGTCATCTCATTGGGTCCAACCCAACAAGTCTTTGTGGTACAATCCCAATGCTCGATAATGCTTTGAAGCCAGGAAGAAGAAAGACGGCTATAATCAAACAAAGAAATAGAAATAGCTTCTTCATATACCCCTGCTTGCTTCAATACCTTCTGATGCATCTGAAGTGTGTAACGGGCCCACTTAACATAACCAGTCAAAGCCTGAATGGAACTACCAAACATGGGATCATAATGCCGCTCCTCAATCTCATGATGTAGCAACTGGTAGCTGAGTAATCTGACTACACCTGTATGTTCTGCAAAATAAGCTGCTGGTTGCAAAATGTCCTGATCCCCGTAACTCACTCCCTCAATGATACGGTCTAAAGAATCACCATCACTACGCCGTAATCTAAGTGTAATGATCCAATCTGCAGGATCATGTCCAACTGGCAAGTCTGAATCAAAGTGAGACATACGAGGTGATCGAGTAAATAAACCATCGTATATATCTCTGTCAGTCAACATTTCTCTATGCCAATACAGTCGATCTGAAACTGAAGCTGACTGTAAATGATCAAAGTTATCAATCTCCCTCCAAATATCTTCCTCTGAAGGCTCAGTTCTATGCATCGACGGATGTCTTCTCCAATTGGTCTGAAAAGATATAAGAAAACTGATTGAAATCATATAATCGATGATTGCAACGAATTACTTGCGTGAAAGTCACCCAAGAATTTCGTTGGGAGGCAATTTGTTGAAGAAAAAAAAAAAAGAAAAAAAAAAGGAAATATACAACTGGATCCTAAAAATGAATGCAGGGATTCCACCCTCTTACAGGTCTGTACTTGTTTGAAGGAAGTTCAGTCTAATTTGACCATGCAACTATTTCAACAATTAGACTTTCATGCAATCCTTCGAATGAAGATGAAAATGATGATTGCCATTAGCTAACTGTTGAAACATGAATATTGATACCAAAAGATCGGTGCTCGAACTAGAATATTGCAGTATTAAGTTCATAAGCAAAGGTCTACACTACTCAATACTCCTTTAAGTTATCCATACTTGGTAATAAAGACTGAGATTTCTCATTATCTTACTCTTTAAAACAGAATCTCCAACTCATTACCAATTCATGGAGTGAATTTAGCTTTCATCATTATTACAGACCTTTCAAAAAAAAATGATGATGATGAATATCCAACATCAGCAGCAGACGAGAACTACAATAAACCAAGAAATATGGAAATAGGAATTCAATGAAGAAAATTGATATTTCATGAAACAATGCATCCATTGGATATAATATAGTTATCCCAGAGCGGTACCATTCAAAAGAACAGTTTTCAGTTTTAATAACAACATACAACATATACTCAATAAAGATGACCAGACAACAAAAACGGAACCTAGAATGTTAGTACAGATCTTACTGTTTGTCTGTCTTGGGTATGGACAATCCATCCTTGAAGTTGACTAGCTTGTACCGAGGTATGCTTATAAATTGGATGTGGTTCAATGCCTTCTAGATATGGGTATTAGGTATAGAAGATATCCCCACCCTCTTCTAATGGAAGGATTACTACCCTGACTTTGACATTGTATTTCGATAACTTAGCATCCCCTAGTAATAAGGTGAAGTGTTACATGTAATAGCCGTCAAATACCTAGCTGCCCATAAACTTGATCCCAAGGGATTAGCTCCTCACCAAAGCTTTTCAACAATAGGAGACCTAATCAATGAGGTTGTTTGTTACCTTGAAGGTAAGATTCCCGTTCTTCTTTATAGAATAGCATTATAGGTGAATCTTTTCTTGATTGAGGGAATGCTGTATATCTTACCAGGGTAAATGATTAGACTGAGTACAGGCCTAGACTACAATAGTGTTTATGATAAACCTTTACTAATGTGCCAAGAGTCTGAAAGTCTTTTTTTGCTTGTGCTATTAGGGTCCACCGGTTATTACTTCATATTGTATTTACTCTGTCTATTAATAGATTACCTGGACAAGTATTTCTAAGTAGTCTCCTAGGTGCTCTAAGAGCTAAGTCTTTTATACATGCCAGTACTATGATAGTAAGTCCTCAAGCTAAATCCTAAGGAGACTCCGAGCTCCTGTATTCGGAGTAGAGATTATGCCTGCCCATAGGGACTTTTATCAAGAACTTGCCGATATACTTTACCTTGCTATGTATTTATCTTTCACCTGCAAATATTCTAATTGAAGCCATTGAGTAATTATTCCATAAGGTTAGAACTTTCAATCAAGGCCTCTCAATGTTTCTTTGGTCTTGTAGTTGGGTGCCTATTAATTAGGCTGTACACATAGTGGGTACCTTCTACCACTCTACCGGACAAGGTAATCTAAGTCTTGTTGGTTGTTACTGCTAGACTGACCAGTAGATATGTCCCTATTGGATAGCTATGGTACAAGAACTCTTAGACTTTGTCAGTCTTTCAAGCTAAGTAGCAATCATTACGATTTTCCCATGCTAGCCACACAATTTGTAGAACAGTTCTAAAGTGATTACCAAGATACTAAATTAGAATATTCATTATGTCATTCTAATGGAATTAATTAACACCTTAGTGCTTCAATTTTCATACTGCTGAAACAAAAGTCTTATCAAGACTAATGCCAGCACAATACAGCCTGCTTGATTCTTATTAGATACACACTCTCAAACACACATGTAAGCTAAAACTAACAAGAGTTTCAACTCATTTGGCTATCAACCAAGAGCACATTGCTGATCAGACAACATGATCACATAGACAAGATTACAGATGGGTATGAAAGCGGGTCTTATGACCTCCTTATTTAGCCCTACCGTCGAAGGTCAAAGTTAGATAAGGAGAACCGGGACGCCGAGATATTCTATAATAGAACCCCCAAAGAGAGACTTATTATCTACTTACCGTTCCCCCCGAAAAAGACAAGAAACTTGTCGGAAGCGTTGGTTTTTTCCAACGAAAGACGTGGGACTTGATGGGCGTAACATTCTTTTGCTTTTCTTAGGATATTTCTACTCAGCTTGAAAAGAAACCTCAAGCCGATAAGAGCTCTTCATCATGTTCGAGAATTTCGAAAGAAGAGAAGAACTTAGAGGTCAATCACGGCACACTTTCTATATATCTGTCTGGCTGCATGCTACAAGGAACCTCGCCTACACCACCGGCTTGTTCAAGAAGGGGCGGGGCGGGGCGGATCGCTCCTAAACGCAGCCATGATCCACTCACTATACGATTGATTCAAAATACGAAAAGATTCGCAATCGATAATACGATTCAAAGAGACAAGAACCTATTTGACTAATTCATGATCTGGCATGTACAGAATGAAAACTTTTTTCTTATCTACGAGAATTTCTGCTTCGCTGCGGCTGTACGACATGAGTTTCAGTATACCAAAGAAAGGTCAAACCCCGCTAAAGCACTGTCAAAATGTTGACTTCTAGCGCTAAAACCATTTGCTTGCAATGCCTTGAGTTTAGTTCTTGAGTTCGAGCCTTGAAAGTGAAGTATCCAGATTGACGTCTGAGTACTTTCTGGGGTACAGAGTTCTAGGTAGACTTGCTTCTTCCCACATGGGTTCTCTCATATGGGAGAGGCTAAGAGTACTTTTACTTAGCCCTATACGACCGTCCCCCGCAGTCTTTTAGTGGTGGTTGGCAGGTGGCGAACCTATCAACCCCTACTTAAAGGGTCAACTGTGGTGGTGGCTTGTCGACCAAACCCGACCCAAGGAACAAATGTTGGCGAGGTTGATGAGCTAGAGATGGAGTTCTTGGAAAGCACCTCTGTTCGTAACTGGATGGAGATGTGGCTTCGAGCACTCTCAGATCACGTTCGTCTTGTGTCTGATTCTATTGGCTTTCTTGGAATTGCCGATGGTTGTAAGCTCACCATATAGATCTGACTCGGACTGTGAAGTCCAACGTTTTGGTCTTATATGGAAGTTAGACACCAAAGCCAGCCAGTTGACTTAGATGTAGTTTGGGTTTTAGTGGAAGTTGTAGATTTTTAGACAGTCTATCCCAGAAATCAATAGATATTCTCCAGCAATCTACCTTAATGTTTCAGAAAGCTGGTACACCATGAAAGCTCTTCCTTAGGAAGTTTCCTTTGAATCGGAATAGCTAAAGTACCCTAAGACTAATTATGTCTATTAGCCCTATGGGTTCTAGAGAGAAGACATTCTCAAAAGGTAATTCAATAGCAGTTGTCCTTTCTTAGACTATTACTGCTCGTACAACCTTGAGGAATCTGTGCATCGAGACTCACATATGAGACTAGTGAAAGAAGTTACTTGCCCTAGTGCTACTCCCTGGCTTCCTTCCTCCACAGAAGACTTTCTAGAATTGTGTCACTTCCTTACATGGAAAGCTACCACCTCTTCTTCCTTCGGGTAGACTAAGAGCTCTTTCTAAAGCCTGACTTCAACTACCCCTTACAGGGAACTAAGATTGACTGCTTCGCTCCGCGCCTCTAGCCACAGACATGCTTGACTACCACAGACAGGAGACCGCCATTACTACTTTCACTATCTTTTCAGTAACACAGGCTTGGCTAGGTGAGTTTGATTACCGTGATAAAAGGAAAAGAGCTTGATATCAGGGCTTCTATCGGTGAAGAAAGGATATATACTGACCGAGATTGTTCCATGCCCGTGGTACAGATAACCTTTATCGGTTAAGCAATTAGATTGCCTATCAATAAGAGATTACCTTGGAGCACAGGAAATGGATTAGTTGATGTGGTCGATGCCTTGATACTTCTATATCCAGTGAGGGATGAGAGGTAGCTTACTGCATTCAACACCAGGGTGTTGAATAACAAGCTTCTTAGTTTACCTTCTTCATAGCTTCGGTATGGCACCTTATCTGTCAAGGATCTTGAATAGGATAGACAGCTTCGGCAAGTTTGTTTTTCCCGTTCCGGAACGGGAAATGAAAGAATCTAGAGATGGTTCCTATCGATAGAAAGTAAAAGATTCATAGTATACCAGGTTGAAGATACTTCGCTCATTTGCAATCAGCTAGGTCAGATTCTGGTAATGGATAACATTGGATCGAGATTAGTTGACCTTCAGCGGCAATAGCAACGAAATCAAGGGATTAGAGCTCTTCGGCTTCCCTTTTTCGATGATTACGAGTGTGAAATCATTGGTTCTACCCGATCTAAGGCAGATACCCATTCTCAAGTAGATCTAAGGTGTTCGTTCCTCGTAGGGGATCCTTTCATAGAGAGGCTAGGAATGTGAATGAATCCCTTTAGGGGTAACCATGTAGCAGAGTTCTGCAATCTTACGATAAGGGTTTTTTAGTACCCTCTCCCAGAGGTCGAGCAAAGACAAGCTAACCTCTCGCTTTGCTCGAGTCTAGCAATAGCAAGCTTACCTCTCCTTTCAGTCGAGTCTAACAGAAGTTACCCTCTCGCCTTGCTCGAGCAAAGACAAGCTGACCTCTCCTTTCGCTTTGCTCGAGTATAGCAAGCTATCCTTTCAGTAGAGTCAGTCGAGCTACTTTCTTTCTATACGAGATTCTATATATATAGACTCTCTTTTGTTTCTATACGAAATATCGTATCTAAATCAAAAGTAGAAAGATCTATCTAAGATCGGAAAGAGAGTCTAGAAAGAAAGAAGTGTTTTCGTACGGATCCACTTCCACTTCCTTCTCATCTCAAAACAAAAGGAATGCATCAACAAAACTGCCCTTCCATATGGATCGTCGTGGCATGAACTTTGAAAATAGATTAGTCTTCTTCTTGTTCTTGAATTTCAAGAAAAAAGAGAAGAAAAGAGCGGGTATTCACCCATCAATCAATGTTTTCGGGCGCTTACTCTGCCATCTCTTTTTGTCTGCTTCTGGAGGTTCCTGTCTTCAAGACTGTACCTTTACATGTGGGTCCTTCTATAGGCCTTTGTACTTCCACTGTAGCAATGCTTTGAGCCTTTCTCACAAAAAGCGGTTCCTGGACCGAAGAATTTCCATTCTCTGGTCTGTTCACATAATGCTTGGTGATAAAACGGATGAACCTGCTGATGCCTTACAATGTTGGCTGAAGTATTCTGTTGAACTGACGTAGATGCTTGGTGATCCGGCAAAGGGTTCTGAGAAATTCCTTGATTCTGCCTTCTGAAATGTGCCTAGATTTCCGAGACGATTCTGATCATTCAAGTAAGAAATCATATGAAAGAAAGTGTAAGATGACTCTAAGTCATGACCGGGATATCTGTGGAAAGGACAGAACTTGGAGGAAAAAAATCCTGGATGGAGAGGGGTCTCGTAGAAGCCGTAGCCAACGTAAGAAAGCCCTATGAATGATGGGGGAGACACTTCCTTGTAGAAAATTGAGCTAGGGGAATGTTATCGGGAGTGCTTTCACTGCTCTCGTCGTCTTGTGTTGTCGACGGTGCAGTTTCCACCTTCTTTCTTCTAAGAATAAGAAGAATCAAAGTCCAGGTTACTCATATTAGAATGTGAGTACTTAGAAAGACCGGCACTTAGGAAACACATTTCAGGGTAGAATAGGTTAAGAAGGGCTAGAAGTGAGTCTCTTTGGAGAGTGAGCAGGCAGTAGCAAACTTTTATCCAACTAAGGGTTTAGCAAGATCACTCGCTTCGGATGTGGGAAGGTTCCTACTTTGACTTTGTTGGTTTGTTTTTGTTGATAGACGGATGAAGCACCTGGTTTACGAATCAATCAAAGGAGCCACAAACCAAAGACTGTTTCAAAAGCATCCGAATTAGCATTCATAGACGTAGAAAGAGATCCCCTACGGCCTTTGCTATCGCTTGAAACTTCCCATAGGTCAGCCTATCTTCAAAGCTACTTTCTTAACAAACTCTAGCTCTAGGTTTGGAAAAAAGTTCTTCCTTAGGGGTCTTTTTCTTCGTTTTCTTTTGATTTTCACACCAGACTGATGTGAACCACATAAGCCTTCATGGATTTCAACCATGATTTTCTTAGCTTCATTCTCATCTACACAACGAAGCCACATTTGATCAAGACGATAAAGAATATCGTTGATCAGGGTGTATGAAAGAGCTCTTTTTTGGATTTGAAAAGCCAAAGAGTGATCAGTAGGAAGAAGACCATGTTTTAGGTCATTTTTTTCTTCTTTCTTATCATTAGAATTCATGACTGATTGACTATTTTCTGTTAACGATTGCTCGTCAAGATATACAGGAGACAAAATTTGTCGATTTTGAATTGTCACTTGGATTGTATCCTCAGTGGGATTAGAAAGCTCCTTGGCTAATTTTGCCAGAGCGTCTGCTTTGCTATTTTGACATCTGGGTATCCGGATAAGAGTAACACTAGGAATTTCTTCCAGAAGTGATAATACCCTTTGATGGTATGCATGAAGACCAGGTTTAGATACTTTACAGCAATTTGACTTAGAATCAATTGAGAATCACCATAAACCTTTCTAGTTTTGATACCCATCAAAATAGATAATTCAAGACCTAGGATTAGAGCTTCGTACTCAGCTTCATTGTTGGTACGAGGGTCTGTCAAAGCATATGCATATCGGAGAAGACCTCCTTCAGGAGATTAAACCAATACCAGCTTGAACTTGTGGTATTTTATCAACAGAATTGAACTTCATGGAGGATGCCCCATCAAAGTAAAGCTCCCATTCTTTCTTTTGAATGTTGTTCATCAGGCAATGTATCATTAAGAGGAGAATCTGCTGGAATAGGGTGTGCAGCAAGAAAATCAGCGAGGGCCTGACCCTTGACTGATTTTTGAGGAATCTATGTAATAGAAAACTGCAACAAGATAATAGCCCAACGGGCTAATCTTCCAGACAGGATTGGTCTTGTCATCAAGTATTGCAAAGGGTTAACTCGAGAGATCAAGTTCACTTTATGGGATAACATGTAATGCCTGAGTTTTTGAACTGCAAAGATGAGTGCTAAGCAGTCTTTTTCAATGGGAGGATATTTCATTTCTAATTTCTATTGGCAGAAATCGTTGGCTAAGATAGTAAAGAGCATTCTCTTTACCATGTTCATTGTTTTGAGCAAGTAAGGGCTCCTACTGATTCATCGAGTGCTGCTATGTAAAGAATCAGAGGTTTTCCCAGAATTGGGGAAGTTCACACTGGAGGATTAAGCAAATATTGCTTAATATCGTCAAAGGCCTTTTGGCATGACGAATCCCAGGCATTCTTTTTGGCTAAGGCAGCGAAGGGCTGACATCTGCCAGAGAGATTAGAGAGAAATCTTCTCAAGAAGCCAAGTCTTCCTTGAAGAGATCTTAATTGAGTCAAACTTTTCGGAGGTTCCATTTCATGAATTGCTTTGATTTTTGCGGGATCTATTTCGATTCCTCTATGTCGAACAAGAAATCCCAGGAATTTCCCAGAAGATACTCCGAAAGCACATTTGAAAGGATTCATTTTTCACCCGTATTTGCGAATGCGTTGGAAAACTGTTCGTAAGTCATTAACATGATTCTCAACAGTTTTGCTTTTTATGACGATATCGTCAATATAGCATTCTACTTCTTGATGTAAGAGTTCATCAAAAATTTGTGTCATGGCGCGTTGATAGGTTGCTTTCAAACCAAATGGCATGACTTTTTCTAGCAAGAAACACCGACAGGTGTTCTAAAAACCGTATCTTTTTCATCTTCTGGAGCCATTTTGATTTGGTTATATCCTGATAGACCATCCAACATGGAATTTGTAGCTGCTATGTCTATCATAATTTCTAGAATAGGAAGAGGAAATTCATCCTTAGGGCATGCTTTCTTGAGATCTCTATAATCAACACAGATGCGAAGCTGTCCATTTTTCTTACGGACAGGAACAAGACTGGCTATCCAGGTTGGATACTGTTCTTCCCTAATGAAACCCACATCAATTCATTTTTTTATTACCAATTGTTCTATATAAGGACGCATTCTCCTAGGTGCTTGTTTGACTGGGAGAATCTAAGAACTAATTGAGAATTTGTGAGTGACGATTTCAGGAGATAAGCCAGGCATTTCTGAATAACTCCATGCAAAACAGTCTCGAAATTCTTTCAAGACTTGGGTGATTTGTAAAATCATATGTTCTGTTAATGATTTACTAATATAGGTAGGACGAGGATCACTATCCGTCCCTATATGAATTTCAATTCATTCATCAACAGTGGATGGAGTTCCTTCCCCGGAATGATATCTTCTTCTACAGAGATCATAGCGCAATGAACAATTTTCAACTTTTTCTTGGATTTCTCTTGGAAACCAAGACCTCGTTTGCCTTTATTGGCTTTTCTTTGCCAAAGTCTAGAACATACCTTGGCATGTCTAGAAGACCAATGATGTGGAAGAATTTTGTTTGGTAACTAAAGGCGAAGAAACCTGTAGGTTCATCAGAGAAGTCAGATTCACAATGCATCCTTACTTCTGTATGTTCTGTTGGTACAGCATAGAACATAGTAGGAGTTTCTTTACAATCCTGGATAGGATGTAAATACATAGTTTTTAGTGAAGATATCACAGATGAAGTGAAAGAAGACAGATCTCGATAAGAGGAGAAATATGTACTTCCTTTTCAGATAGCTGATGTGAACCAAAACGAGGTGCTGGGTAGAGTATAAAACTCGGGTAAGATGTCTTCATCAGACTCCTCTTGATTGGATGTTGATAATCGGGAGAATACATGTTGGAGGACAGTTGGTTGAATCTCTTCATCAGATGAAGCGTATTGCAGAGTGATTTTTCCTTGAGGTAATATAGGAAAACTATCCTCAACATCAGCTCTGAAAGAGATGGATTCTCGGCCTCGACCTCGAGAATTCATCCTTCCTCCCCTTTTGGATGATAGAAGAGCAGGGGGTGGAGAAACTTTTTGATAATCAGATGAAATAGGTGTGAAAAAAAGGGGTTTAGCCATAAAGAAGCCGGTGAAAGAAAGTTCTTTTTTCAATGCGCATATTTGTAGTCTGTTCTTTTGCCGTTGGGAGAAAGCGTACAGCTTAGAAACTAGATCTTAGTGCTACTCCTGCCATTGGCAGTGTCCTTCCTTCTATTGGGAGTGCCTTTAGAGCCATTGGAAGAAAGCTTGCAGCAAGTGAGGAAAGATTAAGTAAGTATTTTAGCTTTTCACCGGATCAAGTTTTTTCCCGATTCAGACCCGACTAGAAGCTGGAAAGACGAGAATGCCTTGCATCAATGAACGACTGGCTAGGTTCGTTCGGTCTGTTTGGTTTGGGAAGTCTTCAAGAGGAACGAAGTACTCGAGCAAAGCGAGAGGATAGCTTGCTATACTCGACTGTGAAGGAGAGGATATAGAGATCTCTTTTTCTTTTTTCTAGACTTTTCCTATATCCGGATTCAAGAAAGAAAGTAGCTCGACTGAACACCCACCCAATCTCTCTTTTCTGTGTGTAGAAAAAGTATACAATGAATCTTTAGTCGATAAAGAAAAGAAAGAGAGATTTTCAATGATTCTCTCCTGAAAAGCTGTGCTGCTTTCAATCAAGTTCGAGAAGTACTTACACCAAGCGGGGACCGGCTTCGCTAGACCATTTTGGTCCGTCCGGGCTAGGCTCTATTGGGCGCTGGCTTATCGTAAACAAACAACAAACTTGATTCATAGCATACTTGTTATATACGGAAATCTATTTGAAAGAAACAAAACAGGATTTCTAGACTGAAATATCGTATCTAAATCAACAGTCGAACTCTCAGTCAAAGGTGCGCAGCAAAGAAAAAAAGTGGAAAAAAGGGAAGGCGCTAGAGAGAATGACGAGGAACTTCACATACATCAATAGTGAGAGGGGACAAGAGAAGAGAACACTGGAGATCATACAGAAAGCTATATCATAGGAAGAGTCCCCGGAAGAAGATTTTGCCCTACAGTGGTCTCACCTGGTGAACCTGTATTCAATGAAGCAAGCATCCCGCCCGGACCGCTCATGCACAACCGAAAGAAAAGAAAGAAGCGATCAAGCTAGTTCGTGAAACTTTCTGGCTTGGTTGCCCTAATGGAATGTGACCCCATTCCGTGGCTTCAATCGGACCCGTCCTTCCACTGCTTCAACTGCAGAGGCGGCTGACCTAGATGTCCCATCAATAGCGAAGGAAGTGGCTGAACTCCTTCTTTCGTCCCTGACTCGATTTCCTGAAGAAAGGGCGGGGGAGAATGTGATCGCCCCTCAATCAATCAGGCTAGCAGCGGAGATTCTTCCTGAAGATAGGCCCGGGCTCAGACCTTGCGATTGACCTAAGATAAGGAGTTTCCTTCCGCCCATCTTCCCCCGCTAAGTGGCTTTTGGCTATTTCATGTTCGGACTCGTACCTTCAGCCCCGAAATTTGATAAAGAAGTCCTGCGACCCTATCTTGCAA
Organism: Dendrobium chrysotoxum; assembly: GCA_019925795.1. Classification (NCBI taxonomy): domain Eukaryota; kingdom Viridiplantae; phylum Streptophyta; class Magnoliopsida; order Asparagales; family Orchidaceae; genus Dendrobium; species Dendrobium chrysotoxum. The sequence goes on from JAGFBR010000720.1 coordinate 140,313, forward strand.
TCTCATGAAATGGCGTTGTTGCATCTGTTCATGGGGAGGGGAGGGGTAGCCCCATCCCCGATCCTATGCTATTGCTATGCTCGAGCCCGAGCGGTTTCACTCTAATCCTATGTATCTGGCTTCGAACCCGAAGGTCAATCGGTCACAGATTTGAATGAGAATTGCGTATCTTGAGTGAGATGCTTTGCTACAAGCAGGGTCAACGGGCTTTGACTTCGTTGAGCTTCAAAGCATTCCCGCTCCCTTTGCAATCAAATCCCGGAACTACGGGGCTACAAACCAAAAGGTAGTTCAGTGGATGTGTCGAGTTCTACAGTCTTTCTTCCTCCCGAGATGGTCAATCCGTTTTCTAGAGAAGAGTTTACGTTAAGGGAATCAGTGTGGTCAGGGCCCTGACATCTCTTTCTCTGTTTTTGCCCCATACCTTTCCGCTCCGGTTCATGAAGGAAGGCAGTTCAGGTTAAGCAGTGGAGCACTCATCTCGAGACTGTGATGAATCTAAAAAGAGACTGTTCTCGCTACAAAATGTGAGAAAGAAGACAGGATAGGGGATCGCTCTACATAGCGTACATCAGAGACAGCGGGCGCATCTTCTAGCGCCGTTTCAGGCTACTCCATTCGATGTTGGTTTCCTTCCTGAAACTAGCTGCCACTCTCGTCGAATGTTCTTCGCTGACTTGGCACCGGCCTAAAAAGGAAGAGTCGGAACTCTTTGTCTCTCATCCCTGATCGAAGAAAGCTATGCAGTCATTCCTTCGAGTCCTGGTATTTTTCTTTTCCTCAATTCCCTCAACTGTGTTTACGGCGCCTCTTCCTTTCGATCAAGTGTGGGGAGTACTCGCTTCATTTCATTACGCTCGTTTGGTCTCGCCTCAAAACAATCGACCCTGATTTTCTTTTCATTTTCTTTTCAGAAGTGGTCATATTCATCTAGTTTTCTCGCTTTAGGAGTCTGAACAAAACCTAATGGATCCAACTTATAGAAGGACCCGAACCCGCGTATCGCCTTGGTGGAATCTAGAAAAGTTATGTCGAATTGCGATATGATTGAGAGGGCCCCTCTTTTAATGATGAGTAGGATCACATCACGACAGGGAACAAGCTCTTTGCGCCCCACGTATGGCTTATACTGTGATGTTCGATGAAGAAATAGTATGCCGAGGGGGCTGCTTGCTGTTTCGATTTCACTCGTTGAAGAATGTCTTTCCTTTTCAAAACTTGTATCTGGCGGGTTTCTAAACTATACAATCAAAAGTGATAAGGTAATATTCGCCCGAAGCCTTAGCATGGTTCTTAGTAGGATTTACCCACCCTTAGCAGGGTACCAAAGAACATGAGTATTCGCAAGTCTTTGGCAGCTAGGGTTGCAATTGGCTAGTAGGGTTTAGTATCTAAGCGGCTGGCTAATGTTGGGAATCCACCCATCTTGTCAGTAGAGTAAATCGCTCTTCTTCCTTGACCGGAGGTGTAAGTAACAATAGCAATCCTCCCTCAGTCCCAGGAAGTGATCCGGATCCGTAGTCGGTGTTCTTAGTGCTGTACGTGGTACGCACGCCTTAGTCTTAGACTAAATCTTTATGCCAGTAAATTTGAAGTCTTCCTATTCCCGGAGCCAAGGAATCTCTTTCTAGTGGCTAACTTTACCCAGAAGGTTAGGCCCTTCCAAGGCGTCTTATTATGCTCGCATGGGTGGTCTTTTTCTTTGAAGGCGTCCTAGAAAATGTGAACTACAAACTGTGAAAGTGAAAACTGAAACTAGAGTGGCTTACTTAAAGGGGAATCGGCAGTCTTGTCTTTTCTTCATTCTTCCTGTAAATCAGACTCCTGAAAGCACCTCCGGTCGAGTTTTCCAGGTCTAATGCACTAAAGGAACTGTCTGCTTCGTTTCCAATGCGTAGTAGTTCTCAAGTGTAGGAGGTGCTTTTAGCTTTGGAAAGAGTACGCGTGCCCGTATAGGTGGCGTGCCAGTCTAGTTGTCTTTCTGGTAATAGTTTGAGTTGCAGTTATGCTCCGTGGTGACGAAATGGTTTTCCTTTGAGTTGATGGTATGGGTGCAGGTATGGGTATTGGAAGTGTTAATAGTTTGGTGATTGTATTGCTAGATCTATTCTTCCTATACCTAATTCTCTAGTCATAGATGTATTGTTGCGAATGCGCCTCAGTCTCCAGTGTTTTAGGAAGTTAGCGAAGTTCCCAATGTGAGAGGAATAATTGCTTTCGCCCTAAGGCTTCATGAGAGCCTGAAAACTGGGGTTTGGTTCATGACTTCTTTTTTTCTTTTTCCTTTCGGGCCGGATCGGATAAAGAAAGGAGCTCAAAAATGAAAGATTCAGAAAAGTAGTCCTTACATCCCTCCGCAAGCATAAGTAGAGTCTCTGACTTCAATAGCCAGTCTTGTACTAATAGATTGCACAGTGCCCAGTCCTCTAAGATCTATTGACTGAGTAGTCTATAACTTCCGTATTCTCCTTCCTTGACTTCCCTTCCATTCAGCTCTCTAACTAAAGGAATGAATATCCTTCTAGTCCTTAAGCAGAGGAAAAAGGCATAGCTTCATTGAATCCTGTGGGACTACGATTTCCTCCTTCACTAGTATAGTACTGGTACTCTCTTGGAATTTGATTAAGAGGCCCTATCCCTAGTTCAAGGACTAAGTTATTTACATATCTACCTTTCTACCTTTACGAGTGCTAATGCTAATACCAACCTTTTTGAAACTAAGTGTAGGCTCTACAACCTTTAAGAACGTCGTGATTAAGATAGCTTTTGAAAGTCAGTCGTACTACCTGCCTTTATCAACTAAGTTGATATAGGACCGCCCTTTCTAAGCCCGCTTCTGCAGAACTCTTGGGACTAAGATTCCGTACCTAGTACAGTAAATCAGAGGATTAGACTATGTATGGATGTAGCTTACCCGAGATAGGTAGAGGAAGAGGAGGCAAGAACTTGCTCGGCATGTTCCTCCCTAACCTGAGAGAAATGAGCTGTTCAGGTACAGTAGTTTGGATACTATCCGGTAGCTTCACCGGCCGGCTAAAGAACGAATCTCTGCTGCGTGCTCAGATACGGGTTTTGAGAGTTGGGACGGGTATGGGGGAAAACCTCAACGGACGGTTATTCGATTGGATAAAGAGGTTACGAGTAAACTACTTCATCTCGATTCTGTACTGAAGGCGCTAGAATCGTTTCATGTATTATCAATGCAATGGAAAGGTATTCTACAAGATTAAGCCCTCTCTTACTAAGAAAATGGGGTATGAAACTCATTGGTATGCTTCCCAGGGCGCTAACCACTAATTCATGAAGACTTTACTACAGATGCTTATGGTGCGGGTGAGACTATCAGATACTTTGCCCGCCTTATCCATCTAACCATCTCTTACTGGATCAACCGAATCTACTGCTGCTCCAGCTACCCCTGTTCTAGCCACTTCCCATCCCTACGCGGGCCTTTCTCAAGCTACGGGCTTTGCAAGTGGAACTCAATTGGCTAAACCAAAAGATCCTAGTTGGTTCTTAAGCTCTTTGCCTCTTTGCTAGAGGAAAGCTCTCCCTCGTCCGGTTCTACTCTGACACTGAATTCTTCCTATCACGATCTCGAAAGTCTTCCATTTCCAACTAGGAAGAAAGGGTAAGGAATCTTCGTCTTATGGGTAGGTATCGGAGAAGGGGGTAAAAGAGACTCTGACTCTTGAATCTATTCCCCTCCCGCGAAAAGAACGTGCCTCAGGATCTACTTCGGGCGTCCTTCTTTCTATGGGGATGGGGGCGCCCCTCACAGTGGACGCGCTTTACTGGCAGATTTTCTTTTGAGTTGGAGCTAGCGCGTCGTGGAAGGAGAATAAGCAAAAGATGTTGCATAAGAAAAGTAAGACATCTCGCTAATCACTATCATCATCACGAGCTGTAGCTTCAACAGCTAGTAGATTTACCTGATTTTTCATATCCGGGAGTGCTTTTTCAAAAAGAAAAGGCACAATTCTATATACGAAATTGAATCAAAAAAGACGGGACGGGTTTACTGCATTACAAGTAGATTCATTTCTTCTCCTTAACACTTCACAGTAGAAGATAGCCTTGACTTCTTCTTTCTATACGATACGATATTGAAAATAGATTTCCGTATATAACAATCCAATCGTTCAGTCCTCTCGCCTTGCTCGAGTGGCCTAACGGCTCCTGCTGTATGCTATGGCTCATTCACTTGTTCCGAAAGGGGTCTTGAACGAATTGGAGAAGGTGTGCCGGAGCTTCTTGTGGGATAAAGGTCCTAACAGTCGGGGTCTTCACTATACCGCCTGGAGGGAGTTGTGTAAACCCAAGCGTATCGGGGGCCTTGGCTTCCATGCTTCGTCGAAATGGTTGAGCCCCCTTCGTGCTCGGATTGCATGGGATTTCCTCTCGGGGCCTGAAGGAAAGCTTCGGGACTCACTTTACTGTAGATATGGGTCGTGTCCTTGGGATCAGTCCGGGAGGAGGGGCGATTCGCCCAGCTGGAAGATCATTTGTAGTGGCGCGGAAAGTCTTCGGGACTGCATCAGGTGGAGGGTGGCCAATGGTCAAGACATTGAGGTGGTTAACCATGTTTGGATTTTGGACAAGGCCATTGCCGGGTGGCCGACGTTCGTCAATGTGGACATTCCGGATAATATGAAGGTTGCTGAGCTCCTTTCTGATGAGGGGATTTGGGATGGTGTGAGGCTTCTGCATTACTTTGGTGCCCCTCTGGCTGCTATTATTGCTCAGATCCCGATTGAGGCGAGTCTGCCTCGGGACAAGATTGAGCTTATCAAGTCATCCATTGGCTCGACCATTACAGCTGTAACCTACAGTTGGCAATTCGAGGATTGTGAGGACCCGGTCTGTGTGATCTATAAGCTCCGGCTACGACCCAGAGAGAAGCTTTTTTGGTGGAGGCTGTACAAAGGTATTATCCCGACGAACGCTTGGCTTAATGAGCGGGGGCTGCAGGACGATGTGAACTGTCCTTGCGGGTGCACTGTCATGGAGGACATTGATCATCTAACTACGGGCTGCAGGCAGCTCGCTGCCATCCTTGAGGTCCTAGGGAGGTGGGGCTTCGTCACTCCGAGATTTGGGAGTTTTCAGCAGCTGCGTATGGGCCTAGCTCGGGAGGTGGACTGCCCGGAGCATTGGGCCACTATCTACTGTCATGCTACCTATCAGAATCAGAATTGGAGGAACCGGAATGCGATCAAGCATGGCAAACCGGCCAACACTCCTACTGTCTTGGCTGCTGCGATTTTGGATGCCTTGGATTGAAACTTTCTTCCTAACCATCTGGAGCACTGGGGAACCATTCAATCCTATGGGTTGTTCTCTCACTCGTGCTGGTGCCCCCCCCTCCGGGTTGGTGAAAGTTGAATGTGGATGGTGCGCTCCAAAGATCGCACGCCGGGGGCATTGGGCTGGTGATCCGTGATTGTCAAGGGGTTCTTGTGGCTGCGGCTGGTTGGGAAGTCTCTCACTGGGACAGCACTCAAGTGGAGCTCCTAGCCATCTCTTACGTGGGACGGATCGTTTGTGACCAGATGTTCGAGGCGAAGGGGGTGATTATTGAAGGGGACAATGCTGGCGTGATTCAATATATGCAGAATTTCAAGCAGCATGCGGATTGGAGGTCACGGCCTACCGAGGGGGACAAGTTTGACTGGATGAGTCTTTTTCATAAAGTCATTTTTGTACATACCTATAGGAGATATAATCGAGCTGCTCATTTTTGTGCCCAAAGGGCAATACATAGTTCCTTTTTTTGGTCTTTACAGGATAGAAGCTATGATTGTATCCCTCAATAGTTTTTGCTTATTCTTGAGGAAGATAGAAAGTTTTCTTTTTCTTAGGTCCTTTTTTGGGCTTTGGAGGCGGAATTGCAAGAATCTGAAATGATTATTGATAATCCGGTCAGTCCAATTCAAACTCTTGACGAATTAGGTCATCAAGAATCTGGTATGATGATGGATTTGGCCACCGATAGCACTAGCCCTGGTGTGATGGATGTTGCGGCGGATTTGTCCGGCCGGCTGACTCAGACGGATGTTGGTATGTGTATGAATGAGGTCCACGACCTGGTAGCGATACAGGATATGGAGGTGGCTACGTCCGCTGTGGAACCTGATGGGCGGGAGCTACCTATTCTTGAAAGTGACCGAAATTGCACAGAAGCTGTTTGTGTTAATGCCCCAACCGCTGGGATGTCTACGCTGCAAGGGGATGCAGGGGCAGGGTCCGGTAGTTTGAAAAAGCCATTGCAAAGGAACAACGTTGGTGTAAGTAAGGCCTGGACGAAACCTCAACCAATCCGAATTTTGGAATTTTATGGGAGAAAATGGGATGGTGATGCTCAACCTGGACCGTGCGAAGGAAAAGATCCAAAAGCTGAATTGTGCTTTGGTTGGATGCTTGCTTGGCCGTCGACTTCCGTTTTGGGTAGTTCAGAATGAGGTTCATCGTAAATGGGGACATTTGGGGCTACAGAAAATTACCCCAATGGGAATGGATTGCTTTATTTGCTGGTTTGATTCGGCTGATGCTAGGAACAACGTTCTCCTGGGGGGGCCTTGGTACATAGCCGGGCAAATTCTTGGTATTGATAAATGGGCGCCGGGTCTCTCGGCCAAAACGATGAAAGGTTTTTCCGGGTTAGGTTTCCTAACCTTCCCCTTGAATACTGGGATGAGTCTAACTTGGCTAGACTTGCGGCTGCTATTGGGGAACCGCTTTTCATTGATGCCCAAACTCAGAAATGGGACAGATGTGGGTTTGCTCGTGTCTGCATCCGGATTGATTTATCCAGAAGCTTAGCTAAAGGTATTTGGGCCCAAGGCCTCAAAGGGAGGTTCTTTCAACACTTGGAATACGAAGGCATCCCTCTCCTTTGTATGAACTGTGGGCGCATTGGCCATAAGACCGAGACTTGTACGATGGGCCTTACTCCAACTAAAAGGGGACCTATTGAGACGATGCCTATGTCTGATCCCTCGTCGCACGGGATGAAGAATGCTGTTGTTATGTACACTCCGAAAATGGATAATGCTGAATCATCTGGTTGGGTGCTAGTGATGGTCTGAGTCAGGAGGTGGAGGAAGGTGAATGGACGGTGGTTTCCCGGAGACGGAGAAAGACAGCTGACAAAGCCAACAAAAAGAAGGCTATGGGTCCAAATAAGGAATGGCGGGAGGTCCGGTCGGAGAAGAATGCTGCTGCTAGGCAGGAACAGCAACAAAATTCGGAGACTAAGGACATGGCTGCGGTCAGCCCTATGAAGGAGAACACGGTTGCGGGTGTGCAGAATACTCAGCTTGCTTCTTCGGTTTCAATTGAGCAGAAAAATTGTGCCACGCCCCAGGCTACTTTGAGTGGTCTGACGCCAAAGGGCCTTGCCCTTTCTGAGGGCATGATTGGAAAAGCTGGAATTTCGAAACCAAGATGGAAGAGGGACAGAAGATCTAAATCCCACCTTTTCAAAGAATTGGCTAGTCTCGGTACATTGGGTTTTCTCCCCCGTACTCGTCAAGCTGGGACGTTGACCCCTACGGTTCAGGGGATTTAGGATAATATTCAATTGGAAGGATGTCTGAATGGCGGCGGGGACGCCTCCCCTTTGGTTGCCAATGACTAGTATCATTTGGTGGAATTGCAGGGGAGCTCGCAAGAACTCTGCGAGCAACTACCTACGGCAACTGGTAGGTGATTCTAATGTTGGGATTGTTGGTCTGACTGAAACTAAGGTTGAAAACTTCAGCCGGAAGGATGTTGATAAGTGAATTGGAAGAAACTGGGATTTCTTTTTCCAAGCGTCGGCAGGCAAGTCTGGTGGTATCATGGTTATGTGGCGGAAAGAGCTTGTTTCCTTTCAAGTTGTTTCGCATTCTGATCAATGCGTGATGGGGCATGTCCAACTGGCGAATGGTTTGACTTGGGAATTAGCTGTGGTGTATGCTCATAAGGATAGACATATAAGAAGGCGTCTCTGGGAGGAAATTGCTGCAGGTCACACGGTGGGTTCCCCCATGGTGGTCGGTGGTGATTTTCACTGCATTGTCTCTCAGGGAGAAAAAAAGGGAGGTAAACAGTTCAGGTATTCTTTGGCGGTTCAAGAGATGGAAGATTTCATGTCTAGAAATGACTTGCGGGACCCTGGTTTCACGGGGCCTATTTATACCTGGTCTAACAACAAGGAAGCTCGTAGTAAAATCTGGGCCAGGCTAGATCGCTGCCTAGTCAACTCGGAAGTCTTAGTTTCTTTTCAGGTAATGAAATGTTCCTTCAGATAAGCTTCAAAGAAAGTGCCGAAGAACGCTTCGGGCTCTCTTCTTTTGGAGTAAGAACAAGCTTAAGGATCTTTCTACTCTGAAAGAGGAGCTTCAAAAGGAAGGAAATTGATAGTCTCCAGGAGTTGGAATGCTCGGCTACGGGGCTAAGCCCGGCTGAAGCTGACGGTCTTAGACACAAGGTCCAGCTTTTGAATTGAACTTTGGCCAAAATGACAGGCTGGTGGAAGCAACGTGCGAAGGTCAGGTGGATCGAGGATGGGGATGCCAACACTCAATTTTTCCATTCGGTTGCTTCTGGCCGCCGGAGGGCTAACCGGATTATTGAAATGAGACACCCGGATGGTGAGACCACTACTGATAGCCAGGATATCTTTCGGATAATCTCTGATTTCTTCCAGCATAAGTGGATGGAGCAACCGATAACTGTTATGAATTGGCCGACTCTCTTGGAGAAGCGTGAAATTGTTTGCCAATTCCAAGGTGCTTTGGAAGGCAACATTACTGATGAGGAAATTGGGAAGGTGGTAAAATCCTTAGGGTCCAATCGGGCGCCTGGTAGAGATGGAATCACGGCCTCTTTCTTCCAGAAATTTTGGCACATTGTTGGTAGGGATGTCATTGATGCTTGCTCAGAATTTTTCAATTCAAATACTATGCCCGATCATTGGAAAGAGACGGTCCTGGTTTTGATTCCGAAGGTGAATAAGCCGGATCACCCATCCAAGTTAAGGCCCATTAGCCTTTGCCAGACGATATATAAGATTGTTGCCAAGATCTTGGTGAATCGCCTGAAGGGGCTTCTCCCTAAGATCATTTCGGAGGAGCAGGCTGCCTTTGTTCCGGGCAGATCGATTTCTTCACTGGCTCAGGAGATTGTTAATAAGTTCAAAACTTCCACCTCGACCATGGGATTTATGGCTCTTAAGATTGATATGGAGCAGGCGTATGAGAAAATGTCTTGGAAAACACTTGAACAGGTTCTCAACTTGATGGGTTTCCCGGAACGCTTTTGCAGATGGGTGTTAAGCTGTGTCATGGCTCCTCGTTTTTCTCTGTTGATCAATGGGCAGCTTACGGATTGGATAACGGCGCAATGTGGCTTTCGACAAGGGTGTCCCTTGTCGCCTTATCTTTTCATTCTGTGCTCGGAGTTGCTCTCTACCGCCTTTCGCCAACGTCAGAATTTGGCGGGCGTTCCCGTCTGCAATGGGGGCTCCAGACTGACGCACCTTCTTTATGCTGACGATATTTTGATTTTTTCAGGTACCTCGGGTGCGGAAGTATCTTCTGTGAATTCTCTTATCCAGGATTACTGCTCCTGGACGGGGCAAAGGGTGAACCAGGGGAAATCGGCTGTCCTCTTCAGCAAGCTTCTTCCCAATTGGAAGAAGAACCGGCTGGCCCGTAATCTGGGGTTTCGCAAGGTGGAGGAAATCGAAGATTTGGGGACCAAGTTGGCCATGAGAAAGCTGAATAAGGCTGACTTTGCACCGTTGATCCAAAAGACCAGGAACTCTGTTATGGCTTGGGGGAATCGTCATTTATCCTTGGCAGGAAGGGTCACGCTGATCAACTCGTCGCTCATTCCCTCGATTATGTATGCTATGGTCCATTCTCTCATTCCCAAATCGGTGCTTGAGGAAGTGGAAAAAATTTGCAGAAGTTTTTTATGGGATAAAAGTAATCAAGTGAAAGGCCTTCATTATGCGGCCTGGTCTAAAGTTTGCAAACCGAGATCTCTTGGTGGCCTCGGGTTT
>JAGFBR010000721.1:0-60610 GCA_019925795.1 Dendrobium chrysotoxum
GGGGGGGGGGGGGGGGGGGGGGGGGGGGGGGGGGGGGGGGGGGGGGGGGGGGGGGGGGGGGGGGGGGGGGGGGGGGGGGGGGGGGGGGGGGGGGGGGGGGGGGGGGGGGGGGGGGGGGGGGGGGGGGGGGGGGGGGGGGGGGGGGGGGGGGGGGGGGGGGGGGGGGGGGGGGGGGGGGGGGGGGGGGGGGGGGGGGGGGGGGGGGGGGGGGGGGGGGGGGGGGGGGGGGGGGGGGGGGGGGGGGGGGGGGGGGGGGGGGGGGGGGGGGGGGGGGGGGGGGGGGGGGGGGGGGGGGGGGGGGGGGGGGGGGGGGGGGGGGGGGGGGGGGGGGGGGGGGGGGGGGGGGGGGGGGGGGGGGGGGGGGGGGGGGGGGGGGGGGGGGGGGGGGGGGGGGGGGGGGGGGGGGGGGGGGGGGGGGGGGGGGGGGGGGGGGGGGGGGGGGGGGGGGGGGGGGGGGGGGGGGGGGGGGGGGGGGGGGGGGGGGGGGGGGGGGGGGGGGGGGGGGGGGGGGGGGGGGGGGGGGGGGGGGGGGGGGGGGGGGGGGGGGGGGGGGGGGGGGGGGGGGGGGGGGGGGGGGGGGGGGGGGGGGGGGGGGGGGGGGGGGGGGGGGGGGGGGGGGGGGGGGGGGGGGGGGGGGGGGGGGGGGGGGGGGGGGGGGGGGGGGGGGGGGGGGGGGGGGGGGGGGGGGGGGGGGGGGGGGGGGGGGGGGGGGGGGGGGGGGGGGGGGGGGGGGGGGGGGGGGGGGGGGGGGGGGGGGGGGGGGGGGGGGGGGGGGGGGGGGGGGGGGGGGGGGGGGGGGGGGGGGGGGGGGGGGGGGGGGGGGGGGGGGGGGGGGGGGGGGGGGGGGGGGGGGGGGGGGGGGGGGGGGGGGGGGGGGGGGGGGGGGGGGGGGGGGGGGGGGGGGGGGGGGGGGGGGGGGGGGGGGGGGGGGGGGGGGGGGGGGGGGGGGGGGGGGGGGGGGGGGGGGGGGGGGGGGGGGGGGGGGGGGGGGGGGGGGGGGGGGGGGGGGGGGGGGGGGGGGGGGGGGGGGGGGGGGGGGGGGGGGGGGGGGGGGGGGGGGGGGGGGGGGGGGGGGGGGGGGGGGGGGGGGGGGGGGGGGGGGGGGGGGGGGGGGGGGGGGGGGGGGGGGGGGGGGGGGGGGGGGGGGGGGGGGGGGGGGGGGGGGGGGGGGGGGGGGGGGGGGGGGGGGGGGGGGGGGGGGGGGGGGGGGGGGGGGGGGGGGGGGGGGGGGGGGGGGGGGGGGGGGGGGGGGGGGGGGGGGGGGGGGGGGGGGGGGGGGGGGGGGGGGGGGGGGGGGGGGGGGGGGGGGGGGGGGGGGGGGGGGGGGGGGGGGGGGGGGGGGGGGGGGGGGGGGGGGGGGGGGGGGGGGGGGGGGGGGGGGGGGGGGGGGGGGGGGGGGGGGGGGGGGGGGGGGGGGGGGGGGGGGGGGGGGGGGGGGGGGGGGGGGGGGGGGGGGGGGGGGGGGGGGGGGGGGGGGGGGGGGGGGGGGGGGGGGGGGGGGGGGGGGGGGGGGGGGGGGGGGGGGGGGGGGGGGGGGGGGGGGGGGGGGGGGGGGGGGGGGGGGGGGGGGGGGGGGGGGGGGGGGGGGGGGGGGGGGGGGGGGGGGGGGGGGGGGGGGGGGGGGGGGGGGGGGGGGGGGGGGGGGGGGGGGGGGGGGGGGGGGGGGGGGGGGGGGGGGGGGGGGGGGGGGGGGGGGGGGGGGGGGGGGGGGGGGGGGGGGGGGGGGGGGGGGGGGGGGGGGGGGGGGGGGGGGGGGGGGGGGGGGGGGGGGGGGGGGGGGGGGGGGGGGGGGGGGGGGGGGGGGGGGGGGGGGGGGGGGGGGGGGGGGGGGGGGGGGGGGGGGGGGGGGGGGGGGGGGGGGGGGGGGGGGGGGGGGGGGGGGGGGGGGGGGGGGGGGGGGGGGGGGGGGGGGGGGGGGGGGGGGGGGGGGGGGGGGGGGGGGGGGGGGGGGGGGGGGGGGGGGGGGGGGGGGGGGGGGGGGGGGGGGGGGGGGGGGGGGGGGGGGGGGGGGGGGGGGGGGGGGGGGGGGGGGGGGGGGGGGGGGGGGGGGGGGGGGGGGGGGGGGGGGGGGGGGGGGGGGGGGGGGGGGGGGGGGGGGGGGGGGGGGGGGGGGGGGGGGGGGGGGGGGGGGGGGGGGGGGGGGGGGGGGGGGGGGGGGGGGGGGGGGGGGGGGGGGGGGGGGGGGGGGGGGGGGGGGGGGGGGGGGGGGGGGGGGGGGGGGGGGGGGGGGGGGGGGGGGGGGGGGGGGGGGGGGGGGGGGGGGGGGGGGGGGGGGGGGGGGGGGGGGGGGGGGGGGGGGGGGGGGGGGGGGGGGGGGGGGGGGGGGGGGGGGGGGGGGGGGGGGGGGGGGGGGGGGGGGGGGGGGGGGGGGGGGGGGGGGGGGGGGGGGGGGGGGGGGGGGGGGGGGGGGGGGGGGGGGGGGGGGGGGGGGGGGGGGGGGGGGGGGGGGGGGGGGGGGGGGGGGGGGGGGGGGGGGGGGGGGGGGGGGGGGGGGGGGGGGGGGGGGGGGGGGGGGGGGGGGGGGGGGGGGGGGGGGGGGGGGGGGGGGGGGGGGGGGGGGGGGGGGGGGGGGGGGGGGGGGGGGGGGGGGGGGGGGGGGGGGGGGGGGGGGGGGGGGGGGGGGGGGGGGGGGGGGGGGGGGGGGGGGGGGGGGGGGGGGGGGGGGGGGGGGGGGGGGGGGGGGGGGGGGGGGGGGGGGGGGGGGGGGGGGGGGGGGGGGGGGGGGGGGGGGGGGGGGGGGGGGGGGGGGGGGGGGGGGGGGGGGGGGGGGGGGGGGGGGGGGGGGGGGGGGGGGGGGGGGGGGGGGGGGGGGGGGGGGGGGGGGGGGGGGGGGGGGGGGGGGGGGGGGGGGGGGGGGGGGGGGGGGGGGGGGGGGGGGGGGGGGGGGGGGGGGGGGGGGGGGGGGGGGGGGGGGGGGGGGGGGGGGGGGGGGGGGGGGGGGGGGGGGGGGGGGGGGGGGGGGGGGGGGGGGGGGGGGGGGGGGGGGGGGGGGGGGGGGGGGGGGGGGGGGGGGGGGGGGGGGGGGGGGGGGGGGGGGGGGGGGGGGGGGGGGGGGGGGGGGGGGGGGGGGGGGGGGGGGGGGGGGGGGGGGGGGGGGGGGGGGGGGGGGGGGGGGGGGGGGGGGGGGGGGGGGGGGGGGGGGGGGGGGGGGGGGGGGGGGGGGGGGGGGGGGGGGGGGGGGGGGGGGGGGGGGGGGGGGGGGGGGGGGGGGGGGGGGGGGGGGGGGGGGGGGGGGGGGGGGGGGGGGGGGGGGGGGGGGGGGGGGGGGGGGGGGGGGGGGGGGGGGGGGGGGGGGGGGGGGGGGGGGGGGGGGGGGGGGGGGGGGGGGGGGGGGGGGGGGGGGGGGGGGGGGGGGGGGGGGGGGGGGGGGGGGGGGGGGGGGGGGGGGGGGGGGGGGGGGGGGGGGGGGGGGGGGGGGGGGGGGGGGGGGGGGGGGGGGGGGGGGGGGGGGGGGGGGGGGGGGGGGGGGGGGGGGGGGGGGGGGGGGGGGGGGGGGGGGGGGGGGGGGGGGGGGGGGGGGGGGGGGGGGGGGGGGGGGGGGGGGGGGGGGGGGGGGGGGGGGGGGGGGGGGGGGGGGGGGGGGGGGGGGGGGGGGGGGGGGGGGGGGGGGGGGGGGGGGGGGGGGGGGGGGGGGGGGGGGGGGGGGGGGGGGGGGGGGGGGGGGGGGGGGGGGGGGGGGGGGGGGGGGGGGGGGGGGGGGGGGGGGGGGGGGGGGGGGGGGGGGGGGGGGGGGGGGGGGGGGGGGGGGGGGGGGGGGGGGGGGGGGGGGGGGGGGGGGGGGGGGGGGGGGGGGGGGGGGGGGGGGGGGGGGGGGGGGGGGGGGGGGGGGGGGGGGGGGGGGGGGGGGGGGGGGGGGGGGGGGGGGGGGGGGGGGGGGGGGGGGGGGGGGGGGGGGGGGGGGGGGGGGGGGGGGGGGGGGGGGGGGGGGGGGGGGGGGGGGGGGGGGGGGGGGGGGGGGGGGGGGGGGGGGGGGGGGGGGGGGGGGGGGGGGGGGGGGGGGGGGGGGGGGGGGGGGGGGGGGGGGGGGGGGGGGGGGGGGGGGGGGGGGGGGGGGGGGGGGGGGGGGGGGGGGGGGGGGGGGGGGGGGGGGGGGGGGGGGGGGGGGGGGGGGGGGGGGGGGGGGGGGGGGGGGGGGGGGGGGGGGGGGGGGGGGGGGGGGGGGGGGGGGGGGGGGGGGGGGGGGGGGGGGGGGGGGGGGGGGGGGGGGGGGGGGGGGGGGGGGGGGGGGGGGGGGGGGGGGGGGGGGGGGGGGGGGGGGGGGGGGGGGGGGGGGGGGGGGGGGGGGGGGGGGGGGGGGGGGGGGGGGGGGGGGGGGGGGGGGGGGGGGGGGGGGGGGGGGGGGGGGGGGGGGGGGGGGGGGGGGGGGGGGGGGGGGGGGGGGGGGGGGGGGGGGGGGGGGGGGGGGGGGGGGGGGGGGGGGGGGGGGGGGGGGGGGGGGGGGGGGGGGGGGGGGGGGGGGGGGGGGGGGGGGGGGGGGGGGGGGGGGGGGGGGGGGGGGGGGGGGGGGGGGGGGGGGGGGGGGGGGGGGGGGGGGGGGGGGGGGGGGGGGGGGGGGGGGGGGGGGGGGGGGGGGGGGGGGGGGGGGGGGGGGGGGGGGGGGGGGGGGGGGGGGGGGGGGGGGGGGGGGGGGGGGGGGGGGGGGGGGGGGGGGGGGGGGGGGGGGGGGGGGGGGGGGGGGGGGGGGGGGGGGGGGGGGGGGGGGGGGGGGGGGGGGGGGGGGGGGGGGGGGGGGGGGGGGGGGGGGGGGGGGGGGGGGGGGGGGGGGGGGGGGGGGGGGGGGGGGGGGGGGGGGGGGGGGGGGGGGGGGGGGGGGGGGGGGGGGGGGGGGGGGGGGGGGGGGGGGGGGGGGGGGGGGGGGGGGGGGGGGGGGGGGGGGGGGGGGGGGGGGGGGGGGGGGGGGGGGGGGGGGGGGGGGGGGGGGGGGGGGGGGGGGGGGGGGGGGGGGGGGGGGGGGGGGGGGGGGGGGGGGGGGGGGGGGGGGGGGGGGGGGGGGGGGGGGGGGGGGGGGGGGGGGGGGGGGGGGGGGGGGGGGGGGGGGGGGGGGGGGGGGGGGGGGGGGGGGGGGGGGGGGGGGGGGGGGGGGGGGGGGGGGGGGGGGGGGGGGGGGGGGGGGGGGGGGGGGGGGGGGGGGGGGGGGGGGGGGGGGGGGGGGGGGGGGGGGGGGGGGGGGGGGGGGGGGGGGGGGGGGGGGGGGGGGGGGGGGGGGGGGGGGGGGGGGGGGGGGGGGGGGGGGGGGGGGGGGGGGGGGGGGGGGGGGGGGGGGGGGGGGGGGGGGGGGGGGGGGGGGGGGGGGGGGGGGGGGGGGGGGGGGGGGGGGGGGGGGGGGGGGGGGGGGGGGGGGGGGGGGGGGGGGGGGGGGGGGGGGGGGGGGGGGGGGGGGGGGGGGGGGGGGGGGGGGGGGGGGGGGGGGGGGGGGGGGGGGGGGGGGGGGGGGGGGGGGGGGGGGGGGGGGGGGGGGGGGGGGGGGGGGGGGGGGGGGGGGGGGGGGGGGGGGGGGGGGGGGGGGGGGGGGGGGGGGGGGGGGGGGGGGGGGGGGGGGGGGGGGGGGGGGGGGGGGGGGGGGGGGGGGGGGGGGGGGGGGGGGGGGGGGGGGGGGGGGGGGGGGGGGGGGGGGGGGGGGGGGGGGGGGGGGGGGGGGGGGGGGGGGGGGGGGGGGGGGGGGGGGGGGGGGGGGGGGGGGGGGGGGGGGGGGGGGGGGGGGGGGGGGGGGGGGGGGGGGGGGGGGGGGGGGGGGGGGGGGGGGGGGGGGGGGGGGGGGGGGGGGGGGGGGGGGGGGGGGGGGGGGGGGGGGGGGGGGGGGGGGGGGGGGGGGGGGGGGGGGGGGGGGGGGGGGGGGGGGGGGGGGGGGGGGGGGGGGGGGGGGGGGGGGGGGGGGGGGGGGGGGGGGGGGGGGGGGGGGGGGGGGGGGGGGGGGGGGGGGGGGGGGGGGGGGGGGGGGGGGGGGGGGGGGGGGGGGGGGGGGGGGGGGGGGGGGGGGGGGGGGGGGGGGGGGGGGGGGGGGGGGGGGGGGGGGGGGGGGGGGGGGGGGGGGGGGGGGGGGGGGGGGGGGGGGGGGGGGGGGGGGGGGGGGGGGGGGGGGGGGGGGGGGGGGGGGGGGGGGGGGGGGGGGGGGGGGGGGGGGGGGGGGGGGGGGGGGGGGGGGGGGGGGGGGGGGGGGGGGGGGGGGGGGGGGGGGGGGGGGGGGGGGGGGGGGGGGGGGGGGGGGGGGGGGGGGGGGGGGGGGGGGGGGGGGGGGGGGGGGGGGGGGGGGGGGGGGGGGGGGGGGGGGGGGGGGGGGGGGGGGGGGGGGGGGGGGGGGGGGGGGGGGGGGGGGGGGGGGGGGGGGGGGGGGGGGGGGGGGGGGGGGGGGGGGGGGGGGGGGGGGGGGGGGGGGGGGGGGGGGGGGGGGGGGGGGGGGGGGGGGGGGGGGGGGGGGGGGGGGGGGGGGGGGGGGGGGGGGGGGGGGGGGGGGGGGGGGGGGGGGGGGGGGGGGGGGGGGGGGGGGGGGGGGGGGGGGGGGGGGGGGGGGGGGGGGGGGGGGGGGGGGGGGGGGGGGGGGGGGGGGGGGGGGGGGGGGGGGGGGGGGGGGGGGGGGGGGGGGGGGGGGGGGGGGGGGGGGGGGGGGGGGGGGGGGGGGGGGGGGGGGGGGGGGGGGGGGGGGGGGGGGGGGGGGGGGGGGGGGGGGGGGGGGGGGGGGGGGGGGGGGGGGGGGGGGGGGGGGGGGGGGGGGGGGGGGGGGGGGGGGGGGGGGGGGGGGGGGGGGGGGGGGGGGGGGGGGGGGGGGGGGGGGGGGGGGGGGGGGGGGGGGGGGGGGGGGGGGGGGGGGGGGGGGGGGGGGGGGGGGGGGGGGGGGGGGGGGGGGGGGGGGGGGGGGGGGGGGGGGGGGGGGGGGGGGGGGGGGGGGGGGGGGGGGGGGGGGGGGGGGGGGGGGGGGGGGGGGGGGGGGGGGGGGGGGGGGGGGGGGGGGGGGGGGGGGGGGGGGGGGGGGGGGGGGGGGGGGGGGGGGGGGGGGGGGGGGGGGGGGGGGGGGGGGGGGGGGGGGGGGGGGGGGGGGGGGGGGGGGGGGGGGGGGGGGGGGGGGGGGGGGGGGGGGGGGGGGGGGGGGGGGGGGGGGGGGGGGGGGGGGGGGGGGGGGGGGGGGGGGGGGGGGGGGGGGGGGGGGGGGGGGGGGGGGGGGGGGGGGGGGGGGGGGGGGGGGGGGGGGGGGGGGGGGGGGGGGGGGGGGGGGGGGGGGGGGGGGGGGGGGGGGGGGGGGGGGGGGGGGGGGGGGGGGGGGGGGGGGGGGGGGGGGGGGGGGGGGGGGGGGGGGGGGGGGGGGGGGGGGGGGGGGGGGGGGGGGGGGGGGGGGGGGGGGGGGGGGGGGGGGGGGGGGGGGGGGGGGGGGGGGGGGGGGGGGGGGGGGGGGGGGGGGGGGGGGGGGGGGGGGGGGGGGGGGGGGGGGGGGGGGGGGGGGGGGGGGGGGGGGGGGGGGGGGGGGGGGGGGGGGGGGGGGGGGGGGGGGGGGGGGGGGGGGGGGGGGGGGGGGGGGGGGGGGGGGGGGGGGGGGGGGGGGGGGGGGGGGGGGGGGGGGGGGGGGGGGGGGGGGGGGGGGGGGGGGGGGGGGGGGGGGGGGGGGGGGGGGGGGGGGGGGGGGGGGGGGGGGGGGGGGGGGGGGGGGGGGGGGGGGGGGGGGGGGGGGGGGGGGGGGGGGGGGGGGGGGGGGGGGGGGGGGGGGGGGGGGGGGGGGGGGGGGGGGGGGGGGGGGGGGGGGGGGGGGGGGGGGGGGGGGGGGGGGGGGGGGGGGGGGGGGGGGGGGGGGGGGGGGGGGGGGGGGGGGGGGGGGGGGGGGGGGGGGGGGGGGGGGGGGGGGGGGGGGGGGGGGGGGGGGGGGGGGGGGGGGGGGGGGGGGGGGGGGGGGGGGGGGGGGGGGGGGGGGGGGGGGGGGGGGGGGGGGGGGGGGGGGGGGGGGGGGGGGGGGGGGGGGGGGGGGGGGGGGGGGGGGGGGGGGGGGGGGGGGGGGGGGGGGGGGGGGGGGGGGGGGGGGGGGGGGGGGGGGGGGGGGGGGGGGGGGGGGGGGGGGGGGGGGGGGGGGGGGGGGGGGGGGGGGGGGGGGGGGGGGGGGGGGGGGGGGGGGGGGGGGGGGGGGGGGGGGGGGGGGGGGGGGGGGGGGGGGGGGGGGGGGGGGGGGGGGGGGGGGGGGGGGGGGGGGGGGGGGGGGGGGGGGGGGGGGGGGGGGGGGGGGGGGGGGGGGGGGGGGGGGGGGGGGGGGGGGGGGGGGGGGGGGGGGGGGGGGGGGGGGGGGGGGGGGGGGGGGGGGGGGGGGGGGGGGGGGGGGGGGGGGGGGGGGGGGGGGGGGGGGGGGGGGGGGGGGGGGGGGGGGGGGGGGGGGGGGGGGGGGGGGGGGGGGGGGGGGGGGGGGGGGGGGGGGGGGGGGGGGGGGGGGGGGGGGGGGGGGGGGGGGGGGGGGGGGGGGGGGGGGGGGGGGGGGGGGGGGGGGGGGGGGGGGGGGGGGGGGGGGGGGGGGGGGGGGGGGGGGGGGGGGGGGGGGGGGGGGGGGGGGGGGGGGGGGGGGGGGGGGGGGGGGGGGGGGGGGGGGGGGGGGGGGGGGGGGGGGGGGGGGGGGGGGGGGGGGGGGGGGGGGGGGGGGGGGGGGGGGGGGGGGGGGGGGGGGGGGGGGGGGGGGGGGGGGGGGGGGGGGGGGGGGGGGGGGGGGGGGGGGGGGGGGGGGGGGGGGGGGGGGGGGGGGGGGGGGGGGGGGGGGGGGGGGGGGGGGGGGGGGGGGGGGGGGGGGGGGGGGGGGGGGGGGGGGGGGGGGGGGGGGGGGGGGGGGGGGGGGGGGGGGGGGGGGGGGGGGGGGGGGGGGGGGGGGGGGGGGGGGGGGGGGGGGGGGGGGGGGGGGGGGGGGGGGGGGGGGGGGGGGGGGGGGGGGGGGGGGGGGGGGGGGGGGGGGGGGGGGGGGGGGGGGGGGGGGGGGGGGGGGGGGGGGGGGGGGGGGGGGGGGGGGGGGGGGGGGGGGGGGGGGGGGGGGGGGGGGGGGGGGGGGGGGGGGGGGGGGGGGGGGGGGGGGGGGGGGGGGGGGGGGGGGGGGGGGGGGGGGGGGGGGGGGGGGGGGGGGGGGGGGGGGGGGGGGGGGGGGGGGGGGGGGGGGGGGGGGGGGGGGGGGGGGGGGGGGGGGGGGGGGGGGGGGGGGGGGGGGGGGGGGGGGGGGGGGGGGGGGGGGGGGGGGGGGGGGGGGGGGGGGGGGGGGGGGGGGGGGGGGGGGGGGGGGGGGGGGGGGGGGGGGGGGGGGGGGGGGGGGGGGGGGGGGGGGGGGGGGGGGGGGGGGGGGGGGGGGGGGGGGGGGGGGGGGGGGGGGGGGGGGGGGGGGGGGGGGGGGGGGGGGGGGGGGGGGGGGGGGGGGGGGGGGGGGGGGGGGGGGGGGGGGGGGGGGGGGGGGGGGGGGGGGGGGGGGGGGGGGGGGGGGGGGGGGGGGGGGGGGGGGGGGGGGGGGGGGGGGGGGGGGGGGGGGGGGGGGGGGGGGGGGGGGGGGGGGGGGGGGGGGGGGGGGGGGGGGGGGGGGGGGGGGGGGGGGGGGGGGGGGGGGGGGGGGGGGGGGGGGGGGGGGGGGGGGGGGGGGGGGGGGGGGGGGGGGGGGGGGGGGGGGGGGGGGGGGGGGGGGGGGGGGGGGGGGGGGGGGGGGGGGGGGGGGGGGGGGGGGGGGGGGGGGGGGGGGGGGGGGGGGGGGGGGGGGGGGGGGGGGGGGGGGGGGGGGGGGGGGGGGGGGGGGGGGGGGGGGGGGGGGGGGGGGGGGGGGGGGGGGGGGGGGGGGGGGGGGGGGGGGGGGGGGGGGGGGGGGGGGGGGGGGGGGGGGGGGGGGGGGGGGGGGGGGGGGGGGGGGGGGGGGGGGGGGGGGGGGGGGGGGGGGGGGGGGGGGGGGGGGGGGGGGGGGGGGGGGGGGGGGGGGGGGGGGGGGGGGGGGGGGGGGGGGGGGGGGGGGGGGGGGGGGGGGGGGGGGGGGGGGGGGGGGGGGGGGGGGGGGGGGGGGGGGGGGGGGGGGGGGGGGGGGGGGGGGGGGGGGGGGGGGGGGGGGGGGGGGGGGGGGGGGGGGGGGGGGGGGGGGGGGGGGGGGGGGGGGGGGGGGGGGGGGGGGGGGGGGGGGGGGGGGGGGGGGGGGGGGGGGGGGGGGGGGGGGGGGGGGGGGGGGGGGGGGGGGGGGGGGGGGGGGGGGGGGGGGGGGGGGGGGGGGGGGGGGGGGGGGGGGGGGGGGGGGGGGGGGGGGGGGGGGGGGGGGGGGGGGGGGGGGGGGGGGGGGGGGGGGGGGGGGGGGGGGGGGGGGGGGGGGGGGGGGGGGGGGGGGGGGGGGGGGGGGGGGGGGGGGGGGGGGGGGGGGGGGGGGGGGGGGGGGGGGGGGGGGGGGGGGGGGGGGGGGGGGGGGGGGGGGGGGGGGGGGGGGGGGGGGGGGGGGGGGGGGGGGGGGGGGGGGGGGGGGGGGGGGGGGGGGGGGGGGGGGGGGGGGGGGGGGGGGGGGGGGGGGGGGGGGGGGGGGGGGGGGGGGGGGGGGGGGGGGGGGGGGGGGGGGGGGGGGGGGGGGGGGGGGGGGGGGGGGGGGGGGGGGGGGGGGGGGGGGGGGGGGGGGGGGGGGGGGGGGGGGGGGGGGGGGGGGGGGGGGGGGGGGGGGGGGGGGGGGGGGGGGGGGGGGGGGGGGGGGGGGGGGGGGGGGGGGGGGGGGGGGGGGGGGGGGGGGGGGGGGGGGGGGGGGGGGGGGGGGGGGGGGGGGGGGGGGGGGGGGGGGGGGGGGGGGGGGGGGGGGGGGGGGGGGGGGGGGGGGGGGGGGGGGGGGGGGGGGGGGGGGGGGGGGGGGGGGGGGGGGGGGGGGGGGGGGGGGGGGGGGGGGGGGGGGGGGGGGGGGGGGGGGGGGGGGGGGGGGGGGGGGGGGGGGGGGGGGGGGGGGGGGGGGGGGGGGGGGGGGGGGGGGGGGGGGGGGGGGGGGGGGGGGGGGGGGGGGGGGGGGGGGGGGGGGGGGGGGGGGGGGGGGGGGGGGGGGGGGGGGGGGGGGGGGGGGGGGGGGGGGGGGGGGGGGGGGGGGGGGGGGGGGGGGGGGGGGGGGGGGGGGGGGGGGGGGGGGGGGGGGGGGGGGGGGGGGGGGGGGGGGGGGGGGGGGGGGGGGGGGGGGGGGGGGGGGGGGGGGGGGGGGGGGGGGGGGGGGGGGGGGGGGGGGGGGGGGGGGGGGGGGGGGGGGGGGGGGGGGGGGGGGGGGGGGGGGGGGGGGGGGGGGGGGGGGGGGGGGGGGGGGGGGGGGGGGGGGGGGGGGGGGGGGGGGGGGGGGGGGGGGGGGGGGGGGGGGGGGGGGGGGGGGGGGGGGGGGGGGGGGGGGGGGGGGGGGGGGGGGGGGGGGGGGGGGGGGGGGGGGGGGGGGGGGGGGGGGGGGGGGGGGGGGGGGGGGGGGGGGGGGGGGGGGGGGGGGGGGGGGGGGGGGGGGGGGGGGGGGGGGGGGGGGGGGGGGGGGGGGGGGGGGGGGGGGGGGGGGGGGGGGGGGGGGGGGGGGGGGGGGGGGGGGGGGGGGGGGGGGGGGGGGGGGGGGGGGGGGGGGGGGGGGGGGGGGGGGGGGGGGGGGGGGGGGGGGGGGGGGGGGGGGGGGGGGGGGGGGGGGGGGGGGGGGGGGGGGGGGGGGGGGGGGGGGGGGGGGGGGGGGGGGGGGGGGGGGGGGGGGGGGGGGGGGGGGGGGGGGGGGGGGGGGGGGGGGGGGGGGGGGGGGGGGGGGGGGGGGGGGGGGGGGGGGGGGGGGGGGGGGGGGGGGGGGGGGGGGGGGGGGGGGGGGGGGGGGGGGGGGGGGGGGGGGGGGGGGGGGGGGGGGGGGGGGGGGGGGGGGGGGGGGGGGGGGGGGGGGGGGGGGGGGGGGGGGGGGGGGGGGGGGGGGGGGGGGGGGGGGGGGGGGGGGGGGGGGGGGGGGGGGGGGGGGGGGGGGGGGGGGGGGGGGGGGGGGGGGGGGGGGGGGGGGGGGGGGGGGGGGGGGGGGGGGGGGGGGGGGGGGGGGGGGGGGGGGGGGGGGGGGGGGGGGGGGGGGGGGGGGGGGGGGGGGGGGGGGGGGGGGGGGGGGGGGGGGGGGGGGGGGGGGGGGGGGGGGGGGGGGGGGGGGGGGGGGGGGGGGGGGGGGGGGGGGGGGGGGGGGGGGGGGGGGGGGGGGGGGGGGGGGGGGGGGGGGGGGGGGGGGGGGGGGGGGGGGGGGGGGGGGGGGGGGGGGGGGGGGGGGGGGGGGGGGGGGGGGGGGGGGGGGGGGGGGGGGGGGGGGGGGGGGGGGGGGGGGGGGGGGGGGGGGGGGGGGGGGGGGGGGGGGGGGGGGGGGGGGGGGGGGGGGGGGGGGGGGGGGGGGGGGGGGGGGGGGGGGGGGGGGGGGGGGGGGGGGGGGGGGGGGGGGGGGGGGGGGGGGGGGGGGGGGGGGGGGGGGGGGGGGGGGGGGGGGGGGGGGGGGGGGGGGGGGGGGGGGGGGGGGGGGGGGGGGGGGGGGGGGGGGGGGGGGGGGGGGGGGGGGGGGGGGGGGGGGGGGGGGGGGGGGGGGGGGGGGGGGGGGGGGGGGGGGGGGGGGGGGGGGGGGGGGGGGGGGGGGGGGGGGGGGGGGGGGGGGGGGGGGGGGGGGGGGGGGGGGGGGGGGGGGGGGGGGGGGGGGGGGGGGGGGGGGGGGGGGGGGGGGGGGGGGGGGGGGGGGGGGGGGGGGGGGGGGGGGGGGGGGGGGGGGGGGGGGGGGGGGGGGGGGGGGGGGGGGGGGGGGGGGGGGGGGGGGGGGGGGGGGGGGGGGGGGGGGGGGGGGGGGGGGGGGGGGGGGGGGGGGGGGGGGGGGGGGGGGGGGGGGGGGGGGGGGGGGGGGGGGGGGGGGGGGGGGGGGGGGGGGGGGGGGGGGGGGGGGGGGGGGGGGGGGGGGGGGGGGGGGGGGGGGGGGGGGGGGGGGGGGGGGGGGGGGGGGGGGGGGGGGGGGGGGGGGGGGGGGGGGGGGGGGGGGGGGGGGGGGGGGGGGGGGGGGGGGGGGGGGGGGGGGGGGGGGGGGGGGGGGGGGGGGGGGGGGGGGGGGGGGGGGGGGGGGGGGGGGGGGGGGGGGGGGGGGGGGGGGGGGGGGGGGGGGGGGGGGGGGGGGGGGGGGGGGGGGGGGGGGGGGGGGGGGGGGGGGGGGGGGGGGGGGGGGGGGGGGGGGGGGGGGGGGGGGGGGGGGGGGGGGGGGGGGGGGGGGGGGGGGGGGGGGGGGGGGGGGGGGGGGGGGGGGGGGGGGGGGGGGGGGGGGGGGGGGGGGGGGGGGGGGGGGGGGGGGGGGGGGGGGGGGGGGGGGGGGGGGGGGGGGGGGGGGGGGGGGGGGGGGGGGGGGGGGGGGGGGGGGGGGGGGGGGGGGGGGGGGGGGGGGGGGGGGGGGGGGGGGGGGGGGGGGGGGGGGGGGGGGGGGGGGGGGGGGGGGGGGGGGGGGGGGGGGGGGGGGGGGGGGGGGGGGGGGGGGGGGGGGGGGGGGGGGGGGGGGGGGGGGGGGGGGGGGGGGGGGGGGGGGGGGGGGGGGGGGGGGGGGGGGGGGGGGGGGGGGGGGGGGGGGGGGGGGGGGGGGGGGGGGGGGGGGGGGGGGGGGGGGGGGGGGGGGGGGGGGGGGGGGGGGGGGGGGGGGGGGGGGGGGGGGGGGGGGGGGGGGGGGGGGGGGGGGGGGGGGGGGGGGGGGGGGGGGGGGGGGGGGGGGGGGGGGGGGGGGGGGGGGGGGGGGGGGGGGGGGGGGGGGGGGGGGGGGGGGGGGGGGGGGGGGGGGGGGGGGGGGGGGGGGGGGGGGGGGGGGGGGGGGGGGGGGGGGGGGGGGGGGGGGGGGGGGGGGGGGGGGGGGGGGGGGGGGGGGGGGGGGGGGGGGGGGGGGGGGGGGGGGGGGGGGGGGGGGGGGGGGGGGGGGGGGGGGGGGGGGGGGGGGGGGGGGGGGGGGGGGGGGGGGGGGGGGGGGGGGGGGGGGGGGGGGGGGGGGGGGGGGGGGGGGGGGGGGGGGGGGGGGGGGGGGGGGGGGGGGGGGGGGGGGGGGGGGGGGGGGGGGGGGGGGGGGGGGGGGGGGGGGGGGGGGGGGGGGGGGGGGGGGGGGGGGGGGGGGGGGGGGGGGGGGGGGGGGGGGGGGGGGGGGGGGGGGGGGGGGGGGGGGGGGGGGGGGGGGGGGGGGGGGGGGGGGGGGGGGGGGGGGGGGGGGGGGGGGGGGGGGGGGGGGGGGGGGGGGGGGGGGGGGGGGGGGGGGGGGGGGGGGGGGGGGGGGGGGGGGGGGGGGGGGGGGGGGGGGGGGGGGGGGGGGGGGGGGGGGGGGGGGGGGGGGGGGGGGGGGGGGGGGGGGGGGGGGGGGGGGGGGGGGGGGGGGGGGGGGGGGGGGGGGGGGGGGGGGGGGGGGGGGGGGGGGGGGGGGGGGGGGGGGGGGGGGGGGGGGGGGGGGGGGGGGGGGGGGGGGGGGGGGGGGGGGGGGGGGGGGGGGGGGGGGGGGGGGGGGGGGGGGGGGGGGGGGGGGGGGGGGGGGGGGGGGGGGGGGGGGGGGGGGGGGGGGGGGGGGGGGGGGGGGGGGGGGGGGGGGGGGGGGGGGGGGGGGGGGGGGGGGGGGGGGGGGGGGGGGGGGGGGGGGGGGGGGGGGGGGGGGGGGGGGGGGGGGGGGGGGGGGGGGGGGGGGGGGGGGGGGGGGGGGGGGGGGGGGGGGGGGGGGGGGGGGGGGGGGGGGGGGGGGGGGGGGGGGGGGGGGGGGGGGGGGGGGGGGGGGGGGGGGGGGGGGGGGGGGGGGGGGGGGGGGGGGGGGGGGGGGGGGGGGGGGGGGGGGGGGGGGGGGGGGGGGGGGGGGGGGGGGGGGGGGGGGGGGGGGGGGGGGGGGGGGGGGGGGGGGGGGGGGGGGGGGGGGGGGGGGGGGGGGGGGGGGGGGGGGGGGGGGGGGGGGGGGGGGGGGGGGGGGGGGGGGGGGGGGGGGGGGGGGGGGGGGGGGGGGGGGGGGGGGGGGGGGGGGGGGGGGGGGGGGGGGGGGGGGGGGGGGGGGGGGGGGGGGGGGGGGGGGGGGGGGGGGGGGGGGGGGGGGGGGGGGGGGGGGGGGGGGGGGGGGGGGGGGGGGGGGGGGGGGGGGGGGGGGGGGGGGGGGGGGGGGGGGGGGGGGGGGGGGGGGGGGGGGGGGGGGGGGGGGGGGGGGGGGGGGGGGGGGGGGGGGGGGGGGGGGGGGGGGGGGGGGGGGGGGGGGGGGGGGGGGGGGGGGGGGGGGGGGGGGGGGGGGGGGGGGGGGGGGGGGGGGGGGGGGGGGGGGGGGGGGGGGGGGGGGGGGGGGGGGGGGGGGGGGGGGGGGGGGGGGGGGGGGGGGGGGGGGGGGGGGGGGGGGGGGGGGGGGGGGGGGGGGGGGGGGGGGGGGGGGGGGGGGGGGGGGGGGGGGGGGGGGGGGGGGGGGGGGGGGGGGGGGGGGGGGGGGGGGGGGGGGGGGGGGGGGGGGGGGGGGGGGGGGGGGGGGGGGGGGGGGGGGGGGGGGGGGGGGGGGGGGGGGGGGGGGGGGGGGGGGGGGGGGGGGGGGGGGGGGGGGGGGGGGGGGGGGGGGGGGGGGGGGGGGGGGGGGGGGGGGGGGGGGGGGGGGGGGGGGGGGGGGGGGGGGGGGGGGGGGGGGGGGGGGGGGGGGGGGGGGGGGGGGGGGGGGGGGGGGGGGGGGGGGGGGGGGGGGGGGGGGGGGGGGGGGGGGGGGGGGGGGGGGGGGGGGGGGGGGGGGGGGGGGGGGGGGGGGGGGGGGGGGGGGGGGGGGGGGGGGGGGGGGGGGGGGGGGGGGGGGGGGGGGGGGGGGGGGGGGGGGGGGGGGGGGGGGGGGGGGGGGGGGGGGGGGGGGGGGGGGGGGGGGGGGGGGGGGGGGGGGGGGGGGGGGGGGGGGGGGGGGGGGGGGGGGGGGGGGGGGGGGGGGGGGGGGGGGGGGGGGGGGGGGGGGGGGGGGGGGGGGGGGGGGGGGGGGGGGGGGGGGGGGGGGGGGGGGGGGGGGGGGGGGGGGGGGGGGGGGGGGGGGGGGGGGGGGGGGGGGGGGGGGGGGGGGGGGGGGGGGGGGGGGGGGGGGGGGGGGGGGGGGGGGGGGGGGGGGGGGGGGGGGGGGGGGGGGGGGGGGGGGGGGGGGGGGGGGGGGGGGGGGGGGGGGGGGGGGGGGGGGGGGGGGGGGGGGGGGGGGGGGGGGGGGGGGGGGGGGGGGGGGGGGGGGGGGGGGGGGGGGGGGGGGGGGGGGGGGGGGGGGGGGGGGGGGGGGGGGGGGGGGGGGGGGGGGGGGGGGGGGGGGGGGGGGGGGGGGGGGGGGGGGGGGGGGGGGGGGGGGGGGGGGGGGGGGGGGGGGGGGGGGGGGGGGGGGGGGGGGGGGGGGGGGGGGGGGGGGGGGGGGGGGGGGGGGGGGGGGGGGGGGGGGGGGGGGGGGGGGGGGGGGGGGGGGGGGGGGGGGGGGGGGGGGGGGGGGGGGGGGGGGGGGGGGGGGGGGGGGGGGGGGGGGGGGGGGGGGGGGGGGGGGGGGGGGGGGGGGGGGGGGGGGGGGGGGGGGGGGGGGGGGGGGGGGGGGGGGGGGGGGGGGGGGGGGGGGGGGGGGGGGGGGGGGGGGGGGGGGGGGGGGGGGGGGGGGGGGGGGGGGGGGGGGGGGGGGGGGGGGGGGGGGGGGGGGGGGGGGGGGGGGGGGGGGGGGGGGGGGGGGGGGGGGGGGGGGGGGGGGGGGGGGGGGGGGGGGGGGGGGGGGGGGGGGGGGGGGGGGGGGGGGGGGGGGGGGGGGGGGGGGGGGGGGGGGGGGGGGGGGGGGGGGGGGGGGGGGGGGGGGGGGGGGGGGGGGGGGGGGGGGGGGGGGGGGGGGGGGGGGGGGGGGGGGGGGGGGGGGGGGGGGGGGGGGGGGGGGGGGGGGGGGGGGGGGGGGGGGGGGGGGGGGGGGGGGGGGGGGGGGGGGGGGGGGGGGGGGGGGGGGGGGGGGGGGGGGGGGGGGGGGGGGGGGGGGGGGGGGGGGGGGGGGGGGGGGGGGGGGGGGGGGGGGGGGGGGGGGGGGGGGGGGGGGGGGGGGGGGGGGGGGGGGGGGGGGGGGGGGGGGGGGGGGGGGGGGGGGGGGGGGGGGGGGGGGGGGGGGGGGGGGGGGGGGGGGGGGGGGGGGGGGGGGGGGGGGGGGGGGGGGGGGGGGGGGGGGGGGGGGGGGGGGGGGGGGGGGGGGGGGGGGGGGGGGGGGGGGGGGGGGGGGGGGGGGGGGGGGGGGGGGGGGGGGGGGGGGGGGGGGGGGGGGGGGGGGGGGGGGGGGGGGGGGGGGGGGGGGGGGGGGGGGGGGGGGGGGGGGGGGGGGGGGGGGGGGGGGGGGGGGGGGGGGGGGGGGGGGGGGGGGGGGGGGGGGGGGGGGGGGGGGGGGGGGGGGGGGGGGGGGGGGGGGGGGGGGGGGGGGGGGGGGGGGGGGGGGGGGGGGGGGGGGGGGGGGGGGGGGGGGGGGGGGGGGGGGGGGGGGGGGGGGGGGGGGGGGGGGGGGGGGGGGGGGGGGGGGGGGGGGGGGGGGGGGGGGGGGGGGGGGGGGGGGGGGGGGGGGGGGGGGGGGGGGGGGGGGGGGGGGGGGGGGGGGGGGGGGGGGGGGGGGGGGGGGGGGGGGGGGGGGGGGGGGGGGGGGGGGGGGGGGGGGGGGGGGGGGGGGGGGGGGGGGGGGGGGGGGGGGGGGGGGGGGGGGGGGGGGGGGGGGGGGGGGGGGGGGGGGGGGGGGGGGGGGGGGGGGGGGGGGGGGGGGGGGGGGGGGGGGGGGGGGGGGGGGGGGGGGGGGGGGGGGGGGGGGGGGGGGGGGGGGGGGGGGGGGGGGGGGGGGGGGGGGGGGGGGGGGGGGGGGGGGGGGGGGGGGGGGGGGGGGGGGGGGGGGGGGGGGGGGGGGGGGGGGGGGGGGGGGGGGGGGGGGGGGGGGGGGGGGGGGGGGGGGGGGGGGGGGGGGGGGGGGGGGGGGGGGGGGGGGGGGGGGGGGGGGGGGGGGGGGGGGGGGGGGGGGGGGGGGGGGGGGGGGGGGGGGGGGGGGGGGGGGGGGGGGGGGGGGGGGGGGGGGGGGGGGGGGGGGGGGGGGGGGGGGGGGGGGGGGGGGGGGGGGGGGGGGGGGGGGGGGGGGGGGGGGGGGGGGGGGGGGGGGGGGGGGGGGGGGGGGGGGGGGGGGGGGGGGGGGGGGGGGGGGGGGGGGGGGGGGGGGGGGGGGGGGGGGGGGGGGGGGGGGGGGGGGGGGGGGGGGGGGGGGGGGGGGGGGGGGGGGGGGGGGGGGGGGGGGGGGGGGGGGGGGGGGGGGGGGGGGGGGGGGGGGGGGGGGGGGGGGGGGGGGGGGGGGGGGGGGGGGGGGGGGGGGGGGGGGGGGGGGGGGGGGGGGGGGGGGGGGGGGGGGGGGGGGGGGGGGGGGGGGGGGGGGGGGGGGGGGGGGGGGGGGGGGGGGGGGGGGGGGGGGGGGGGGGGGGGGGGGGGGGGGGGGGGGGGGGGGGGGGGGGGGGGGGGGGGGGGGGGGGGGGGGGGGGGGGGGGGGGGGGGGGGGGGGGGGGGGGGGGGGGGGGGGGGGGGGGGGGGGGGGGGGGGGGGGGGGGGGGGGGGGGGGGGGGGGGGGGGGGGGGGGGGGGGGGGGGGGGGGGGGGGGGGGGGGGGGGGGGGGGGGGGGGGGGGGGGGGGGGGGGGGGGGGGGGGGGGGGGGGGGGGGGGGGGGGGGGGGGGGGGGGGGGGGGGGGGGGGGGGGGGGGGGGGGGGGGGGGGGGGGGGGGGGGGGGGGGGGGGGGGGGGGGGGGGGGGGGGGGGGGGGGGGGGGGGGGGGGGGGGGGGGGGGGGGGGGGGGGGGGGGGGGGGGGGGGGGGGGGGGGGGGGGGGGGGGGGGGGGGGGGGGGGGGGGGGGGGGGGGGGGGGGGGGGGGGGGGGGGGGGGGGGGGGGGGGGGGGGGGGGGGGGGGGGGGGGGGGGGGGGGGGGGGGGGGGGGGGGGGGGGGGGGGGGGGGGGGGGGGGGGGGGGGGGGGGGGGGGGGGGGGGGGGGGGGGGGGGGGGGGGGGGGGGGGGGGGGGGGGGGGGGGGGGGGGGGGGGGGGGGGGGGGGGGGGGGGGGGGGGGGGGGGGGGGGGGGGGGGGGGGGGGGGGGGGGGGGGGGGGGGGGGGGGGGGGGGGGGGGGGGGGGGGGGGGGGGGGGGGGGGGGGGGGGGGGGGGGGGGGGGGGGGGGGGGGGGGGGGGGGGGGGGGGGGGGGGGGGGGGGGGGGGGGGGGGGGGGGGGGGGGGGGGGGGGGGGGGGGGGGGGGGGGGGGGGGGGGGGGGGGGGGGGGGGGGGGGGGGGGGGGGGGGGGGGGGGGGGGGGGGGGGGGGGGGGGGGGGGGGGGGGGGGGGGGGGGGGGGGGGGGGGGGGGGGGGGGGGGGGGGGGGGGGGGGGGGGGGGGGGGGGGGGGGGGGGGGGGGGGGGGGGGGGGGGGGGGGGGGGGGGGGGGGGGGGGGGGGGGGGGGGGGGGGGGGGGGGGGGGGGGGGGGGGGGGGGGGGGGGGGGGGGGGGGGGGGGGGGGGGGGGGGGGGGGGGGGGGGGGGGGGGGGGGGGGGGGGGGGGGGGGGGGGGGGGGGGGGGGGGGGGGGGGGGGGGGGGGGGGGGGGGGGGGGGGGGGGGGGGGGGGGGGGGGGGGGGGGGGGGGGGGGGGGGGGGGGGGGGGGGGGGGGGGGGGGGGGGGGGGGGGGGGGGGGGGGGGGGGGGGGGGGGGGGGGGGGGGGGGGGGGGGGGGGGGGGGGGGGGGGGGGGGGGGGGGGGGGGGGGGGGGGGGGGGGGGGGGGGGGGGGGGGGGGGGGGGGGGGGGGGGGGGGGGGGGGGGGGGGGGGGGGGGGGGGGGGGGGGGGGGGGGGGGGGGGGGGGGGGGGGGGGGGGGGGGGGGGGGGGGGGGGGGGGGGGGGGGGGGGGGGGGGGGGGGGGGGGGGGGGGGGGGGGGGGGGGGGGGGGGGGGGGGGGGGGGGGGGGGGGGGGGGGGGGGGGGGGGGGGGGGGGGGGGGGGGGGGGGGGGGGGGGGGGGGGGGGGGGGGGGGGGGGGGGGGGGGGGGGGGGGGGGGGGGGGGGGGGGGGGGGGGGGGGGGGGGGGGGGGGGGGGGGGGGGGGGGGGGGGGGGGGGGGGGGGGGGGGGGGGGGGGGGGGGGGGGGGGGGGGGGGGGGGGGGGGGGGGGGGGGGGGGGGGGGGGGGGGGGGGGGGGGGGGGGGGGGGGGGGGGGGGGGGGGGGGGGGGGGGGGGGGGGGGGGGGGGGGGGGGGGGGGGGGGGGGGGGGGGGGGGGGGGGGGGGGGGGGGGGGGGGGGGGGGGGGGGGGGGGGGGGGGGGGGGGGGGGGGGGGGGGGGGGGGGGGGGGGGGGGGGGGGGGGGGGGGGGGGGGGGGGGGGGGGGGGGGGGGGGGGGGGGGGGGGGGGGGGGGGGGGGGGGGGGGGGGGGGGGGGGGGGGGGGGGGGGGGGGGGGGGGGGGGGGGGGGGGGGGGGGGGGGGGGGGGGGGGGGGGGGGGGGGGGGGGGGGGGGGGGGGGGGGGGGGGGGGGGGGGGGGGGGGGGGGGGGGGGGGGGGGGGGGGGGGGGGGGGGGGGGGGGGGGGGGGGGGGGGGGGGGGGGGGGGGGGGGGGGGGGGGGGGGGGGGGGGGGGGGGGGGGGGGGGGGGGGGGGGGGGGGGGGGGGGGGGGGGGGGGGGGGGGGGGGGGGGGGGGGGGGGGGGGGGGGGGGGGGGGGGGGGGGGGGGGGGGGGGGGGGGGGGGGGGGGGGGGGGGGGGGGGGGGGGGGGGGGGGGGGGGGGGGGGGGGGGGGGGGGGGGGGGGGGGGGGGGGGGGGGGGGGGGGGGGGGGGGGGGGGGGGGGGGGGGGGGGGGGGGGGGGGGGGGGGGGGGGGGGGGGGGGGGGGGGGGGGGGGGGGGGGGGGGGGGGGGGGGGGGGGGGGGGGGGGGGGGGGGGGGGGGGGGGGGGGGGGGGGGGGGGGGGGGGGGGGGGGGGGGGGGGGGGGGGGGGGGGGGGGGGGGGGGGGGGGGGGGGGGGGGGGGGGGGGGGGGGGGGGGGGGGGGGGGGGGGGGGGGGGGGGGGGGGGGGGGGGGGGGGGGGGGGGGGGGGGGGGGGGGGGGGGGGGGGGGGGGGGGGGGGGGGGGGGGGGGGGGGGGGGGGGGGGGGGGGGGGGGGGGGGGGGGGGGGGGGGGGGGGGGGGGGGGGGGGGGGGGGGGGGGGGGGGGGGGGGGGGGGGGGGGGGGGGGGGGGGGGGGGGGGGGGGGGGGGGGGGGGGGGGGGGGGGGGGGGGGGGGGGGGGGGGGGGGGGGGGGGGGGGGGGGGGGGGGGGGGGGGGGGGGGGGGGGGGGGGGGGGGGGGGGGGGGGGGGGGGGGGGGGGGGGGGGGGGGGGGGGGGGGGGGGGGGGGGGGGGGGGGGGGGGGGGGGGGGGGGGGGGGGGGGGGGGGGGGGGGGGGGGGGGGGGGGGGGGGGGGGGGGGGGGGGGGGGGGGGGGGGGGGGGGGGGGGGGGGGGGGGGGGGGGGGGGGGGGGGGGGGGGGGGGGGGGGGGGGGGGGGGGGGGGGGGGGGGGGGGGGGGGGGGGGGGGGGGGGGGGGGGGGGGGGGGGGGGGGGGGGGGGGGGGGGGGGGGGGGGGGGGGGGGGGGGGGGGGGGGGGGGGGGGGGGGGGGGGGGGGGGGGGGGGGGGGGGGGGGGGGGGGGGGGGGGGGGGGGGGGGGGGGGGGGGGGGGGGGGGGGGGGGGGGGGGGGGGGGGGGGGGGGGGGGGGGGGGGGGGGGGGGGGGGGGGGGGGGGGGGGGGGGGGGGGGGGGGGGGGGGGGGGGGGGGGGGGGGGGGGGGGGGGGGGGGGGGGGGGGGGGGGGGGGGGGGGGGGGGGGGGGGGGGGGGGGGGGGGGGGGGGGGGGGGGGGGGGGGGGGGGGGGGGGGGGGGGGGGGGGGGGGGGGGGGGGGGGGGGGGGGGGGGGGGGGGGGGGGGGGGGGGGGGGGGGGGGGGGGGGGGGGGGGGGGGGGGGGGGGGGGGGGGGGGGGGGGGGGGGGGGGGGGGGGGGGGGGGGGGGGGGGGGGGGGGGGGGGGGGGGGGGGGGGGGGGGGGGGGGGGGGGGGGGGGGGGGGGGGGGGGGGGGGGGGGGGGGGGGGGGGGGGGGGGGGGGGGGGGGGGGGGGGGGGGGGGGGGGGGGGGGGGGGGGGGGGGGGGGGGGGGGGGGGGGGGGGGGGGGGGGGGGGGGGGGGGGGGGGGGGGGGGGGGGGGGGGGGGGGGGGGGGGGGGGGGGGGGGGGGGGGGGGGGGGGGGGGGGGGGGGGGGGGGGGGGGGGGGGGGGGGGGGGGGGGGGGGGGGGGGGGGGGGGGGGGGGGGGGGGGGGGGGGGGGGGGGGGGGGGGGGGGGGGGGGGGGGGGGGGGGGGGGGGGGGGGGGGGGGGGGGGGGGGGGGGGGGGGGGGGGGGGGGGGGGGGGGGGGGGGGGGGGGGGGGGGGGGGGGGGGGGGGGGGGGGGGGGGGGGGGGGGGGGGGGGGGGGGGGGGGGGGGGGGGGGGGGGGGGGGGGGGGGGGGGGGGGGGGGGGGGGGGGGGGGGGGGGGGGGGGGGGGGGGGGGGGGGGGGGGGGGGGGGGGGGGGGGGGGGGGGGGGGGGGGGGGGGGGGGGGGGGGGGGGGGGGGGGGGGGGGGGGGGGGGGGGGGGGGGGGGGGGGGGGGGGGGGGGGGGGGGGGGGGGGGGGGGGGGGGGGGGGGGGGGGGGGGGGGGGGGGGGGGGGGGGGGGGGGGGGGGGGGGGGGGGGGGGGGGGGGGGGGGGGGGGGGGGGGGGGGGGGGGGGGGGGGGGGGGGGGGGGGGGGGGGGGGGGGGGGGGGGGGGGGGGGGGGGGGGGGGGGGGGGGGGGGGGGGGGGGGGGGGGGGGGGGGGGGGGGGGGGGGGGGGGGGGGGGGGGGGGGGGGGGGGGGGGGGGGGGGGGGGGGGGGGGGGGGGGGGGGGGGGGGGGGGGGGGGGGGGGGGGGGGGGGGGGGGGGGGGGGGGGGGGGGGGGGGGGGGGGGGGGGGGGGGGGGGGGGGGGGGGGGGGGGGGGGGGGGGGGGGGGGGGGGGGGGGGGGGGGGGGGGGGGGGGGGGGGGGGGGGGGGGGGGGGGGGGGGGGGGGGGGGGGGGGGGGGGGGGGGGGGGGGGGGGGGGGGGGGGGGGGGGGGGGGGGGGGGGGGGGGGGGGGGGGGGGGGGGGGGGGGGGGGGGGGGGGGGGGGGGGGGGGGGGGGGGGGGGGGGGGGGGGGGGGGGGGGGGGGGGGGGGGGGGGGGGGGGGGGGGGGGGGGGGGGGGGGGGGGGGGGGGGGGGGGGGGGGGGGGGGGGGGGGGGGGGGGGGGGGGGGGGGGGGGGGGGGGGGGGGGGGGGGGGGGGGGGGGGGGGGGGGGGGGGGGGGGGGGGGGGGGGGGGGGGGGGGGGGGGGGGGGGGGGGGGGGGGGGGGGGGGGGGGGGGGGGGGGGGGGGGGGGGGGGGGGGGGGGGGGGGGGGGGGGGGGGGGGGGGGGGGGGGGGGGGGGGGGGGGGGGGGGGGGGGGGGGGGGGGGGGGGGGGGGGGGGGGGGGGGGGGGGGGGGGGGGGGGGGGGGGGGGGGGGGGGGGGGGGGGGGGGGGGGGGGGGGGGGGGGGGGGGGGGGGGGGGGGGGGGGGGGGGGGGGGGGGGGGGGGGGGGGGGGGGGGGGGGGGGGGGGGGGGGGGGGGGGGGGGGGGGGGGGGGGGGGGGGGGGGGGGGGGGGGGGGGGGGGGGGGGGGGGGGGGGGGGGGGGGGGGGGGGGGGGGGGGGGGGGGGGGGGGGGGGGGGGGGGGGGGGGGGGGGGGGGGGGGGGGGGGGGGGGGGGGGGGGGGGGGGGGGGGGGGGGGGGGGGGGGGGGGGGGGGGGGGGGGGGGGGGGGGGGGGGGGGGGGGGGGGGGGGGGGGGGGGGGGGGGGGGGGGGGGGGGGGGGGGGGGGGGGGGGGGGGGGGGGGGGGGGGGGGGGGGGGGGGGGGGGGGGGGGGGGGGGGGGGGGGGGGGGGGGGGGGGGGGGGGGGGGGGGGGGGGGGGGGGGGGGGGGGGGGGGGGGGGGGGGGGGGGGGGGGGGGGGGGGGGGGGGGGGGGGGGGGGGGGGGGGGGGGGGGGGGGGGGGGGGGGGGGGGGGGGGGGGGGGGGGGGGGGGGGGGGGGGGGGGGGGGGGGGGGGGGGGGGGGGGGGGGGGGGGGGGGGGGGGGGGGGGGGGGGGGGGGGGGGGGGGGGGGGGGGGGGGGGGGGGGGGGGGGGGGGGGGGGGGGGGGGGGGGGGGGGGGGGGGGGGGGGGGGGGGGGGGGGGGGGGGGGGGGGGGGGGGGGGGGGGGGGGGGGGGGGGGGGGGGGGGGGGGGGGGGGGGGGGGGGGGGGGGGGGGGGGGGGGGGGGGGGGGGGGGGGGGGGGGGGGGGGGGGGGGGGGGGGGGGGGGGGGGGGGGGGGGGGGGGGGGGGGGGGGGGGGGGGGGGGGGGGGGGGGGGGGGGGGGGGGGGGGGGGGGGGGGGGGGGGGGGGGGGGGGGGGGGGGGGGGGGGGGGGGGGGGGGGGGGGGGGGGGGGGGGGGGGGGGGGGGGGGGGGGGGGGGGGGGGGGGGGGGGGGGGGGGGGGGGGGGGGGGGGGGGGGGGGGGGGGGGGGGGGGGGGGGGGGGGGGGGGGGGGGGGGGGGGGGGGGGGGGGGGGGGGGGGGGGGGGGGGGGGGGGGGGGGGGGGGGGGGGGGGGGGGGGGGGGGGGGGGGGGGGGGGGGGGGGGGGGGGGGGGGGGGGGGGGGGGGGGGGGGGGGGGGGGGGGGGGGGGGGGGGGGGGGGGGGGGGGGGGGGGGGGGGGGGGGGGGGGGGGGGGGGGGGGGGGGGGGGGGGGGGGGGGGGGGGGGGGGGGGGGGGGGGGGGGGGGGGGGGGGGGGGGGGGGGGGGGGGGGGGGGGGGGGGGGGGGGGGGGGGGGGGGGGGGGGGGGGGGGGGGGGGGGGGGGGGGGGGGGGGGGGGGGGGGGGGGGGGGGGGGGGGGGGGGGGGGGGGGGGGGGGGGGGGGGGGGGGGGGGGGGGGGGGGGGGGGGGGGGGGGGGGGGGGGGGGGGGGGGGGGGGGGGGGGGGGGGGGGGGGGGGGGGGGGGGGGGGGGGGGGGGGGGGGGGGGGGGGGGGGGGGGGGGGGGGGGGGGGGGGGGGGGGGGGGGGGGGGGGGGGGGGGGGGGGGGGGGGGGGGGGGGGGGGGGGGGGGGGGGGGGGGGGGGGGGGGGGGGGGGGGGGGGGGGGGGGGGGGGGGGGGGGGGGGGGGGGGGGGGGGGGGGGGGGGGGGGGGGGGGGGGGGGGGGGGGGGGGGGGGGGGGGGGGGGGGGGGGGGGGGGGGGGGGGGGGGGGGGGGGGGGGGGGGGGGGGGGGGGGGGGGGGGGGGGGGGGGGGGGGGGGGGGGGGGGGGGGGGGGGGGGGGGGGGGGGGGGGGGGGGGGGGGGGGGGGGGGGGGGGGGGGGGGGGGGGGGGGGGGGGGGGGGGGGGGGGGGGGGGGGGGGGGGGGGGGGGGGGGGGGGGGGGGGGGGGGGGGGGGGGGGGGGGGGGGGGGGGGGGGGGGGGGGGGGGGGGGGGGGGGGGGGGGGGGGGGGGGGGGGGGGGGGGGGGGGGGGGGGGGGGGGGGGGGGGGGGGGGGGGGGGGGGGGGGGGGGGGGGGGGGGGGGGGGGGGGGGGGGGGGGGGGGGGGGGGGGGGGGGGGGGGGGGGGGGGGGGGGGGGGGGGGGGGGGGGGGGGGGGGGGGGGGGGGGGGGGGGGGGGGGGGGGGGGGGGGGGGGGGGGGGGGGGGGGGGGGGGGGGGGGGGGGGGGGGGGGGGGGGGGGGGGGGGGGGGGGGGGGGGGGGGGGGGGGGGGGGGGGGGGGGGGGGGGGGGGGGGGGGGGGGGGGGGGGGGGGGGGGGGGGGGGGGGGGGGGGGGGGGGGGGGGGGGGGGGGGGGGGGGGGGGGGGGGGGGGGGGGGGGGGGGGGGGGGGGGGGGGGGGGGGGGGGGGGGGGGGGGGGGGGGGGGGGGGGGGGGGGGGGGGGGGGGGGGGGGGGGGGGGGGGGGGGGGGGGGGGGGGGGGGGGGGGGGGGGGGGGGGGGGGGGGGGGGGGGGGGGGGGGGGGGGGGGGGGGGGGGGGGGGGGGGGGGGGGGGGGGGGGGGGGGGGGGGGGGGGGGGGGGGGGGGGGGGGGGGGGGGGGGGGGGGGGGGGGGGGGGGGGGGGGGGGGGGGGGGGGGGGGGGGGGGGGGGGGGGGGGGGGGGGGGGGGGGGGGGGGGGGGGGGGGGGGGGGGGGGGGGGGGGGGGGGGGGGGGGGGGGGGGGGGGGGGGGGGGGGGGGGGGGGGGGGGGGGGGGGGGGGGGGGGGGGGGGGGGGGGGGGGGGGGGGGGGGGGGGGGGGGGGGGGGGGGGGGGGGGGGGGGGGGGGGGGGGGGGGGGGGGGGGGGGGGGGGGGGGGGGGGGGGGGGGGGGGGGGGGGGGGGGGGGGGGGGGGGGGGGGGGGGGGGGGGGGGGGGGGGGGGGGGGGGGGGGGGGGGGGGGGGGGGGGGGGGGGGGGGGGGGGGGGGGGGGGGGGGGGGGGGGGGGGGGGGGGGGGGGGGGGGGGGGGGGGGGGGGGGGGGGGGGGGGGGGGGGGGGGGGGGGGGGGGGGGGGGGGGGGGGGGGGGGGGGGGGGGGGGGGGGGGGGGGGGGGGGGGGGGGGGGGGGGGGGGGGGGGGGGGGGGGGGGGGGGGGGGGGGGGGGGGGGGGGGGGGGGGGGGGGGGGGGGGGGGGGGGGGGGGGGGGGGGGGGGGGGGGGGGGGGGGGGGGGGGGGGGGGGGGGGGGGGGGGGGGGGGGGGGGGGGGGGGGGGGGGGGGGGGGGGGGGGGGGGGGGGGGGGGGGGGGGGGGGGGGGGGGGGGGGGGGGGGGGGGGGGGGGGGGGGGGGGGGGGGGGGGGGGGGGGGGGGGGGGGGGGGGGGGGGGGGGGGGGGGGGGGGGGGGGGGGGGGGGGGGGGGGGGGGGGGGGGGGGGGGGGGGGGGGGGGGGGGGGGGGGGGGGGGGGGGGGGGGGGGGGGGGGGGGGGGGGGGGGGGGGGGGGGGGGGGGGGGGGGGGGGGGGGGGGGGGGGGGGGGGGGGGGGGGGGGGGGGGGGGGGGGGGGGGGGGGGGGGGGGGGGGGGGGGGGGGGGGGGGGGGGGGGGGGGGGGGGGGGGGGGGGGGGGGGGGGGGGGGGGGGGGGGGGGGGGGGGGGGGGGGGGGGGGGGGGGGGGGGGGGGGGGGGGGGGGGGGGGGGGGGGGGGGGGGGGGGGGGGGGGGGGGGGGGGGGGGGGGGGGGGGGGGGGGGGGGGGGGGGGGGGGGGGGGGGGGGGGGGGGGGGGGGGGGGGGGGGGGGGGGGGGGGGGGGGGGGGGGGGGGGGGGGGGGGGGGGGGGGGGGGGGGGGGGGGGGGGGGGGGGGGGGGGGGGGGGGGGGGGGGGGGGGGGGGGGGGGGGGGGGGGGGGGGGGGGGGGGGGGGGGGGGGGGGGGGGGGGGGGGGGGGGGGGGGGGGGGGGGGGGGGGGGGGGGGGGGGGGGGGGGGGGGGGGGGGGGGGGGGGGGGGGGGGGGGGGGGGGGGGGGGGGGGGGGGGGGGGGGGGGGGGGGGGGGGGGGGGGGGGGGGGGGGGGGGGGGGGGGGGGGGGGGGGGGGGGGGGGGGGGGGGGGGGGGGGGGGGGGGGGGGGGGGGGGGGGGGGGGGGGGGGGGGGGGGGGGGGGGGGGGGGGGGGGGGGGGGGGGGGGGGGGGGGGGGGGGGGGGGGGGGGGGGGGGGGGGGGGGGGGGGGGGGGGGGGGGGGGGGGGGGGGGGGGGGGGGGGGGGGGGGGGGGGGGGGGGGGGGGGGGGGGGGGGGGGGGGGGGGGGGGGGGGGGGGGGGGGGGGGGGGGGGGGGGGGGGGGGGGGGGGGGGGGGGGGGGGGGGGGGGGGGGGGGGGGGGGGGGGGGGGGGGGGGGGGGGGGGGGGGGGGGGGGGGGGGGGGGGGGGGGGGGGGGGGGGGGGGGGGGGGGGGGGGGGGGGGGGGGGGGGGGGGGGGGGGGGGGGGGGGGGGGGGGGGGGGGGGGGGGGGGGGGGGGGGGGGGGGGGGGGGGGGGGGGGGGGGGGGGGGGGGGGGGGGGGGGGGGGGGGGGGGGGGGGGGGGGGGGGGGGGGGGGGGGGGGGGGGGGGGGGGGGGGGGGGGGGGGGGGGGGGGGGGGGGGGGGGGGGGGGGGGGGGGGGGGGGGGGGGGGGGGGGGGGGGGGGGGGGGGGGGGGGGGGGGGGGGGGGGGGGGGGGGGGGGGGGGGGGGGGGGGGGGGGGGGGGGGGGGGGGGGGGGGGGGGGGGGGGGGGGGGGGGGGGGGGGGGGGGGGGGGGGGGGGGGGGGGGGGGGGGGGGGGGGGGGGGGGGGGGGGGGGGGGGGGGGGGGGGGGGGGGGGGGGGGGGGGGGGGGGGGGGGGGGGGGGGGGGGGGGGGGGGGGGGGGGGGGGGGGGGGGGGGGGGGGGGGGGGGGGGGGGGGGGGGGGGGGGGGGGGGGGGGGGGGGGGGGGGGGGGGGGGGGGGGGGGGGGGGGGGGGGGGGGGGGGGGGGGGGGGGGGGGGGGGGGGGGGGGGGGGGGGGGGGGGGGGGGGGGGGGGGGGGGGGGGGGGGGGGGGGGGGGGGGGGGGGGGGGGGGGGGGGGGGGGGGGGGGGGGGGGGGGGGGGGGGGGGGGGGGGGGGGGGGGGGGGGGGGGGGGGGGGGGGGGGGGGGGGGGGGGGGGGGGGGGGGGGGGGGGGGGGGGGGGGGGGGGGGGGGGGGGGGGGGGGGGGGGGGGGGGGGGGGGGGGGGGGGGGGGGGGGGGGGGGGGGGGGGGGGGGGGGGGGGGGGGGGGGGGGGGGGGGGGGGGGGGGGGGGGGGGGGGGGGGGGGGGGGGGGGGGGGGGGGGGGGGGGGGGGGGGGGGGGGGGGGGGGGGGGGGGGGGGGGGGGGGGGGGGGGGGGGGGGGGGGGGGGGGGGGGGGGGGGGGGGGGGGGGGGGGGGGGGGGGGGGGGGGGGGGGGGGGGGGGGGGGGGGGGGGGGGGGGGGGGGGGGGGGGGGGGGGGGGGGGGGGGGGGGGGGGGGGGGGGGGGGGGGGGGGGGGGGGGGGGGGGGGGGGGGGGGGGGGGGGGGGGGGGGGGGGGGGGGGGGGGGGGGGGGGGGGGGGGGGGGGGGGGGGGGGGGGGGGGGGGGGGGGGGGGGGGGGGGGGGGGGGGGGGGGGGGGGGGGGGGGGGGGGGGGGGGGGGGGGGGGGGGGGGGGGGGGGGGGGGGGGGGGGGGGGGGGGGGGGGGGGGGGGGGGGGGGGGGGGGGGGGGGGGGGGGGGGGGGGGGGGGGGGGGGGGGGGGGGGGGGGGGGGGGGGGGGGGGGGGGGGGGGGGGGGGGGGGGGGGGGGGGGGGGGGGGGGGGGGGGGGGGGGGGGGGGGGGGGGGGGGGGGGGGGGGGGGGGGGGGGGGGGGGGGGGGGGGGGGGGGGGGGGGGGGGGGGGGGGGGGGGGGGGGGGGGGGGGGGGGGGGGGGGGGGGGGGGGGGGGGGGGGGGGGGGGGGGGGGGGGGGGGGGGGGGGGGGGGGGGGGGGGGGGGGGGGGGGGGGGGGGGGGGGGGGGGGGGGGGGGGGGGGGGGGGGGGGGGGGGGGGGGGGGGGGGGGGGGGGGGGGGGGGGGGGGGGGGGGGGGGGGGGGGGGGGGGGGGGGGGGGGGGGGGGGGGGGGGGGGGGGGGGGGGGGGGGGGGGGGGGGGGGGGGGGGGGGGGGGGGGGGGGGGGGGGGGGGGGGGGGGGGGGGGGGGGGGGGGGGGGGGGGGGGGGGGGGGGGGGGGGGGGGGGGGGGGGGGGGGGGGGGGGGGGGGGGGGGGGGGGGGGGGGGGGGGGGGGGGGGGGGGGGGGGGGGGGGGGGGGGGGGGGGGGGGGGGGGGGGGGGGGGGGGGGGGGGGGGGGGGGGGGGGGGGGGGGGGGGGGGGGGGGGGGGGGGGGGGGGGGGGGGGGGGGGGGGGGGGGGGGGGGGGGGGGGGGGGGGGGGGGGGGGGGGGGGGGGGGGGGGGGGGGGGGGGGGGGGGGGGGGGGGGGGGGGGGGGGGGGGGGGGGGGGGGGGGGGGGGGGGGGGGGGGGGGGGGGGGGGGGGGGGGGGGGGGGGGGGGGGGGGGGGGGGGGGGGGGGGGGGGGGGGGGGGGGGGGGGGGGGGGGGGGGGGGGGGGGGGGGGGGGGGGGGGGGGGGGGGGGGGGGGGGGGGGGGGGGGGGGGGGGGGGGGGGGGGGGGGGGGGGGGGGGGGGGGGGGGGGGGGGGGGGGGGGGGGGGGGGGGGGGGGGGGGGGGGGGGGGGGGGGGGGGGGGGGGGGGGGGGGGGGGGGGGGGGGGGGGGGGGGGGGGGGGGGGGGGGGGGGGGGGGGGGGGGGGGGGGGGGGGGGGGGGGGGGGGGGGGGGGGGGGGGGGGGGGGGGGGGGGGGGGGGGGGGGGGGGGGGGGGGGGGGGGGGGGGGGGGGGGGGGGGGGGGGGGGGGGGGGGGGGGGGGGGGGGGGGGGGGGGGGGGGGGGGGGGGGGGGGGGGGGGGGGGGGGGGGGGGGGGGGGGGGGGGGGGGGGGGGGGGGGGGGGGGGGGGGGGGGGGGGGGGGGGGGGGGGGGGGGGGGGGGGGGGGGGGGGGGGGGGGGGGGGGGGGGGGGGGGGGGGGGGGGGGGGGGGGGGGGGGGGGGGGGGGGGGGGGGGGGGGGGGGGGGGGGGGGGGGGGGGGGGGGGGGGGGGGGGGGGGGGGGGGGGGGGGGGGGGGGGGGGGGGGGGGGGGGGGGGGGGGGGGGGGGGGGGGGGGGGGGGGGGGGGGGGGGGGGGGGGGGGGGGGGGGGGGGGGGGGGGGGGGGGGGGGGGGGGGGGGGGGGGGGGGGGGGGGGGGGGGGGGGGGGGGGGGGGGGGGGGGGGGGGGGGGGGGGGGGGGGGGGGGGGGGGGGGGGGGGGGGGGGGGGGGGGGGGGGGGGGGGGGGGGGGGGGGGGGGGGGGGGGGGGGGGGGGGGGGGGGGGGGGGGGGGGGGGGGGGGGGGGGGGGGGGGGGGGGGGGGGGGGGGGGGGGGGGGGGGGGGGGGGGGGGGGGGGGGGGGGGGGGGGGGGGGGGGGGGGGGGGGGGGGGGGGGGGGGGGGGGGGGGGGGGGGGGGGGGGGGGGGGGGGGGGGGGGGGGGGGGGGGGGGGGGGGGGGGGGGGGGGGGGGGGGGGGGGGGGGGGGGGGGGGGGGGGGGGGGGGGGGGGGGGGGGGGGGGGGGGGGGGGGGGGGGGGGGGGGGGGGGGGGGGGGGGGGGGGGGGGGGGGGGGGGGGGGGGGGGGGGGGGGGGGGGGGGGGGGGGGGGGGGGGGGGGGGGGGGGGGGGGGGGGGGGGGGGGGGGGGGGGGGGGGGGGGGGGGGGGGGGGGGGGGGGGGGGGGGGGGGGGGGGGGGGGGGGGGGGGGGGGGGGGGGGGGGGGGGGGGGGGGGGGGGGGGGGGGGGGGGGGGGGGGGGGGGGGGGGGGGGGGGGGGGGGGGGGGGGGGGGGGGGGGGGGGGGGGGGGGGGGGGGGGGGGGGGGGGGGGGGGGGGGGGGGGGGGGGGGGGGGGGGGGGGGGGGGGGGGGGGGGGGGGGGGGGGGGGGGGGGGGGGGGGGGGGGGGGGGGGGGGGGGGGGGGGGGGGGGGGGGGGGGGGGGGGGGGGGGGGGGGGGGGGGGGGGGGGGGGGGGGGGGGGGGGGGGGGGGGGGGGGGGGGGGGGGGGGGGGGGGGGGGGGGGGGGGGGGGGGGGGGGGGGGGGGGGGGGGGGGGGGGGGGGGGGGGGGGGGGGGGGGGGGGGGGGGGGGGGGGGGGGGGGGGGGGGGGGGGGGGGGGGGGGGGGGGGGGGGGGGGGGGGGGGGGGGGGGGGGGGGGGGGGGGGGGGGGGGGGGGGGGGGGGGGGGGGGGGGGGGGGGGGGGGGGGGGGGGGGGGGGGGGGGGGGGGGGGGGGGGGGGGGGGGGGGGGGGGGGGGGGGGGGGGGGGGGGGGGGGGGGGGGGGGGGGGGGGGGGGGGGGGGGGGGGGGGGGGGGGGGGGGGGGGGGGGGGGGGGGGGGGGGGGGGGGGGGGGGGGGGGGGGGGGGGGGGGGGGGGGGGGGGGGGGGGGGGGGGGGGGGGGGGGGGGGGGGGGGGGGGGGGGGGGGGGGGGGGGGGGGGGGGGGGGGGGGGGGGGGGGGGGGGGGGGGGGGGGGGGGGGGGGGGGGGGGGGGGGGGGGGGGGGGGGGGGGGGGGGGGGGGGGGGGGG
The DNA here is from genome assembly GCA_019925795.1 of Dendrobium chrysotoxum. Classification (NCBI taxonomy): domain Eukaryota; kingdom Viridiplantae; phylum Streptophyta; class Magnoliopsida; order Asparagales; family Orchidaceae; genus Dendrobium; species Dendrobium chrysotoxum. The sequence continues at coordinate 32,040 of JAGFBR010000721.1, forward strand.
GGGGGGGGGGGGGGGGGGGGGGGGGGGGGGGGGGGGGGGGGGGGGGGGGGGGGGGGGGGGGGGGGGGGGGGGGGGGGGGGGGGGGGGGGGGGGGGGGGGGGGGGGGGGGGGGGGGGGGGGGGGGGGGGGGGGGGGGGGGGGGGGGGGGGGGGGGGGGGGGGGGGGGGGGGGGGGGGGGGGGGGGGGGGGGGGGGGGGGGGGGGGGGGGGGGGGGGGGGGGGGGGGGGGGGGGGGGGGGGGGGGGGGGGGGGGGGGGGGGGGGGGGGGGGGGGGGGGGGGGGGGGGGGGGGGGGGGGGGGGGGGGGGGGGGGGGGGGGGGGGGGGGGGGGGGGGGGGGGGGGGGGGGGGGGGGGGGGGGGGGGGGGGGGGGGGGGGGGGGGGGGGGGGGGGGGGGGGGGGGGGGGGGGGGGGGGGGGGGGGGGGGGGGGGGGGGGGGGGGGGGGGGGGGGGGGGGGGGGGGGGGGGGGGGGGGGGGGGGGGGGGGGGGGGGGGGGGGGGGGGGGGGGGGGGGGGGGGGGGGGGGGGGGGGGGGGGGGGGGGGGGGGGGGGGGGGGGGGGGGGGGGGGGGGGGGGGGGGGGGGGGGGGGGGGGGGGGGGGGGGGGGGGGGGGGGGGGGGGGGGGGGGGGGGGGGGGGGGGGGGGGGGGGGGGGGGGGGGGGGGGGGGGGGGGGGGGGGGGGGGGGGGGGGGGGGGGGGGGGGGGGGGGGGGGGGGGGGGGGGGGGGGGGGGGGGGGGGGGGGGGGGGGGGGGGGGGGGGGGGGGGGGGGGGGGGGGGGGGGGGGGGGGGGGGGGGGGGGGGGGGGGGGGGGGGGGGGGGGGGGGGGGGGGGGGGGGGGGGGGGGGGGGGGGGGGGGGGGGGGGGGGGGGGGGGGGGGGGGGGGGGGGGGGGGGGGGGGGGGGGGGGGGGGGGGGGGGGGGGGGGGGGGGGGGGGGGGGGGGGGGGGGGGGGGGGGGGGGGGGGGGGGGGGGGGGGGGGGGGGGGGGGGGGGGGGGGGGGGGGGGGGGGGGGGGGGGGGGGGGGGGGGGGGGGGGGGGGGGGGGGGGGGGGGGGGGGGGGGGGGGGGGGGGGGGGGGGGGGGGGGGGGGGGGGGGGGGGGGGGGGGGGGGGGGGGGGGGGGGGGGGGGGGGGGGGGGGGGGGGGGGGGGGGGGGGGGGGGGGGGGGGGGGGGGGGGGGGGGGGGGGGGGGGGGGGGGGGGGGGGGGGGGGGGGGGGGGGGGGGGGGGGGGGGGGGGGGGGGGGGGGGGGGGGGGGGGGGGGGGGGGGGGGGGGGGGGGGGGGGGGGGGGGGGGGGGGGGGGGGGGGGGGGGGGGGGGGGGGGGGGGGGGGGGGGGGGGGGGGGGGGGGGGGGGGGGGGGGGGGGGGGGGGGGGGGGGGGGGGGGGGGGGGGGGGGGGGGGGGGGGGGGGGGGGGGGGGGGGGGGGGGGGGGGGGGGGGGGGGGGGGGGGGGGGGGGGGGGGGGGGGGGGGGGGGGGGGGGGGGGGGGGGGGGGGGGGGGGGGGGGGGGGGGGGGGGGGGGGGGGGGGGGGGGGGGGGGGGGGGGGGGGGGGGGGGGGGGGGGGGGGGGGGGGGGGGGGGGGGGGGGGGGGGGGGGGGGGGGGGGGGGGGGGGGGGGGGGGGGGGGGGGGGGGGGGGGGGGGGGGGGGGGGGGGGGGGGGGGGGGGGGGGGGGGGGGGGGGGGGGGGGGGGGGGGGGGGGGGGGGGGGGGGGGGGGGGGGGGGGGGGGGGGGGGGGGGGGGGGGGGGGGGGGGGGGGGGGGGGGGGGGGGGGGGGGGGGGGGGGGGGGGGGGGGGGGGGGGGGGGGGGGGGGGGGGGGGGGGGGGGGGGGGGGGGGGGGGGGGGGGGGGGGGGGGGGGGGGGGGGGGGGGGGGGGGGGGGGGGGGGGGGGGGGGGGGGGGGGGGGGGGGGGGGGGGGGGGGGGGGGGGGGGGGGGGGGGGGGGGGGGGGGGGGGGGGGGGGGGGGGGGGGGGGGGGGGGGGGGGGGGGGGGGGGGGGGGGGGGGGGGGGGGGGGGGGGGGGGGGGGGGGGGGGGGGGGGGGGGGGGGGGGGGGGGGGGGGGGGGGGGGGGGGGGGGGGGGGGGGGGGGGGGGGGGGGGGGGGGGGGGGGGGGGGGGGGGGGGGGGGGGGGGGGGGGGGGGGGGGGGGGGGGGGGGGGGGGGGGGGGGGGGGGGGGGGGGGGGGGGGGGGGGGGGGGGGGGGGGGGGGGGGGGGGGGGGGGGGGGGGGGGGGGGGGGGGGGGGGGGGGGGGGGGGGGGGGGGGGGGGGGGGGGGGGGGGGGGGGGGGGGGGGGGGGGGGGGGGGGGGGGGGGGGGGGGGGGGGGGGGGGGGGGGGGGGGGGGGGGGGGGGGGGGGGGGGGGGGGGGGGGGGGGGGGGGGGGGGGGGGGGGGGGGGGGGGGGGGGGGGGGGGGGGGGGGGGGGGGGGGGGGGGGGGGGGGGGGGGGGGGGGGGGGGGGGGGGGGGGGGGGGGGGGGGGGGGGGGGGGGGGGGGGGGGGGGGGGGGGGGGGGGGGGGGGGGGGGGGGGGGGGGGGGGGGGGGGGGGGGGGGGGGGGGGGGGGGGGGGGGGGGGGGGGGGGGGGGGGGGGGGGGGGGGGGGGGGGGGGGGGGGGGGGGGGGGGGGGGGGGGGGGGGGGGGGGGGGGGGGGGGGGGGGGGGGGGGGGGGGGGGGGGGGGGGGGGGGGGGGGGGGGGGGGGGGGGGGGGGGGGGGGGGGGGGGGGGGGGGGGGGGGGGGGGGGGGGGGGGGGGGGGGGGGGGGGGGGGGGGGGGGGGGGGGGGGGGGGGGGGGGGGGGGGGGGGGGGGGGGGGGGGGGGGGGGGGGGGGGGGGGGGGGGGGGGGGGGGGGGGGGGGGGGGGGGGGGGGGGGGGGGGGGGGGGGGGGGGGGGGGGGGGGGGGGGGGGGGGGGGGGGGGGGGGGGGGGGGGGGGGGGGGGGGGGGGGGGGGGGGGGGGGGGGGGGGGGGGGGGGGGGGGGGGGGGGGGGGGGGGGGGGGGGGGGGGGGGGGGGGGGGGGGGGGGGGGGGGGGGGGGGGGGGGGGGGGGGGGGGGGGGGGGGGGGGGGGGGGGGGGGGGGGGGGGGGGGGGGGGGGGGGGGGGGGGGGGGGGGGGGGGGGGGGGGGGGGGGGGGGGGGGGGGGGGGGGGGGGGGGGGGGGGGGGGGGGGGGGGGGGGGGGGGGGGGGGGGGGGGGGGGGGGGGGGGGGGGGGGGGGGGGGGGGGGGGGGGGGGGGGGGGGGGGGGGGGGGGGGGGGGGGGGGGGGGGGGGGGGGGGGGGGGGGGGGGGGGGGGGGGGGGGGGGGGGGGGGGGGGGGGGGGGGGGGGGGGGGGGGGGGGGGGGGGGGGGGGGGGGGGGGGGGGGGGGGGGGGGGGGGGGGGGGGGGGGGGGGGGGGGGGGGGGGGGGGGGGGGGGGGGGGGGGGGGGGGGGGGGGGGGGGGGGGGGGGGGGGGGGGGGGGGGGGGGGGGGGGGGGGGGGGGGGGGGGGGGGGGGGGGGGGGGGGGGGGGGGGGGGGGGGGGGGGGGGGGGGGGGGGGGGGGGGGGGGGGGGGGGGGGGGGGGGGGGGGGGGGGGGGGGGGGGGGGGGGGGGGGGGGGGGGGGGGGGGGGGGGGGGGGGGGGGGGGGGGGGGGGGGGGGGGGGGGGGGGGGGGGGGGGGGGGGGGGGGGGGGGGGGGGGGGGGGGGGGGGGGGGGGGGGGGGGGGGGGGGGGGGGGGGGGGGGGGGGGGGGGGGGGGGGGGGGGGGGGGGGGGGGGGGGGGGGGGGGGGGGGGGGGGGGGGGGGGGGGGGGGGGGGGGGGGGGGGGGGGGGGGGGGGGGGGGGGGGGGGGGGGGGGGGGGGGGGGGGGGGGGGGGGGGGGGGGGGGGGGGGGGGGGGGGGGGGGGGGGGGGGGGGGGGGGGGGGGGGGGGGGGGGGGGGGGGGGGGGGGGGGGGGGGGGGGGGGGGGGGGGGGGGGGGGGGGGGGGGGGGGGGGGGGGGGGGGGGGGGGGGGGGGGGGGGGGGGGGGGGGGGGGGGGGGGGGGGGGGGGGGGGGGGGGGGGGGGGGGGGGGGGGGGGGGGGGGGGGGGGGGGGGGGGGGGGGGGGGGGGGGGGGGGGGGGGGGGGGGGGGGGGGGGGGGGGGGGGGGGGGGGGGGGGGGGGGGGGGGGGGGGGGGGGGGGGGGGGGGGGGGGGGGGGGGGGGGGGGGGGGGGGGGGGGGGGGGGGGGGGGGGGGGGGGGGGGGGGGGGGGGGGGGGGGGGGGGGGGGGGGGGGGGGGGGGGGGGGGGGGGGGGGGGGGGGGGGGGGGGGGGGGGGGGGGGGGGGGGGGGGGGGGGGGGGGGGGGGGGGGGGGGGGGGGGGGGGGGGGGGGGGGGGGGGGGGGGGGGGGGGGGGGGGGGGGGGGGGGGGGGGGGGGGGGGGGGGGGGGGGGGGGGGGGGGGGGGGGGGGGGGGGGGGGGGGGGGGGGGGGGGGGGGGGGGGGGGGGGGGGGGGGGGGGGGGGGGGGGGGGGGGGGGGGGGGGGGGGGGGGGGGGGGGGGGGGGGGGGGGGGGGGGGGGGGGGGGGGGGGGGGGGGGGGGGGGGGGGGGGGGGGGGGGGGGGGGGGGGGGGGGGGGGGGGGGGGGGGGGGGGGGGGGGGGGGGGGGGGGGGGGGGGGGGGGGGGGGGGGGGGGGGGGGGGGGGGGGGGGGGGGGGGGGGGGGGGGGGGGGGGGGGGGGGGGGGGGGGGGGGGGGGGGGGGGGGGGGGGGGGGGGGGGGGGGGGGGGGGGGGGGGGGGGGGGGGGGGGGGGGGGGGGGGGGGGGGGGGGGGGGGGGGGGGGGGGGGGGGGGGGGGGGGGGGGGGGGGGGGGGGGGGGGGGGGGGGGGGGGGGGGGGGGGGGGGGGGGGGGGGGGGGGGGGGGGGGGGGGGGGGGGGGGGGGGGGGGGGGGGGGGGGGGGGGGGGGGGGGGGGGGGGGGGGGGGGGGGGGGGGGGGGGGGGGGGGGGGGGGGGGGGGGGGGGGGGGGGGGGGGGGGGGGGGGGGGGGGGGGGGGGGGGGGGGGGGGGGGGGGGGGGGGGGGGGGGGGGGGGGGGGGGGGGGGGGGGGGGGGGGGGGGGGGGGGGGGGGGGGGGGGGGGGGGGGGGGGGGGGGGGGGGGGGGGGGGGGGGGGGGGGGGGGGGGGGGGGGGGGGGGGGGGGGGGGGGGGGGGGGGGGGGGGGGGGGGGGGGGGGGGGGGGGGGGGGGGGGGGGGGGGGGGGGGGGGGGGGGGGGGGGGGGGGGGGGGGGGGGGGGGGGGGGGGGGGGGGGGGGGGGGGGGGGGGGGGGGGGGGGGGGGGGGGGGGGGGGGGGGGGGGGGGGGGGGGGGGGGGGGGGGGGGGGGGGGGGGGGGGGGGGGGGGGGGGGGGGGGGGGGGGGGGGGGGGGGGGGGGGGGGGGGGGGGGGGGGGGGGGGGGGGGGGGGGGGGGGGGGGGGGGGGGGGGGGGGGGGGGGGGGGGGGGGGGGGGGGGGGGGGGGGGGGGGGGGGGGGGGGGGGGGGGGGGGGGGGGGGGGGGGGGGGGGGGGGGGGGGGGGGGGGGGGGGGGGGGGGGGGGGGGGGGGGGGGGGGGGGGGGGGGGGGGGGGGGGGGGGGGGGGGGGGGGGGGGGGGGGGGGGGGGGGGGGGGGGGGGGGGGGGGGGGGGGGGGGGGGGGGGGGGGGGGGGGGGGGGGGGGGGGGGGGGGGGGGGGGGGGGGGGGGGGGGGGGGGGGGGGGGGGGGGGGGGGGGGGGGGGGGGGGGGGGGGGGGGGGGGGGGGGGGGGGGGGGGGGGGGGGGGGGGGGGGGGGGGGGGGGGGGGGGGGGGGGGGGGGGGGGGGGGGGGGGGGGGGGGGGGGGGGGGGGGGGGGGGGGGGGGGGGGGGGGGGGGGGGGGGGGGGGGGGGGGGGGGGGGGGGGGGGGGGGGGGGGGGGGGGGGGGGGGGGGGGGGGGGGGGGGGGGGGGGGGGGGGGGGGGGGGGGGGGGGGGGGGGGGGGGGGGGGGGGGGGGGGGGGGGGGGGGGGGGGGGGGGGGGGGGGGGGGGGGGGGGGGGGGGGGGGGGGGGGGGGGGGGGGGGGGGGGGGGGGGGGGGGGGGGGGGGGGGGGGGGGGGGGGGGGGGGGGGGGGGGGGGGGGGGGGGGGGGGGGGGGGGGGGGGGGGGGGGGGGGGGGGGGGGGGGGGGGGGGGGGGGGGGGGGGGGGGGGGGGGGGGGGGGGGGGGGGGGGGGGGGGGGGGGGGGGGGGGGGGGGGGGGGGGGGGGGGGGGGGGGGGGGGGGGGGGGGGGGGGGGGGGGGGGGGGGGGGGGGGGGGGGGGGGGGGGGGGGGGGGGGGGGGGGGGGGGGGGGGGGGGGGGGGGGGGGGGGGGGGGGGGGGGGGGGGGGGGGGGGGGGGGGGGGGGGGGGGGGGGGGGGGGGGGGGGGGGGGGGGGGGGGGGGGGGGGGGGGGGGGGGGGGGGGGGGGGGGGGGGGGGGGGGGGGGGGGGGGGGGGGGGGGGGGGGGGGGGGGGGGGGGGGGGGGGGGGGGGGGGGGGGGGGGGGGGGGGGGGGGGGGGGGGGGGGGGGGGGGGGGGGGGGGGGGGGGGGGGGGGGGGGGGGGGGGGGGGGGGGGGGGGGGGGGGGGGGGGGGGGGGGGGGGGGGGGGGGGGGGGGGGGGGGGGGGGGGGGGGGGGGGGGGGGGGGGGGGGGGGGGGGGGGGGGGGGGGGGGGGGGGGGGGGGGGGGGGGGGGGGGGGGGGGGGGGGGGGGGGGGGGGGGGGGGGGGGGGGGGGGGGGGGGGGGGGGGGGGGGGGGGGGGGGGGGGGGGGGGGGGGGGGGGGGGGGGGGGGGGGGGGGGGGGGGGGGGGGGGGGGGGGGGGGGGGGGGGGGGGGGGGGGGGGGGGGGGGGGGGGGGGGGGGGGGGGGGGGGGGGGGGGGGGGGGGGGGGGGGGGGGGGGGGGGGGGGGGGGGGGGGGGGGGGGGGGGGGGGGGGGGGGGGGGGGGGGGGGGGGGGGGGGGGGGGGGGGGGGGGGGGGGGGGGGGGGGGGGGGGGGGGGGGGGGGGGGGGGGGGGGGGGGGGGGGGGGGGGGGGGGGGGGGGGGGGGGGGGGGGGGGGGGGGGGGGGGGGGGGGGGGGGGGGGGGGGGGGGGGGGGGGGGGGGGGGGGGGGGGGGGGGGGGGGGGGGGGGGGGGGGGGGGGGGGGGGGGGGGGGGGGGGGGGGGGGGGGGGGGGGGGGGGGGGGGGGGGGGGGGGGGGGGGGGGGGGGGGGGGGGGGGGGGGGGGGGGGGGGGGGGGGGGGGGGGGGGGGGGGGGGGGGGGGGGGGGGGGGGGGGGGGGGGGGGGGGGGGGGGGGGGGGGGGGGGGGGGGGGGGGGGGGGGGGGGGGGGGGGGGGGGGGGGGGGGGGGGGGGGGGGGGGGGGGGGGGGGGGGGGGGGGGGGGGGGGGGGGGGGGGGGGGGGGGGGGGGGGGGGGGGGGGGGGGGGGGGGGGGGGGGGGGGGGGGGGGGGGGGGGGGGGGGGGGGGGGGGGGGGGGGGGGGGGGGGGGGGGGGGGGGGGGGGGGGGGGGGGGGGGGGGGGGGGGGGGGGGGGGGGGGGGGGGGGGGGGGGGGGGGGGGGGGGGGGGGGGGGGGGGGGGGGGGGGGGGGGGGGGGGGGGGGGGGGGGGGGGGGGGGGGGGGGGGGGGGGGGGGGGGGGGGGGGGGGGGGGGGGGGGGGGGGGGGGGGGGGGGGGGGGGGGGGGGGGGGGGGGGGGGGGGGGGGGGGGGGGGGGGGGGGGGGGGGGGGGGGGGGGGGGGGGGGGGGGGGGGGGGGGGGGGGGGGGGGGGGGGGGGGGGGGGGGGGGGGGGGGGGGGGGGGGGGGGGGGGGGGGGGGGGGGGGGGGGGGGGGGGGGGGGGGGGGGGGGGGGGGGGGGGGGGGGGGGGGGGGGGGGGGGGGGGGGGGGGGGGGGGGGGGGGGGGGGGGGGGGGGGGGGGGGGGGGGGGGGGGGGGGGGGGGGGGGGGGGGGGGGGGGGGGGGGGGGGGGGGGGGGGGGGGGGGGGGGGGGGGGGGGGGGGGGGGGGGGGGGGGGGGGGGGGGGGGGGGGGGGGGGGGGGGGGGGGGGGGGGGGGGGGGGGGGGGGGGGGGGGGGGGGGGGGGGGGGGGGGGGGGGGGGGGGGGGGGGGGGGGGGGGGGGGGGGGGGGGGGGGGGGGGGGGGGGGGGGGGGGGGGGGGGGGGGGGGGGGGGGGGGGGGGGGGGGGGGGGGGGGGGGGGGGGGGGGGGGGGGGGGGGGGGGGGGGGGGGGGGGGGGGGGGGGGGGGGGGGGGGGGGGGGGGGGGGGGGGGGGGGGGGGGGGGGGGGGGGGGGGGGGGGGGGGGGGGGGGGGGGGGGGGGGGGGGGGGGGGGGGGGGGGGGGGGGGGGGGGGGGGGGGGGGGGGGGGGGGGGGGGGGGGGGGGGGGGGGGGGGGGGGGGGGGGGGGGGGGGGGGGGGGGGGGGGGGGGGGGGGGGGGGGGGGGGGGGGGGGGGGGGGGGGGGGGGGGGGGGGGGGGGGGGGGGGGGGGGGGGGGGGGGGGGGGGGGGGGGGGGGGGGGGGGGGGGGGGGGTGGGGGGGGGGGGGGGGGGGGGGGGGGGGGGGGGGGGGGGGGGGGGGGGGGGGGGGGGGGGGGGGGGGGGGGGGGGGGGGGGGGGGGGGGGGGGGGGGGGGGGGGGGGGGGGGGGGGGGGGGGGGGGGGGGGGGGGGGGGGGGGGGGGGGGGGGGGGGGGGGGGGGGGGGGGGGGGGGGGGGGGGGGGGGGGGGGGGGGGGGGGGGGGGGGGGGGGGGGGGGGGGGGGGGGGGGGGGGGGGGGGGGGGGGGGGGGGGGGGGGGGGGGGGGGGGGGGGGGGGGGGGGGGGGGGGGGGGGGGGGGGGGGGGGGGGGGGGGGGGGGGGGGGGGGGGGGGGGGGGGGGGGGGGGGGGGGGGGGGGGGGGGGGGGGGGGGGGGGGGGGGGGGGGGGGGGGGGGGGGGGGGGGGGGGGGGGGTGGGGGGGGGGGGGGGGGGGGGGGGGGGGGGGGGGGGGGGGGGGGGGGGGGGGGGGGGGGGGGGGGGGGGGGGGGGGGGGGGGGGGGGGGGGGGGGGGGGGGGGGGGGGGGGGGGGGGGGGGGGGGGGGGGGGGGGGGGGGGGGGGGGGGGGGGGGGGGGGGGGGGGGGGGGGGGGGGGGGGGGGGGGGGGGGGGGGGGGGGGGGGGGGGGGGGGGGGGGGGGGGGGGGGGGGGGGGGGGGGGGGGGGGGGGGGGGGGGGGGGGGGGGGGGGGGGGGGGGGGGGGGGGGGGGGGGGGGGGGGGGGGGGGGGGGGGGGGGGGGGGGGGGGGGGGGGGGGGGGGGGGGGGGGGGGGGGGGGGGGGGGGGGGGGGGGGGGGGGGGGGGGGGGGGGGGGGGGGGGGGGGGGGGGGGGGGGGGGGGGGGGGGGGGGGGGGGGGGGGGGGGGGGGGGGGGGGGGGGGGGGGGGGGGGGGGGGGGGGGGGGGGGGGGGGGGGGGGGGGGGGGGGGGGGGGGGGGGGGGGGGGGGGGGGGGGGGGGGGGGGGGGGGGGGGGGGGGGGGGGGGGGGGGGGGGGGGGGGGGGGGGGGGGGGGGGGGGGGGGGGGGGGGGGGGGGGGGGGGGGGGGGGGGGGGGGGGGGGGGGGGGGGGGGGGGGGGGGGGGGGGGGGGGGGGGGGGGGGGGGGGGGGGGGGGGGGGGGGGGGGGGGGGGGGGGGGGGGGGGGGGGGGGGGGGGGGGGGGGGGGGGGGGGGGGGGGGGGGGGGGGGGGGGGGGGGGGGGGGGGGGGGGGGGGGGGGGGGGGGGGGGGGGGGGGGGGGGGGGGGGGGGGGGGGGGGGGGGGGGGGGGGGGGGGGGGGGGGGGGGGGGGGGGGGGGGGGGGGGGGGGGGGGGGGGGGGGGGGGGGGGGGGGGGGGGGGGGGGGGGGGGGGGGGGGGGGGGGGGGGGGGGGGGGGGGGGGGGGGGGGGGGGGGGGGGGGGGGGGGGGGGGGGGGGGGGGGGGGGGGGGGGGGGGGGGGGGGGGGGGGGGGGGGGGGGGGGGGGGGGGGGGGGGGGGGGGGGTGGGGGGGGGGGGGGGGGGGGGGGGGGGGGGGGGGGGGGGGGGGGGGGGGGGGGGGGGGGGGGGGGGGGGGGGGGGGGGGGGGGGGGGGGGGGGGGGGGGGGGGGGGGGGGGGGGGGGGGGGGGGGGGGGGGGGGGGGGGGGGGGGGGGGGGGGGGGGGGGGGGGGGGGGGGGGGGGGGGGGGGGGGGGGGGGTGGGGGGGGGGGGGGGGGGGGGGGGGGGGGGGGGGGGGGGGGGGGGGGGGGGGGGGGGGGGGGGGGGGGGGGGGGGGGGGGGGGGGGGGGGGGGGGGGGGGGGGGGGGGGGGGGGGGGGGGGGGGGGGGGGGGGGGGGGGGGGGGGGGGGGGGGGGGTGGGGGGGGGGGGGGGGGGGGGGGGGGGGGGGGGGGGGGGGGGGGGGGGGGGGGGGGGGGGGGGGGGGGGGGGGGGGGGGGGGGGGGGGGGGGGGGGGGGGGGGGGGGGGGGGGGGGGGGGGGGGGGGGGGGGGGGGGGGGGGGGGGGGGGGGGGGGGGGGGGGGGGGGGGGGGGGGGGGGGGGGGGGGGGGGGGGGGGGGGGTGGGGGGGGGGGGGGGGGGGGGGGGGGGGGGGGGGGGGGGGGGGGGGGGGGGGGGGGGGGGGGGGGGGGGGGGGGGGGGGGGGGGGGGGGGGGGGGGGGGGGGGGGGGGGGGGGGGGGGGGGGGGGGGGGGGGGGGGGGGGGGGGGGGGGGGGGGGGGGGGGGGGGGGGGGGGGGGGGGGGGGGGGGGGGGGGGGGGGGGGGGGGGGGGGGGGGGGGGGGGGGGGGGGGGGGGGGGGGGGGGGGGGGGGGGGGGGGGGGGGGGGGGGGGGGGGGGGGGGGGGGGGGGGGGGGGGGGGGGGGGGGGGGGGGGGGGGGGGGGGGTGGGGGGGGGGGGGGGGGGGGGGGGGGGGGGGGGGGGGGGGGGGGGGGGGGGGGGGGGGGGGGGGGGGGGGGGGGGGGTGGGGGGGGGGGGGGGGGGGGGGGGGGGGGGGGGGGGGGGGGGGGGGGGGGGGGGGGGGGGGGGGGGGGGGGGGGGGGGGGGGGGGGGGGGGGGGGGGGGGGGGGGGGGGGGGGGGGGGGGGGGGGGGGGGGGGGGGGGGGGGGGGGGGGGGGGTGGGGGGGGGGGGGGGGGGGGGGGGGGGGGGGGGGGGGGGGGGGGGGGGGGGGGGGGGGGGGGGGGGGGGGGGGGGGGGGGGGGGGGGGGGGGGGGGGTGGGGGGGGGGGGGGGGGGGGGGGGGGGGGGGGGGGGGGGGGGGGGGGGGGGGGGGGGGGGGGGGGGGGGGGGGGGGGGGGGTGGGGGGGGGGGGGGGGGGGGGGGGGGGGGGGGGGGGGGGGGGGGGGGGGGGGGGGGGGGGGGGGGGGGGGGGGGGGGGGGGGGGGGGGGGGGGGGGGGGGGGGGGGGGGGGGGGGGGGGGGGGGGGGGGGGGGGGGGGGGGGGGGGGGGGGGGGGGGGGGGGGGGGGGGGGGGGGGGGGGGGGGGGGGGGGGGGGGGGGGGGGGGGGGGGGGGGGGGGGGGGGGGGGGGGGGGGGGGGGGGGGGGGGGGTGGGGGGGGGGGGGGGGGGGGGGGGGGGGGGGGGGGGGGGGGGGGGGGGGGGGGGGGGGGGGGGGGGGGGGGGGGGGGGGGGGGGGGGGGGGGGGGGGGGGGGGGGGGGGGGGGGGGGGGGGGGGGGGGGGGGGGGGGGGGGGGGGGGGGGGGGGGGGGGGGGGGGGGGGGGGGGGGGGGGGGGGGGGGGGGGGGGGGGGGGGGGGGGGGGGGGGGGGGGGGGGGGGGGGGGGGGGGGGGGGGGGGGGGGGGGGGGGGGGGGGGGGGGGGGGGGGGGGGGGGGGGGGGGGGGGGGGGGGGGGGGGGGGGGGGGGGGGGGGGGGGGGGGGGGGGGGGGGGGGGGGGGGGGGGGGGGGGGGGGGGGGGGTGGGGGGGGGGGGGGGGGGGGGGGGGGGGGGGGGGGGGGGGGGGGGGGGGGGGGGGGGGGGGGGGGGGGGGGGGGGGGGGGGGGGGGGGGGGGGGGGGGGGGGGGGGGGGGGGGGGGGGGGGGGGGGGGGGGGGGGGGGGGGGGGGGGGTGGGGGGGGGGGGGGGGGGGGGGGGGGGGGGGGGGGGGGGGGGGGGGGGGGGGGGGGGGGGGGGGGGGGGGGGGGGGGGGGGGGGGGGGGGGGGGGGGGGGGGGGGGGGGGGGGGGGGGGGGGGGGGGGGGGGGGGGGGGGGGGGGGGGGGGGGGGGGGGGGGGGGGGGGGGGGGGGGGGGGGGGGGGGGGGGGGGGGGGGGGGGGGGGGGGGGGGGGGGGGGGGGGGGGGGGGGGGGGGGGGGGGGGGGGGGGTGGGGGGGGGGGGGGGGGGGGGGGGGGGGGGGGGGGGGGGGGGGGGGGGGGGGGGGGGGGGGGGGGGGGGGGGGGGGGGGGGGGGGGGGGGGGGGGGGGGGGGGGGGGGGGGGGGGGGGGGGGGGGGGGGGGGGGGGGGGGGGGGGGTGGGGGGGGGGGGGGGGGGGGGGGGGGGGGGGGGGGGGGGGGGGGGGGGGGGGGGGGGGGGGGGGGGGGGGGGGGGGGGGGGGGGGGGGGGGGGGGGGGGGGGGGGGGGGGGGGGGGGGGGGGGGGGGGGGGGGGGGGGTGGGGGGGGGGGGGGGGGGGGGGGGGGGGGGGGGGGGGGGGGGGGGGGGGGGGGGGGGGGGGGGGGGGGGGGGGGGGGGGGGGGGGGGGGGGGGGGGGGGGGGGGGGGGGGGGGGGGGGGGGGGGGGGGGGGGGGGGGGGGGGGGGGGGGGGGGGGGGGGGGGGGGGGGGGGGGGGGGGGGGGGGGGGGGGGGGGGGGGGGGGGGGGGGGGGGGGGGGGGGGGGGGGGGGGGGGGGGGGGGGGGGGGGGGGGGGGGGGGGGGGGGGGGGGGGGGGGGGGGGGGGGGGGGGGGGGGGGGGGGGGGGGGGGGGGGTGGGGGGGGGGGGGGGGGGGGGGGGGGGGGGGGGGGGGGGGGGGGGGGGGGGGGGGGGGGGGGGGGGGGGGGGGGGGGGGGGGGGGGGGGGGGGGGGGGGGGGGGGGGGGGGGGGGGGGGGGGGGGGGGGGGGGGGGGGGGGGGGGGGGGGGGGGGGGGGGGGGGGGGGGGGGGGGGGGGGGGGGGGGGGGGGGGGGGGGGGGGGGGGGGGGGGGGGGGGGGGGGGGGGGGGGGGGGGGGGGGGGGGGGGGGGGGGGGGGGGGGGGGGGGGGGGGGGGGGGGGGGGGGGGGGGGGGGGGGGGGGGGGGGGGGGGGGGGGGGGGGGGGGGGGGGGGGGGGGGGGGGGGGGGGGGGGGGGGGGGGGGGGGGGGGGGGGGGGGGGGGGGGGGGGGGGGGGGGGGGGGGGGGGGGGGGGGGGGGGGGGGGGGGGTGGGGGGGGGGGGGGGGGGGGGGGGGGGGGGGGGGGGGGGGGGGGGGGGGGGGGGGGGGGGGGGGGGGGGGGGGGGGGGGGGGGGGGGGGGGGGGGGGGGGGGGGGGGGGGGGGGGGGGGGGGGGGGGGGGGGGGGGGGGGGGGGGGGGGGGGGGGGTGGGGGGGGGGGGGGGGGGGGGGGGGGGGGGGGGGGGGGGGGGGGGGGGGGGGGGGGGGGGGGGGGGGGGGGGGGGGGGGGGGGGGGGGGGGGGGGGGGGGGGGGGGGGGGGGGGGGGGGGGGGGGTGGGGGGGGGGGGGGGGGGGTGGGGGGGGGGGGGGGGGGGGGGGGGGGGGGGGGGGGGGGGGGGGGGGGGGGGGGGGGGGGGGGGGGGGGGGGGGGGGGGGGGGGGGGGGGGGGGGGGGGGGGGGGGGGGGGGGGGGGGGGGGGGGGGGGGGGGGGGGGGGGGGGGGGGGGGGGGGGGGGGGGGGGGGGGGGGGGGGGGGGGGGGGGGGGGGGGGGGGGGGGGGGGGGGGGGGGGGGGGGGGGGGGGGGGGGGGGGGGGGGGGGGGGGGGGGGGGGGGGGGGGGGGGGGGGGGGGGGGGGGGGGGGGGGGGGGGGGGGGGGGGGGGGGGGGGGGGGGGGGGGGGGGGGGGGGGGGGGGGGGGGGGGGGGGGGGGGGGGGGGGGGGGGGGGGGGGGGGGGGGGTGGGGGGGGGGGGGGGGGGGGGGGGGGGGGGGGGGGGGGGGGGGGGGGGGGGGGGGGGGGGGGGGGGGGGGGGGGGGGGGGGGGGGGGGGGGGGGGGGGGGGGGGGGGGGGGGGGGGGGGGGGGGGGGGGGGGGGGGGGGGGGGGGGGGGGGGGGGGGGGGGGGGGTGGGGGGGGGGGGGGGGGGGGGGGGGGGGGGGGGGGGGGGGGGGGGGGGGGGGGGGGGGGGGGGGGGGGGGGGGGGGGGGGGGGGGGGGGGGGGGGGGGGGGGGGGGGGGGGGGGGGGGGGGGGGGGGGGGGGGGGGGGGGGGGGGGGGGGGGGGGGGGGGGGGGGGGGGGGGGGGGGGGGGGGGGGGGGGGGGGGGGGGGGGGGGGGGGGGGGGGGGGGGGGGGGGGGGGGGGGGGGGGGGGGGGGGGGGGGGGGGGGGGGGGGGGGGGGGGGGGGGGGGGGGGGGGGGGGGGGGGGGGGGGGGGGGGGGGGGGGGGGGGGGGGGGGGGGGGGGGGGGGGGGGGGGGGGGGGGGGGGGGGGGGGGGGGGGGGGGGGGGGGGGGGGGGGGGGGGGGGGGGGGGGTGGGGGGGGGGGGGGGGGGGGGGGGGGGGGGGGGGGGGGGGGGGGGGGGGGGGGGGGGGGGGGGGGGGGGGGGGGGGGGGGGGGGGGGGGGGGGGGTGGGGGGGGGGGGGGGGGGGGGGGGGGGGGGGGGGGGGGGGGGGGGGGGGGGGGGGGGGGGGGGGGGGGGGGGGGGGGGTGGGGGGGGGGGGGGGGGGGGGGGGGGGGGGGGGGGGGGGGGGGGGGGGGGGGGGGGGGGGGGGGGGGGGGGGGGGGGGGGGGGGGGGGGGGGGGGGGGGGGGGGGGGGGGGGGGGGGGGGGGGGGGGGGGGGTGGGGGGGGGGGGGGGGGGGGGGGGGGGGGGGGGGGGGGGGGGGGGGGGGGGGGGGGGGGGGGGGGGGGGGGGGGGGGGGGGGGGGGGGGGGGGGGGGGGGGGGGGGGGGGGGGGGGGGGGGGGGGGGGGGGGGGGGGGGGGGGGGGGGGGGGGGGGGGGGGGGGGGGGGGGGGGGGGGGGGGGGGGGGGGGGGGGGGGGGGGGGGGTGGGGGGGGGGGGGGGGGGGGGGGGGGGGGGGGGGGGGGGGGGGGGGGGGGGGGGGGGGGGGGGGGGGGGGGGGGGGGGGGGGGGGGGGGGGGGGGGGGGGGGGGGGGGGGGGGGGGGGGGGGGGGGGGGTGGGGGGGGGGGGGGGGGGGGGGGGGGGGGGGGGGGGGGGGGGGGGGGGGGGGGGGGGGGGGGGGGTGGGGGGGGGGGGGGGGGGGGGGGGGGGGGGGGGGGGGGGGGGGGGGGGGGGGGGGGGGGGGGGGGGGGGGGGGGGGGGGGGGGGGGGGGGGGGGGGGGGGGGGGGGGGGGGGGGGGGGGGGGGGGGGGGGGGGGGGGGGGGGGGGGGGGGGGGGGGGGGGGGGGGGGGGGGGGGGGGGGGGGGGGGGGGGGGGGGGGGGGGGGGGGGGGGGGGGGGGGGGGGGGGGTGGGGGGGGGGGGGGGGGGGGGGGGGGGGGGGGGGGGGGGGGGGGGGGGGGGGGGGGGGGGGGGGGGGGGGGGGGGGGGGGGGGGGGGGGGGGGGGGGGGGGGGGGGGGGGGGGGGGGGTGGGGGGGGGGGGGGGGGGGGGGGGGGGGGGGGGGGGGGGGGGGGGGGGGGGGGGGGGGGGGGGGGGGGGGGGGGGGGGGGGGGGGGGGGGGGGGGGGGGGGGGGGGGGGGGGGGGGGGGGGGGGGGGGGGGGGGGGTGGGGGGGGGGGGGGGGGGGGGGGGGGGGGGGGGGGGGGGGGGGGGGGGGGGGGGGGGGGTGGGGGGGGGGGGGGGGGGGGGGGGGGGGGGGGGGGGGGGGGGGGGGGGGGGGGGGGGGGGGGGGGGGGGGGGGGGGGGGGGGGGGGGGGGGGGGGGGGGGGGGGGGGGGGGGGGGGGGGGGGGGGGGGGGGGGGGGGGGGGGGGGGGGGGGGGGGTGGGGGGGGGGGGGGGGGGGGGGGGGGGGGGGGGGGGGGGGGGGGGGGGGGGGGGGGGGGGGGGGGGGGGGGGGGGGGGGGGGGGGGGGGGGGGGGGGGGGGGGGGGGGGGGGGGGGGGGGGGGGGGGGGGGGGGGGGGGGGGGGGGGGGGGGGGGGGGGGGGGGGGGGGGGGGGGGGGGGGGGGGGGGGGGGGGGGTGGGGGGGGGGGGGGGGGGGGGGGGGGGGGGGGGGGGGGGGGGGGGGGGGGGGGGGGGGGGGGGGGGGGGGGGGGGGGGGGGGGGGGGGGGGGGGGGGGGGGGGGGGGGGGGGGGGGGGGGGGGGGGGGGGGGGGGGGGGGGGGGGGGGGGGGGGGGGGGGGGGGGGGGGGGGGGGGGGGGGGGGGGGGGGGGGGGGGGGGGGGGGGGGGGGGGGGGGGGGGGGGGGGGGGGGGGGGGGGGGGGGGGGGGGGGGGGGGGGGGGGGGGGGGGGGGGGGGGGGGGTGGGGGGGGGGGGGGGGGGGGGGGGGGGGGGGGGGGGGTGGGGGGGGGGGGGGGGGGGGGGGGGGGGGGGGGGGGGGGGGGGGGGGGGGGGGGGGGGGGGGGGGGGGGGGGGGGGGGGGGGGGGGGGGGGGGGGGGGGGGGGGGGGGGGGGGGGGGGGTGGGGGGGGGGGGGGGGGGGGGGGGGGGGGGGGGGGGGGGGGGGGGGGGGGGGGGGGGGGGGGGGGGGGGGGGGGGGGGGGGTGGGGGGGGGGGGGGGGGGGGGGGGGGGGGGGGGGGGGGGGGGGGGGGGGGGGGGGGGGGGGGGGGGGGGGGGGGGGGGGGGGGGGGGGGGGGGGGGGGGGGGGGGGGGGGGGGGGGGGGGGGGGGGGGGGGGGGGGGGGGGGGGGGGGGGGGGGGGGGGGGGGGGGGGGGGGGGGGGGGGGGGGGGGGGGGGGGGGGGGGGGGGGGGGGGGGGGGGGGGGGGGGGGGGGGGGGGGGGGGGGGGGGGGGGGGGGGGGGGGGGGGGGGGGGGGGGGGGGGGGGGGGGGGGGGGGGGGGGGGGGGGGGGGGGGGGGGGGGGGGGGGGGGGGGGGGGGGGGGGGGGGGGGGGGGGGGGGGGGGGGGGGGGGGTGGGGGGGGGGGGGGGGGGGGGGGGGGGGGGGGGGGGGGGGGGGGGGGGGGGGGGGGGGGGGGGGGGGGGGGGGGGGGGGGGGGGGGGGGGGGGGGGGGGGGGGGGGGGGGGGGGGGGGGGGGGGGGGGGGGGGGGGGGGGGGGGGGGGGGGGGGGGGGGGGGGGGGGGGGGGGGGGGGGGGGGGGGGGGGGGGGGGGGGGGGGGGGGGGGGGGGGGGGGGGGGGGGGGGGGGGGGGGGGGGGGGGGGGGGGGGGGGGGGGGGGGGGGGGGGGGGGGGGGGGGGGGGGGGGGGGGGGGGGGGGGGGGGGGGGGGGGGGGGGGGGGGGGGGGGGGGGGGGGGGGGGGGGGGGGGGGGGGGGGGGGGGGGGGGGGGGGGGGGGGGGGGGGGGGGGGGGGGGGGGGGGGGGGGGGGGGGGGGGGGGGGGGGGGGGGGGGGGGGGGGGGGGGGGGGGGGGGGGGGGGGGGGGGGGGGGGGGGGGGGGGGGGGGGGGGGGGGGGGGGGGGGGGGGGGGGGGGGGGGGGGGGGGGGGGGGGGGGGGGGGGTGGGGGGGGGGGGGGGGGGGGGGGGGGGGGGGGGGGGGGGGGGGGGGGGGGGGGGGGGGGGGGGGGGGGGGGGGGGGGGGGGGGGGGGGGGGGGGGGGGGGGGGGGGGGGGGGGGGGGGGGGGGGGGGGGGGGGGGGGGGGGGGGGGGGGGGGGGGGGGGGGGGGGGGGTGGGGGGGGGGGGGGGGGGGGGGGGGGGGGGGGGGGGGGGGGGGGGGGGGGGGGGGGGGGGGGGGGGGGGGGGGGGGGGGGGGGGGGGGGGGGGGGGGGGGGGGGGGGGGGGGGGGGGGGGGGGGGGGGGTGGGGGGGGGGGGGGGGGGGGGGGGGGGGGGGGGGGGGGGGGGGGGGGGGGGGGGGGGGGGGGGGGGTGGGGGGGGGGGGGGGGGGGGGGGGGGGGGGGGGGGGGGGGGGGGGGGGGGGGGGGGGGGGGGGGGGGGGGGGGGGGGGGGGGGGGGGGGGGGGGGGGGTGGGGGGGGGGGGGGGGGGGGGGGGGGGGGGGGGGGGGGGGGGGGGGGGGGGGGGGGGGGGGGGGGGGGGTGGGGGGGGGGGGGGGGGGGGGGGGGGGGGGGGGGGGGGGGGGGGGGGGGGGGGGGGGGGGGGGGGGGGGGGGGGGGGGGGGGGGGGGGGGGGGGGGGGGGGGGGGGGGGGGGGGGGGGGGGGGGGGGGGGGGGGGGGGGGGGGGGGGGGGGGGGGGGGGGGGGGGGGGGGGGGGGGGGGGGGGGGGGGGGGGGGGGGGGGGGGGGGGGGGGGGGGGGGGGGTGGGGGGGGGGGGGGGGGGGGGGGGGGGGGGGGGGGGGGGGGGGGGGGGGGGGGGGGGGGGGGGGGGGGGGGGGGGGGGGGGGGGGGGGGGGGGGGGGGGGGGGGGGGGGGGGGGGGGGGGGGGGGGGGGGGGGGGGGGGGGGGGGGGGGGGGGGGGGGGGGGGGGGGGGGGGGGGGGGGGGGGGGGGGGGGGGGGGGGGGGGGGGGGGGGGGGGGGGGGGGGGGGGGGGGGGGGGGGGGGGGGGGGGGGGGGGGGGGGGGGGGGGGGGGGGGGGGGGGGGGGGGGGGGGGGGGGGGGGGGGGGGGGGGGGGGGGGGGGGGGGGGGGGGGGGGGGGGGGGGGGGGGGGGGGGGGGGGGGGGGGGGGGGGGGGGGGGGGGGGGGGGGGGGGGGGGGGGGGGGGGGGGGGGGGGGGGGGGGGGGGGGGGGGGGGTGGGGGGGGGGGGGGGGGGGGGGGGGGGGGGGGGGGGGGGGGGGGGGGGGGGGGGGGGGGGGGGGGGGGGGGGGGGGGGGGGGGGGGGGGGGGGGGGGGGGGGGGGGGGGGGGGGGGGGGGGGGGGGGGGGGGGGGTGGGGGGGGGGGGGGGGGGGGGGGGGGGGGGGGGGGGGGGGGGGGGGGGGGGGGGGGGGGGGGGGGGGGGGGGGGGGGGGGGGGGGGGGGGGGGGGGGGGGGGGGGGGGGGGGGGGGGGGGGGGGGGGGGGGGGGGGGGGGGGGGGGGGGGGGGGGGGGGGGGGGGGGGGGGGGGGGGGGGGGGGGGGGGGGGGGGTGGGGGGGGGGGGGGGGGGGGGGGGGGGGGGGGGGGGGGGGGGGGGGGGGGGGGGGGGGGGGGGGGGGGGGGGGGGGGGGGGGGGGGGGGGGGGGGGGGGGGGGGGGGGGGGGGGGGGGGGGGGGGGGGGGGGGGGGGGGGGGGGGGGGGGGGGGGGGGGGGGGGGGGGGGGGGGGGGGGGGGGGGGGGGGGGGGGGGGGGGGGGGGGGGGGGGGGGGGGGGGGGGGGGGGGGGGGGGGGGGGGGGGGGGGGGGGGGGGGGGGGGGGGGGGGGGGGGGGGGGGGGGGGGGGGGGGGGGGGGGGGGGGGGGGGGGTGGGGGGGGGGGGGGGGGGGGGGGGGGGGGGGGGGGGGGGGGGGGGGGGGGGGGGGGGGGGGGGGGGGGGGGGGGGGGGGGGGGGGGGGGGGGGGGGGGGGGGGGGGGGGGGGGGGGGGGGGGGGGGGGGGGGGGGGGGGGGGGGGGGGGGGGGGGGGGGGGGGGGGGGGGGGGGGGGGGGGGGGGGGGGGGGGGGGGGGGGGGGGGGGGGGGGGGGGGGGGGGGGGGGGGGGGGGGGGGGGGGGGGGGGGGGGGGGGGGGGGGGGGGGGGGGGGGGGGGGGGGGGGGGGGGGGGGGGGGGGGGGGGGGGGGGGGGGGGGGGGGGGGGGGGGGGTGGGGGGGGGGGGGGGGGGGGGGGGGGGGGGGGGGGGGGGGGGGGGGGGGGGGGGGGGGGGGGGGGGGGGGGGGGGGGGGGGGGGGGGGGGGGGGGGGGGGGGGGGGGGGGGGGGGGGGGGGGGGGGGGGGGGGGGGGGGGGGGGGGGGGGGGGGGGGTGGGGGGGGGGGGGGGGGGGGGGGGGGGGGGGGGGGGGGGGGGGGGGGGGGGGGGGGGGGGGGGGGGGGGGGGGGGGGGGGGGGGTGGGGGGGGGGGGGGGGGGGGGGGGGGGGGGGGGGGGGGGGGGGGGGGGGGGGGGGGGGGGGGGGGGGGGGGGGGGGGGGGGGGGGGGGGGGGGGGGGGGGGGGGGGGGGGGGGGGGGGGGGGGGGGGGGGGGGGGGGGGGGGGGGGGGGGGGGGGTGGGGGGGGGGGGGGGGGGGGGGGGGGGGGGGGGGGGGGGGGGGGGGGGGGGGGGGGGGGGGGGGGGGGGGGGGGGGGGGGGGGGGGGGGGGGGGGGGGGGGGGGGGGGGGGGGGGGGGGGGGGGGGGGGGGGGGGGGGTGGGGGGGGGGGGGGGGGGGGGGGGGGGGGGGGGGGGGGGGGGGGGGGGGGGGGGGGGGGGGGGGGGGGGGGGGGGGGGGGGGGGTGGGGGGGGGGGGGGGGGGGGGGGGGGGGGGGGGGGGGGGGGGGGGGGGGGGGGGGGGGGGGGGGGGGGGGGGGGGGGGGGGGGGGGTGGGGGGGGGGGGGGGGGGGGGGGGGGGGGGGGGGGGGGGGGGGGGGGGGGGGGGGGGGGGGGGGGGGGGGGGGGGGGGGGGGGGGGGGGGGGGGGGGGGGGGGGGGGGGGGGGGGGGGGGGGGGGGGGGGGGGGGGGGGGGGGGGGGGGGGGGGGGGGGGGGGGGGGGGGGGGGGGGGGGGGGGGGGGGGGGGGGGGGGGGGGGGGGGGGGGGGGGGGGGGGGGGGGGGGGGGGGGGGGGGGGGGGGGGGGGGGGGGGGGGGGGGGGGGGGGGGGGGGGGGGGGGGGGGGGGGGGGGGGGGGGGGGGGGGGGGGGGGGGGGGGGGGGGGGGGGGGGGGGGGGGGGGGGGGGGGGGGGGGGGGGGGGGGGGGGGGGGGGGGGGGGGGGGGGGGGGGGGGGGGGGGGGGGGGGGGGGGGGGGGGGGGGGGGGGGGGGGGGGGGGGGGGGGGGGGGGGGGGGGGGGGGGGGGGGGGGGGGGGGGGGGGGGGGGGGGGGGGGGGGGGGGGGGGGGGGTGGGGGGGGGGGGGGGGGGGGGGGGGGGGGGGGGGGGGGGGGGGGGGGGGGGGGGGGGGGGGGGGGGGGGGGGGGGGGGGGGGGGGGGGGGGGGGGGGGGGGGGGGGGGGGGGGGGGGGGGGGGGGGGGGGGGGGGGGGGGGGGGGGGGGGGGGGGGGGGGGGGGGGTGGGGGGGGGGGGGGGGGGGGGGGGGGGGGGGGGGGGGGGGGGGGGGGGGGGGGGGGGGGGGGGGGGGGGGGGGGGGGGGGGGGGGGGGGGGGGGGGGGGGGGGGGGGGGGGGGGGGGGGGGGGGGGGGGGGGGGGGGGTGGGGGGGGGGGGGGGGGGGGGGGGGGGGGGGGGGGGGGGGGGGGGGGGGGGGGGGGGGGGGGGGGGGGGGGGGGGGGGGGGGGGGGGGGGGGGGGGGGGGGGGGGGGGGGGGGGGGGGGGGGGGGGGGGGGGGGGGGGGGGGGGGGGGGGGGGGGGGGGGGGGGGGGGGGGGGGGGGGGGGGGGGGGGGGGGGGGGGGGGGGGGGGGGGGGGGGGGGGGGGGGGGGGGGGGGGGGGGGGGGGGGGGGGGGGGGGGGGGGGGGGGGGGGGGGGGGGGGGGGGGGGGGGGGGGGGGGGGGGGGGGGGGGGGGGGGGGGGGGGGGGGGGGGGGGGGGGGGGGGGGGGGGGGGGGGGGGGGGGGGGGGGGTGGGGGGGGGGGGGGGGGGGGGGGGGGGGGGGGGGGGGGGGGGGGGGGGGGGGGGGGGGGGGGGGGGGGGGGGGGGGGGGGGGGGGGGGGGGGGGGGGGGGGGGGGGGGGGGGGGGGGGGGGGGGGGGGGGGGGGGGGGGGGGGGGGGGGGGGGGGGGGGGGGGGGGGGGGGGGGGGGGGGGGGGGGGGGGGGGGGGGGGGGGGGGGGGGGGGGGGGGGGGGGGGGGGGGGGGGTGGGGGGGGGGGGGGGGGGGGGGGGGGGGGGGGGGGGGGGGGGGGGGGGGGGGGGGGGGGGGGGGGGGGGGGGGGGGGGGGGGGGGGGGGGGGGGGGGGGGGGGGGGGGGGGGGGGGGGGGGGGGGGGGGGGGGGGGGGGGGGGGGGGGGGGGGGGGGGGGGGGGGGGGGGGGGGGGGGGGGGGGGGGGGGGGGGGGGGGGGGGGGGGGGGGGGGGGGGGGGGGGGGGGGGGGGGGGGGGGGGGGGGGGGGGGGGGGGGGGGGGGGGGGGGGGGGGGGGGGGGGGGGGGGGGGGGGGGGGGGGGGGGGGGGGGGGGGGGGGGGGGGGGGGGGGGGGGGGGGGGGGGGGGGGGGGGGGGGGGGGGGGGGGGGGGGGGGGGGGGGGGGGGGTGGGGGGGGGGGGGGGGGGGGGGGGGGGGGGGGGGGGGGGGGGGGGGGGGGGGGGGGGGGGGGGGGGGGGGGGGGGGGGGGGGGGGGGGGGGGGGGGGGGGGGGGGGGGGGGGGGGGGGGGGGGGGGGGGGGGGGGGGGGGGGGGGGGGGGGGGGGGGGGGGGGGGGGGGGGGGGGGGGGGGGGGGGGGGGGGGGGGGGGGGGGGGGGGGGGGGGGGGGGGGGGGGGGGGGGGGGGGGGGGGGGGGGGGGGGGGGGGGGGGGGGGGGGGGGGGGGGGGGGGGGGGGGGGGGGGGGGGGGGGGGGGTGGGGGGGGGGGGGGGGGGGGGGGGGGGGGGGGGGGGGGGGGGGGGGGGGGGGGGGGGGGGGGGGGGGGGGGGGGGGGGGGGGGGGGGGGGGGGGGGGGGGGGGGGGGGGGGGGGGGGGGGGGGGGGGGGGGGGGGGGGGGGGGGGGGGGGGGGGGGGGGGGGGGGGGGGGGGGGGGGGGGGGGGGGGGGGGGGGGGGGGGGGGGGGGGTGGGGGGGGGGGGGGGGGGGGGGGGGGGGGGGGGGGGGGGGGGGGGGGGGGGGGGGGGGGGGGGGGGGGGGGGGGGGGGGGGGGGGGGGGGGGGGGGGGGGGGGGGGGGGGGGGGGGGGGGGGGGGGGGGGGGGGGGGGGGGGGGGGGGGGGGGGGGGGGGGGGGGGGGGGGGGGGGGGGGGGGGGGGGGGGGGGGGGGGGGGGGGGGGGGGGGGGGGGGGGGGGGGGGGGGGGGGGGGGGGGGGGGGGGGGGGGGGGGGGGGGGGGGGGGGGGGGGGGGGGGGGGGGGGGGGGGGGGGGGGGGGGGGGGGGGGGGGGGGGGGGGGGGGGGGGGGGGGGGGGGTGGGGGGGGGGGGGGGGGGGGGGGGGGGGGGGGGGGGGGGGGGGGGGGGGGGGGGGTGGGGGGGGGGGGGGGGGGGGGGGGGGGGGGGGGGGGGGGGGGGGGGGGGGGGGGGGGGGGGGGGGGGGGGGGGGGGGGGGGGGGGGGGGGGGGGGGGGGGGGGGGGGGGGGGGGGGGGGGGGGGGGGGGGGGGGGGGGGGGGGGGGGTGGGGGGGGGGGGGGGGGGGGGGGGGGGGGGGGGGGGGGGGGGGGGGGGGGGGGGGGGGGGGGGGGGGGGGGGGGGGGGGGGGGGGGGGGGGGGGGGGGGGGGGGGGGGGGGGGGGGGGGGGGGGGGGGGGGGGGGGGGGGGGGGGGGGGGGGGGGGGGGGGGGGGGGGGGGGGGGGGGGGGGGGGGGGGGGGGGGGGGGGGGGGGGGGGGGGGGGGGGGGGGGGGGGGGGGGGGGGGGGGGGGGGGGGGGGGGGGGGGGGGGGGGGGGGGGGGGGGGGGGGGGGGGGGGGGGGGGGGGGGGGGTGGGGGGGGGGGGGGGGGGGGGGGGGGGGGGGGGGGGGGGGGGGGGGGGGGGGGGGGGGGGGGGGGGGGGGGGGGGGGGGGGGGGGGGGGGGGGGGGGGGGGTGGGGGGGGGGGGGGGGGGGGGGGGGGGGGGGGGGGGGGGGGGGGGGGGGGGGTGGGGGGGGGGGGGGGGGGGGGGGGGGGGGGGGGGGGGGGGGGGGGGGGGGGGGGGGGGGGGGGGGGGGGGGGGGGGGGGGGGGGGGGGGGGGGGGGGGGGGGGGGGGGGGGGGGGGGGGGGGGGGGGGGGGGGGGGGGGGGGGGGGGGGGGGGGGGGGGGGGGGGGGGGGGGGGGGGGGGGGGGGGGTGGGGGGGGGGGGGGGGGGGGGGGGGGGGGGGGGGGGGGGGGGGGGGGGGGGGGGGGGGGGGGGGGGGGGGGGGGGGGGGGGGGGGGGGGGGGGGGGGGGGGGGGGGGGGGGGGGGGGGGGGGGGGGGGGGGGGGGGGGGGGGGGGGGGGGGGGGGGGGGGGGGGGGGGGGGGGGGGGGGGGGGGGGGGGGGGTGGGGGGGGGGGGGGGGGGGGGGGGGGGGGGGGGGGGGGGGGGGGGGGGGGGGGGGGGGGGGGGGGGGGGGGGGGGGGGGGGGGGGGGGGGGGGGGGGGGGGGGGGGGGGGGGGGGGGGGGGGGGGGGGGGGGGGGGGGGGGGGGGGGGGGGGGGGGGGGGGGGGGGGGGGGGGGGGGGGGGGGGGGGGGGGGGGGGGGGGGGGGGGGGGGGGGGGGGGGGGGGGGGGGGGGGGTGGGGGGGGGGGGGGGGGGGGGGGGGGGGGGGGGGGGGGGGGGGGGGGGGGGGGGGGGGGGGGGGGGGGGGGGGGGGGGGGGGGGGGGGGGGGGGGGGGGGGGGGGGGGGGGGGGGGGGGGGGGGGGGGGGGGGGGGGGGGGGGGGGGGGGGGGGGGGGGGGGGGGGGGGGGGGGGGGGGGGGGGGGGGGGGGGGGGGGGGGGGGGGGGGGGGGGGGGGGGGGGGGGGGGGGGGGGGGGGGGGGGGGGGGGGGGGGTGGGGGGGGGGGGGGGGGGGGGGGGGGGGGGGGGGGGGGGGGGGGGGGGGGGGGGGGGGGGGGGGGGGGGGGGGGGGGGGGGGGGGGGGGGGGGGGGGGGGGGGGGGGGGGGGGGGGGGGGGGGGGGGGGGGGGGGGGGGGGGGGGGGGGGGGGGGGGGGGGGGGGGGGGGGGGGGGGGGGGGGGGGGGGGGGGGGGGGGGGGGGGGGGGGGGGGGGGGGGGGGGGGGGGGGGGGGGGGGGGGGGGGGGGGGGGGGGGGGGGGGGGGGGGGGGGGGGGGGGGGGGGGGGGGGGGGGGGGGGGGGGGGGGGGGGGGGGGGGGGGGGGGGGGGGGGGGGGTGGGGGGGGGGGGGGGGGGGGGGGGGGGGGGGGGGGGGGGGGGGGGGGGGGGGGGGGGGGGGGGGGGGGGGGGGGGGGGGGGGGGGGGGGGGGGGGGGGGGGGGGGGGGGGGGGGGGGGGGGGGGGGGGGGGGGGGGGGGGGGGGGGGGGGGGGGGGGGGGGGGGGGGGGGGGGGGGGGGGGGGGGGGGGGGGGGGGGGGGGGGGGGGGGGGGGGGGGGGGGGGGGGGGGGGGGGGGGGGGGGGGGGGGGGGGGGGGGGGGGGGGGGGGGGGGGGGGGGGGGGGGGGGGGGGGGGGGGGGGGGGGGGGGGGGGGGGGGGGGGGGGGGGGGGGGGGGGGGGGGGGGGGGGGGGGGGGGGGGGGGGGGTGGGGGGGGGGGGGGGGGGGGGGGGGGGGGGGGGGGGGGGGGGGGGGGGGGGGGGGGGGGGGGGGGGGGGGGGGGGGGGGGGGGGGGGGGGGGGGGGGGGGGGGGGGGGGGGGGGGGGGGGGGGGGGGGGGGGGGGGGGGGGGGGGTGGGGGGGGGGGGGGGGGGGGGGGGGGGGGGGGGGGGGGGGGGGGGGGGGGGGGGGGGGGGGGGGGGGGGGGGGGGGGGGGGGGGGGGGGGGGGGGGGGGGGGGGGGGGGGGGGGGGGGGGGGGGGGGGGGGGGGGGGGGGGGGGGGGGGGGGGGGGGGGGGGGGGGGGGGGGGGGGGGGGGGTGGGGGGGGGGGGGGGGGGGGGGGGGGGGGGGGGGGGGGGGGGGGGGGGGGGGGGGGGGGGGGGGGGGGGGGGGGGGGGGGGGGGGGGGGGGGGGGGGGGGGGGGGGGGGGGGGGGGGGGGGGGGGGGGGGGGGGGGGGGGGGGGGGGGGGTGGGGGGGGGGGGGGGGGGGGGGGGGGGGGGGGGGGGGGGGGGGGGGGGGGGGGGGGGGGGGGGGGTGGGGGGGGGGGGGGGGGGGGGGGGGGGGGGGGGGGGGGGGGGGGGGGGGGGGGGGGGGGGGGGGGGGGGGGGGGGGGGGGGGGGGGGGGGGGGGGGGGGGGGGGGGGGGGGGGGGGGGGGGTGGGGGGGGGGGGGGGGGGGGGGGGGGGGGGGGGGGGGGGGGGGGGGGGGGGGGGGGGGGGGGGGGGGGGGGGGGGGGGGGGGGGGGGGGGGGGGGGGGGGGGGGGGGGGGGGGGGGGGGGGGGGGGGGGGGGGGGGGGGGGGGGGGGGGGGGGGGGGGGGGGGGGGGGGGGGGGGGGGGGGGGGGGGGGGGGGGGGGGGGGGGGGGGGGGGGGGGGGGGGGGGGGGGGTGGGGGGGGGGGGGGGGGGGGGGGGGGGGGGGGGGGGGGGGGGGGGGGGGGGGGGGGGGGGGGGGGGGGGGGGGGGGGGGGGGGGGGGGGGGGGGGGTGGGGGGGGGGGGGGGGGGGGGGGGGGGGGGGGGGGGGGGGGGGGGGGGGGGGGGGGGGGGGGGGGGGGGGGGGGGGGGGGGGGGGGGGGGGGGGGGGGGGGGGGGGGGGGGGGGGGGGTGGGGGGGGGGGGGGGGGGGGGGGGGGGGGGGGGGTGGGGGGGGGGGGGGGGGGGGGGGGGGGGGGGGGGGGGGGGGGGGGGTGGGGGGGGGGGGGGGGGGGGGGGGGGGGGGGGGGGGGGGGGGGGGGGGGGGGGGGGGGGGGGGGGGGGGGGGGGGGGGGGGGGGGGGGGGGGGGGGGGGGGGGGGGGGGGGGGGGGGGGGGGGGGGGGGGGGGGGGGGGGGGGGGGGGGGGTGGGGGGGGGGGGGGGGGGGGGGGGGGGGGGGGGGGGGGGGGGGGGGGGGGGGGGGGGGGGGGGGGGGGGGGGGGGGGGGGGGGGGGGGGGGGGGGGGGGGGGGGGGTGGGGGGGGGGGGGGGGGGGGGGGGGGGTGGGGGGGGGGGGGGGGGGGGGGGGGGGGGGGGGGGGGGGGGGGGGGGGGGGGGGGGGGGGGGGGGGGGGGGGGGGGGGGGGGGGGGGGGGGGGGGGGGGGGGGGGGTGGGGGGGGGGGGGGGGGGGGGGGGGGGGGGGGGGGGGGGGGGGGGGGGGGGGGGGGGGGGGGGGGGGGGGGGGGGGGGGGGGGGGGGGGGGGGGGGGGGGGGGGGGGGGGGGGGGGGGGGGGGGGGGGGGGGGGGGGGGGGGGGGGGGGGGGGGGGGGGGGGGGGGGGGGGGGGGGGGGGGGGGGGGGGGGGGGGGGGGGGGGGGGGGGGGGGGGGGGGGGGGGGGGGGGGGGGGGGGGGGGGGGGGGGGGGGGGGTGGGGGGGGGGGGGGGGGGGGGGGGGGGGGGGGGGGGGGGGGGGGGTGGGGGGGGGGGGGGGGGGGGGGGGGGGGGGGGGGGGGGGGGGGGGGGGGGGGGGGGGGGGGGGGGGGGGGGGGGGGGGGGGGGGGGGGGGGGGGGGGGGGGGGGGGGGGGGGGGGGGGTGGGGGGGGGGGGGGGGGGGGGGGGGGGGGGGGGGGGGGGGGGGGGGGGGGGGGGGGGGGTGGGGGGGGGGGGGGGGGGGGGGGGGGGGGGGGGGGGGGTGGGGGGGGGGGGGGGGGGGGGGGGGGGGGGGGGGGGGGGGGGGGGGGGTGGGGGGGGGGGGGGGGGGGGGGGGGGGGGGGGGGGGGGGGGGGGGGGGGGGGGGGGGGGGGGGGGGGGGGGGGGGGGGGGGGGGGGGGGGGGGGGGGGGGGGGGGGGGGGGGGGGGGGGGGTGGGGGGGGGGGGGGGGGGGGGGGGGGGGGGGGGGGGGGGGGGGGGGGGGGGGGGGGGGGGGGGGGGGGGGGGGGGGGGGGGGGGGGGGGGGGGGGGGGGGGGGGGGGGGGGGGGGGGGGGGGGGGGGGGGGGGGGGGGGGGGGGGGGGGGGGGGGGGGTGGGGGGGGGGGGGGGGGGGGGGGGGGGGGGGGGGGGGGGGGGGGGGGGGGGGGGGGGGGGGGGGGGGGGGGGGTGGGGGGGGGGGGGGGGGGGGGGGGGGGGGGGGGGGGGGGGGGGGGGGGGGGGGGTGGGGGGGGGGGGGGGGGGGGGGGGGGGGGGGGGGGGGGGGGGGGGGGGGGGGGGGGGGGGGGGGGGGGGGGGGGGGGGGGGGGGGGGGGGGGGGGGGGGGGGGGGGGGGGGGGGGGGGGGGGGGGGGGGGGGGGGGGGGGGGGGGGGGGGGGGGGGGGGGGGGTGGGGGGGGGGGGGGGGGGGGGGGTGGGGGGGGGGGGGGGGGGGGGGGGGGGGGGGGGGGGGGGGGGGGGGGGGGGGGGGGGGGGGGGGGGGGGGGGGGTGGGGGGGGGGGGGGGGGGGGGGGGGGGGTGGGGGGGGGGGGGGGGGGGGGGGGGGGGGGGGGGGGGGGGGGGGGGGGGGGGGGGGGGGGGGGGGGGGGGGGGGGGGGGGGGGGGGGGGGGGGGGGGGGGTGGGGGGGGGGGGGGGGGGGGGGGGGGGGGGGGGGGGGGGGGGGGGGGGGGGGGGGGGGGGGGGGGGGGGGGGGGGGGGGGGGGGGTGGGGGGGGGGGGGGGGGGGGGGGGGGGGGGGGGGGGGGGGGGGGGGGGGGGGGGGGGGTGGGGGGGGGGGGGTGGGGGGGGGGGGGGGGGGGGGGGGGGGGGGGGGGGGGGGGGGGTGGGGGGGG
>JAGFBR010000722.1:0-15537 GCA_019925795.1 Dendrobium chrysotoxum
CGATCGTGCGATTGCAATCAAATTTGTTCGAACTCCATGCAAGAACAGTCTTTGTTGGTTGAGCCAGCGTTTTCGGTCGATTGTCTATGATCCTTGACAATCTTGCCGCATAAAGGGCTTGTTGATCGGATGGTCCAGTTACTTCATCTTCTTTATTCGATATGTTAGGATTGTCATCCTGTTGTTCTAGAGGGACAATCACTTCTGTTAAAGGTTCTTCTCGATCTTGTTCGACATCCAATCGAGCCTTTTTTTCGATCTGAAGGACTTTCGTCCGACATTACATCATCTGACGGTATAGAATGCTGATTGAATGTCGAAAGTTGATGGTTCAGAAGAATGTTTGGTTGGACTGTTTGATCTAGTCCACTAACATTCAATTCTATGCCTGCAAGCACGGTAGCGTTACAATGTCCGAGCATAGTACGTGTTTTAAACCGGCGTAGGCGCGCTTACACCTTTTAAGATGCGTATTGAAGCGTAAAGTGAGGGAATAAATAATATCTAGTGCATTAGATTAATCCTTTTTAAATGCCTCCTTCTGAGGATGATGAGGATTGAATGCCTGCCTGTCTTTGTTTGTAGTAGTAATTCTTTTACTCTTTTTTGCCGATGGTTCAAATTTTGGCTTCTCGGAATAGATTTTAAGACTGCGTACCTAGGTATATACTACAAACAAAATTTAAAATTCTCGCACGGGATCTTGAAACCATTTTTTGACGGATTGACAGCGGAAGGTGATTTATATACGAAACAATGTACATTAGTATCTATCTGTTTGTGATTTACAATCTGATTGTAGATGCAGATAAAATTGATCACGATCACCTCTACCTTTTACTCTTGAGAATATAGTCAAGTAGCGTGCAAAATCTCCATCTTTCCTCTGCCTTTCCCCAAAACGATCAATTAGCAAGATGGGATTTAAGGAAACATTGAAAAAAACATATGGACCCAGAAGTAATGGCTGCTTCTATGGGTAGATTAAAGGTGACTATTGAAACCACCCTGAATCCCAAATCATCGTCATGATGAAGAACATGAAAAAGAGCAAGATAAACTTCGACAAGAAATTTGTGATTCTCATCGTTATCGTTCGTTTGCAAATATAAGAAATAAAAATTCGGTAAAATGGTATTCTGATGGACATGATTACTTTTGGGCATTGTCGGAAATATTGGAAAATGCAAAAGAATGCGTTTATATTTTGGATTGGTGGTTAAGTCCGGAATTATACCTTCGTCGTCCACCCGCTTTGTTTGAGGAAATAGGCTGGACAGATTGTTGAAACGAAAGGCAGAAGAAGGCGTTCAAATTCGCGTAATCGTATACAAAGAAGTCACCCAAGCAATGACATTGAGCAGCGCATATACAAAGCACAGACGGAACAACTTCACGAGAACATTCGGGTTTTACGTCATCCCGATCATTTGGGAGGAGAAGTTTCGATGAAATTCAGCCATCATTCAAAGTTGGTCGTCGTTGATAATGAAACTTCATGTGTGGGAGGTTTGGATATCTGTTATGGCAGATGGGATACGCAAACACATCCTCTTTCCGATGTTCATTTAGGTGAAATGCTCGATTATACCCTATTTCCCGGTCAAGGATTATAACAATGCACGTGTAGAAGATTTTCAGCATGTCGATGATTATATGAGCAATCAACAGAGCTCCCTTGTAGTTGCTCGTATGCCATGGCATGATGTACATGTTTCTATTCATGGTCCTGCATCTCTTGATACAGCACATCTGTTTATCGAACGATGGAACTTTATCAAAGAATTAAAGTATCCCAAAGACAAAACCTATCCTCTTTTGGCTTTTCCTCATGGAGCACCTTCATTGGACGAAGTGGAACCCCAACATGACGCAATCGCACGCATCCTAACACGGAACAATTCCATGCAGCTGGTCAATTTTCCGTCATCCATGGCATACCCAGCATCGAATGATTTCACAACCTGAAGGAGTCGAAACAATCGATCGGAAATATGGATGTACAAGTTGTACGAAGCTGCGCTGATTGGAGCAACGGAACATTGACTGAGACTTCGATCCAAAATGCATACATTGAGATGATCCGTGAAGCAATCATTGCATTTATATCGAAAATCAATTCTTCCTCACCGCAACACAGCCTGGCACACCCGTCGTAACATGATTGTGCAGCTTGGTTATAGAGAGAATCCTTTCTGCAGCTCGTGATAAGCGCAAATTCAAAATCGTCGTCATCATTCCCACAATCCCATGCTTTGCTGGGGAACTGGATGAAGCAGCAGGAATTCGTTGCATCATGGCATGGCAATATAAAACCATCTCTCGCGGTGGAAAAAGTATAATGGAACAGTGCGAACAAGCAGGCGTCGATGCGAGCGAATACATTAGCTTTTACAATCTACGAGGAATCGATCGAATTCAATCAGCTCACGTTCGTGAAATGGAAAGAAAGAGCGGTGTCACTTTCCATGAAGCACAAGTTGCAGCAGCCCGCATCTTTCTTGGTAAGGAAGGGTATGTAAGTAAAAAGGCCACAGTGTCTATTCGAATTGCCGACGACTCAAACCGCAAAGATTCGGAGAAAGAAGAAAGGCAAGGGTATTCAGCAAGTTGCTCTACCGCAAACGACGGAAGAAGCTATGGAAATCTTGAAAAAATTTGAATCTGCTACTCCCCTCAAGATGGAACAGTAAAGAGATTCAATCGCAGCCAATGTCCTGCATGGTCAAACACTGATCAAAGATGAGCCTTGGCCAACAGAAGATGAGCTCAAGAAAGGGACTCATATGTTACCGAAGAGACATATGTGCATAGCAAATTGATCATCGTTGATGATCGTAAAGTGTTGATCGGAAGTGCAAATCTCAATGACCGTTCTCAAAAAGGTTATGGTGATAGTGAAACTGCAGTGTGGATGATTGATGACAAAGATATGTTTGAAAGTCGAATGAACGGAGAAAAGTATATTGCTTCACGCTTTGCAGCAAGTTTCAGACGACATTTATGGCGTCAACATTTAGGATTGATCGAACCTCAATTTTTGTACGCCACAAAGTGCCAAGACGTATCCGACTGATGCCATGCGACCTGCTCCATGTTCCAATCCCGACCCCTCACGCACGTTAAGTGGAAAAGATGCAGAATACGAAAAACTTGTAGAAGATCCACTGGGGGATGAGGTGGAACAATTATGGAAGGCACAGGCGACAAAGAATACTGAGATTGCAGATGAAATCTTTCAAGTTGTTCCTTCTGATAAAGTTCGTAATTGGAGCAGTATCATGAATTTTTTGTTGCTCGTGGTTCGAGGACAGGACATGTGGCCAATCCAGCAATGCCTTTACAACATATCAAAGAACGCTTAAGTGAATGGCGTGGCTCTTTGGTCAATATGCCCTTACAGTTTTTGGTGGAAGAAAAGCTGGAAAAGGATCAAGAGGGCTTGAAGTCAATTCTGCTACTCTTGATATCTATCTTTGATGACCCTTTGACGAAATGAACAGTCTCTGTGACGTGATATCCCATTAAATTTAACCTCTTGAACGATTTGTTTGCTGCAGAAAAAAACATTTACGGGGCTTAGGTAGCAATGACCACATCTCGATAAGAATGTGTACAGTAAGGTTAGGCATATGTTGAAATTTATGTTGCGGATATGTAACAATTAATTTTTGCATTTTTTACTCATCACCAATACACTTGCCTTCTGGATAGAGTTGCGATGAAGTTGATTGTGATCGCTTTCTCGCTCGCACACTATTGCAAGTTTTTTGGCTTACAAGTCAAAGGTTTGAAATTGGAGTCAAGCTGGAAAACTCCAGATGCACATATTCAATTTCATACGACGGGGTACAGCAATCTGGTTAAACGGGCAAAAATGTCACAAATCCAATCAACCACCGGATCTTCTAATTCCGTTGAGATCTACAGTCCCGTTCGACATACACATCAGATATATCATGATGCGTATTATGAACCTTTTACTTCTCTTCATGATCCATCGCGTTTTACACCACCTCTTTCAACATCTATTCCGAATCAAAGTCAACATCAAAGTAAGCCTGTAGAGAAAATTGAAGCGGAAGGAGGAGAAGAAGGAGAAGTTACCAGCAAGAGAAAGAGGAAAATTACGCCTCCAAGAGAAGAACTTGCACCAAAGAAAAAGTGAGTAGGGTTTTGCCTTCCATCAGGTCATGAAAATCCTCAAGGGTACTTTAGATGTGTACTTACCTTATATGACGATTAGGCAAGAAAGATGTTGACATGGGACATTATTAACTTTGACCACATTTATAAAGATAAAAATCGAGATAGAAGTGAAGAGAGACAAAGGTCGACCAAGGAAGGAAAACCAAGATCGGTAACTTTCTCATTAATACTAATGAGCTTTATGAGAGTTACTGAGCCTCTCCTTCTGCCACATTGAAACAGGCCAGACAGATCAAACGAGAGGCAGAGATGAATCGATTTAAAGAGATCGCCGCCAAGTGAGTAAAACTTCTAATGCTTTTTGCACGCAGAAAGGCTGTGCTGATCCCAATATATCATCTTGACATCATAGACCAGTTCATCACCTCGAAGAAAGTGATCTGGTATGGCTTCGCAGGTATGAAAAATTGCAGAACGTTCGAGCAACCATAGAAAGTCCTACCATAAGAGTTCTGAATCCTTACGAGAAAAAAAAGCGAGACAGAGACAAATGAAGAAACAAAACCCATAAGTAAGAAAAAAGTGATCAATCTCTACTCTACTTTTCAACATGGATCAAGCCCCGTGAAATTGTACGCCAAATCAATAGTTATCAATTTAGTCATGAATTTGACCACAAACTTGTGTACTTTTGAAAGAGCGGAAAAGCTATTTGTTTGTTCGTCCTGAAGCAATCATTCTCCAGAAAGAAACCCTTTTCTCTTCATCTTTTCGCCGCATCACAGCATTTTTAGAGTCACATCTTCACGATCATTGATGTCGGTATTCTCTTGTATCTCATGAGCATATCAGTATGGTACAAACTTGTAGGCACCTCTTTTTCGGTAGCGGGATCGTTGGACGTATTTGACAAAAATGCGCCTGTGAAAAGGTCACAATCTTCATACACACACAATTTAATGTCACCAGCTAGCCTCTACGAAGATGCATATTATGATCCTTTCACGGAAGATTATCACGGAGAACCAAAGATATATCAATCATTTTCACAAAACAAACATGTCACGACATCAAAGCGGAAAGCTGCAAAAGATGCTAGGGTGTGTATATTGTCATTGATCGGAATTGCTATCACCTCATCCTGATCATCTCTAAGCTAGATTGAAACAGAGAAAGAAATTTCAGATCAAGACGCAAAGAAATCTAGCTCGACAAAGGTACGTGATTCTTAAAATTTGAGAAATGACACCATCTTGACGCTGTCAAGTGTGCTTTACGATACCAGCAGGTTATAGATATAAACGAAGATTCCAAATTGAACGAAAAGGGAACACAAAAGAGAGCAAAGGTGAGAGACGAGGCCATGCAAAAGAGAGAGAAATCATCACTGACGGAAAAAAAAAATGCTCATATTTGACGATCAAGCGAATTCGAAAAAGGAATCCAGAATCGGAATCCAGAAGATCGAAAAAGTATTATTATAAAGATCAAGAAGCATCACGAGCTAGAATCGGGATAATTATCACCGTAGAAAATTGGCCCAAGGAAAATTCTCCTTGCGTAGGATTAAACCTTGATGAGCGCCGCATAAGCGAAGTTGATGCTACTCATCACTTCAAATCTTTGCCTTTGCTGCAAGTGCAAGATCCACTCCGTTAGGCATGTATTTGAGTAATTCTTTACCGTTTTCTTTGATCTCTTGAATGGTTTTCACGCCTGCTAACATCATCACAATGTCAAACTCTGCCAAAATTGCTTTCATCACATGTCGACGCCGACTTCACCTTGAATAGAAAGTCCCCCAAATCCATTGTCTGCCCAAAGCTACGACGTCTGCACCTAACATAAAGCTTTAAAGATATCACTTCCAGACCGTACTCCAGAATCAAAAACGATTTTCGCTCTTCCGTTGACCTTTTCTGCAATTTCAGGTAAAGCATCTAAACTGGCAATCGCTCCATGATTTGTCTACCAGCATGATTTGTAACCCAAATGATTTCACAGCCTGCGTTGATGCAACGTTCTGCATCTTGTGCCTTTGAATCCCTTTTACGCCAAATGGTTTTCCACCTGATCTCTTTCCATAATTTGACAATCTTTGGTAAATCATCCCAACCCAAGGAACTCCATGCCAATAACTGTCTACCCATCTTTCTCCAATCGTCGGTAAATCGTTCGAATCGATTCCTTGTTCTCTCATCCGTTTCATAAACACTTTATCGCTTAATCCTAAATCAGCAGCAATTCCTTATAGAATGCATAATTACTCGTCGCAACATCATCATGTCGCCATCCTAAACTCCATGTATCAACGGTGAAAATGCATGCTTCATAACCACTGTCTACCGCCCTTTTGTAATAAATTCGCTCCTAATTCCAATCGTGAGGCATGTATAATTGATAATATCGTAATCCATCTCCATATTGAGCTCCCAATCCTTCGTTGTATCCCTGTTGAGCCCCTAAAATGTTTGATTTTGCTGCTTCTTCAATCGGTACAGATCCAGCAGTAGAAAGGGTATACGGTAATCCCAATTCGCCTGCAACTTTGGCAACCGGTAATTCACCTAAATGATGATAAATTTTGTTGATCCCAATAGGGGCAAATGCGATGGGAGCGGATAATGTTTTTTCAAATAATTCACTCCTTGTTCACGTTCATGATTGGGTTGAAGCATTTTAGGTACGATTCTCCAATGAGTGAATGCATTTCGATTGGCATCATGTGTTAAACCTAAACCTGCATTACTGGAAGCGTATAGCCATCCGTTTTGCGAAAGACGTTCATGGGCCAATTGTTCTAATTTACCTGCTTCTGTACTAAAAGGAGGAAAGTGACCTTCTTGTGTTCCACTTTTGAATGCATCTCGTTGATATTTCATCCAACTGATCGGTTTTTGTGGACGATTGAAAGGGTCCATGATTGTATTGCAGTGATGTGGTGGTGGTGGTTGTGATGATGATGAATATGATGATGAGGGTAAAGGTTTGGGCACGTGGATGAAATAAAAGAGATTTGCTATACGACTTCGATAAGATCAATCGGATTTAATTTGATAGGACAGAGGATTACAAATACTTGTAGATAGATTCAATCCATCCAAGATTTGATTTTGTTTTTCTCTCATTTCGACAGTGTCTTCCCCAGAAGAAGATCGGTGGGCGGCTGGGCGGACGATACAGAAGTCGGAAATTGACTATTTTCTTTTTTTGCATGCATCCAGGGTTCCCATCCCCGCCGGCGAAATGTGGAGTTCAATCTAACGGCTTTTCCGACGTGAAGGATCCTTTTTCGGGGAAGAAAGAATCAAAGTAATTAATTTCCTATCTGTGAAAAAAAAAGAAAAGAATTGAGGAAAGTCTATACCACAAAAAAATGATCAGCTTTACGAATCTTATTCACGAGTTGCTCACAATGAGGCCTACTTTGAAGAATTTGTTAGATGAAGTGCAAAGATGAATAATGTACGTACATGGATATATGTAGAAGAAATTTTTCTCTTTTTAAACCAATTGTGGAGCTTCTTGCGCATGATAATACCATGGCCAATACCATGGACTGTATTTATGTCGATCATACACCATCGAGGGTGGATCGATGAATTTTGTCGGATAGGCCCATTTTGTTCCTTCGATGGGAGCGACCATTGTGTGAAAAGGTAAAACATCCTTATCTGGATCGATCGAAGGCATTCCAATACCCTGTACACGAAATTTGGCCGTTTGTAATTCCGTATCTGTGACTGTGAATCGTGAACACGAACATATGCCACTCGTTCGAGGGCACGGAAGCCGATATACTGACACCATCGATCAGGATCTTCTGGGTGAACGTCAAAAATCTTACCATCTTTGAATAAAATTTCGTACGGATTAGGTCTAGACGCATGTGGCTTTGTCACAACGTATCCTAAAAATACCGCTGGATGTGGATATGCTTCTCGTAAGATTCTGGCAATTTCCGTCGTTTGTAATTCGCGGTCGTACGGATCTTCTTCTTGACCATTATGACTTACAATCACATGAGTATGTACGCCAAAGACATCTAAAACCGCATGAATGGCAGGCGCAAGTTCACCTTGGGTGATGGAAGTAAATGATGTGTGGAATTGATGATTGGAAATTTGACAGTATAGCTGCACCCCAAGTATGCTTATCGGGACCTGGTCCGATATCGCATACATGTGTAACCTTTCGGCGAGGTATTGTGTCAGATCACGATTTCCAAACACCGTTCGATGTGTATCACTTTCCAACAGTCCTATCACATCCAATTGCATATCCTCCACCAAACTTGCAATTCGACGGGAACTTTCCCACATAGATTGATCAAGGCCAAAGTGAATCGTCCAAATTCCTGCGGTAAAGATGCGATCTTGAGGATGATAAGGCTGAATGCTCTGAATTTCGACAGCTCGAAAGAGAGGCACAAGTTGGGCAGATAGGCTAAAACGTCTAAACGATTGTTCCAAGCGTGCGGGTGCGCTTTGATACGACATTGATTTGATCTTCATAAACACGGCTCTCTTCCATAGTCCCAAGCTCAAAAGGGTCATCATTATTGCCATCATGACTCCCGTGTGTTCCCGCATGATTTGTCCTCCTGGTACAAAAGCGTAAGCAGCCGTAAGTACTTGAAGGAATGCCAACAAATCAGCAACAAACCATGCCCAAGCATGATTTTGAAAGGATGGTTTTGCATCGCAAGTTGCAGAAGAGGTGAAACGATAGAAGGCAAGAAGATAGCCACTCCAATCGCTCCCAAAAATCCAAACCAATTCTCAAGAGCCCATACTATGAACATAAATAATGCACCAAAGATCCAAAAAAACAGGCTGCAGTGCTAGATTTGGCCGATTGATCGATAGTATCGATGAGACACAGGATGCCAACAAGACCAATCGTCCGTGTGGATTGCCATTGGTCCTTTGACCGGATACCCAGTCCATGTCCAGGCGATTCAAAGTGCCAGAATCACTCAATAAGACATGAAATCCAAAGATCAAAGCTCCAGACTTAGGACCGCAATCGTGGCCTCTGTTACACTTGTTTGTTTACGAGGTTTTATATGGCTCCAATTTGGATTGATATTGCTTCTGTAAGCTGATCAAACGTTGACCCATTGCACAAATGGCAAAGACGAACGCAATCCCATTCAAACCCCCATTGTCTGATTTGAGAAAATTCCATGCAGGATTATTGCTATGATTTGCATACTTTGCCAGACTGGACAAAAGTAATCCTACGATCCTACAAGCGCTTTATAATTCAATTCGTTTACCTCCCATGCTCTACCCCATTCCAACGCTGTGAGGTAGGCGAACCCACTGCAACTCAATGCAGTTGCGATTAGCCTTGTCAGTGCATCATCGAAAATCCAAGAACCAAAACCAGCCAGACAAAGCCGTAAATTGCAATCAGAACTGATAGCCGATGCCTTCCGATATGAACATTGAGGGAATCTTTTGTCTTTTTTGTCAATTTTTTTCCCGTATCTCCGCCAACTAGGAAACCTTGCACGGGTGGCAAAAGTGAAACTGCCAAGGCAATTACTTGAATGATCAATAGTAGTTCATGTCCGCCTACTCCCATATTGTATACGCTGAAATAAAAAATTTCGGCATGCAATCCTGTCACTGAAGTCCAAAATAAGAATGCTGAAGGAAAGATAGAAAGGGTGGTAAATGAGTGTCTGTAGACATAAAACGGCTTCATCATTTATACGCACACAAGTAAGACTCAGACAGGAAGTTGACAGAGTCTGAAAGAAGCGATGTTTCGGTAGATTTTTCTGCTTGATTTCGTACGCTCGTTCGTCTATGATTACCAATGGATGAAAGAGGTGTATTCGTCAGCATGTTTCAAGTATAATTACAAGCCTTAGAAAGGGCAATCAAGGAAGAATTCTGGTAGCATACTTTGCACTCTTTCCCTTCAGACCATCGAGCGAGGAAGTAGGTGGAGTGCTCCAAGCACCAGATTCGACTGCCTCTTTTGTACCACCTACGAGCCAGGTACCTCTAGCATTCTGTTTGCGCTCTTTTCACCCGAAACACTGGATACAGAAGG
The DNA here is from genome assembly GCA_019925795.1 of Dendrobium chrysotoxum. Taxonomy (NCBI): domain Eukaryota; kingdom Viridiplantae; phylum Streptophyta; class Magnoliopsida; order Asparagales; family Orchidaceae; genus Dendrobium; species Dendrobium chrysotoxum. Next base: position 10,219 of record JAGFBR010000722.1, read on the forward strand.
ATTGCTTGCTTCGACAATTTGAATTTCGATTCTACTTAGATCGTATAACGAAGCGTAATCGTACATAAGATCCTATTGCAGAAAGAGGCGAGAAATTAGATTAAAAAACATTTTTCAACTTGATAGCCGAACATACTCACAATATGATTAAACCCCATTCGAAGAAGGCATAATGAGTATATGCGCCATGAATCTCGAGCACCTTGTGACGATAGAAGAAGAAGATCATAAACGGTATCATACCAAAAAATGCACTTGCGGCCAATCGACGCATCTTGCGTGCCTTTTCGGCCAGAAGATCTTGCTTATTTTTCGAAGTACTGATCTGTGTTTCCTTGATTGATTGTTTTGCAAGACTTCCACTGGTGATAAACATCCATGGCGGGTTTAAGATCAAATACAATCCCATCATGATATCGTGAACGTCATGATCATCAGAAGATGTTACGTACACCCAACCTCCACAAGCGAATGTGCGTAAGATACCAGTGATGAAAAGAGTTTTTGAATGCCATGAATTTGGTTTTGAAAGTGAAACTAACATCGATGAAAGAAAGACGAGTAAAAATCTCGGTCCTGACATCAATGCGATTCCGATTTGAAACAAATTTCGTTCTGGATACCAATCACCAATCGTTGCACTCACGCTTGGCCAATACTCCTCAGGCCAGCCTGCGATCCCATTCTTGACAACTTTGTGATAATGAAGGGATTAAAGCTACAATAAAGCGCCACCGAAAGCCAGAAATCCACAAATCGTATGAAGATACGAGACTAGTCCACCCGAATTGTTACCAAAGGAGGTGGACGATGATGCTGTAGATCAGAAGGCATATTTGAAAAGAGTACGATGATCAAAATAGATAATTGATAGCAATAAATACTAGCTCAATCTTTATTCATTCAATGTCGACCACACCAGATTGTCGAATCGTATTTGGCAAAGCAAAAGGCCTGTGCTTACGGTTCCGTGATCCGTCGGTTTGCGAAAGGCGCTAAAGACCGCCTTGAAATGAATCAATAAGTAATATGTTTGCTTTCTCGCTGATAGCTGTCATCGGCGTAGCTTGAGCATGATTTAAAGCATGGTAAAGGCAAAGCTGTAAAATGGAAGGAATGAAGTTAAATGAAGGTGGTCATGAAGAACGAACGGATAGATGATAGAGTTACTAGCGTATCGAACATGGACATACACCACTCGCACTACTACACTGCATACAACGCGTCTGTTTCGATTCAATGTATTCTTCTCCCCGCGCCTAATCAGGTTGGCACGCATGCGATGTTCACTAGGTATGTATACCGGCCAGTCAATCGTAATATTCTCTATGCACTAGCACTATGCTACAACATGTCACTCTAAAGAAGGGGGGGAGGTTGGGGATCGTCATAATTCTTTCAAGCTTTCATCGAAGGAGAGGAAGAAATATTCGAATCCAAAAGGGTATGCCTTTCTTTTTATTCAAAGGTTTGATTGTGCTTTTTTTTCTCTTTTGCTTCATATTTAGGTTTTCTCACCGCATAGTAGTAACGTTGGCAAAATTGTTTTTTTTCGAGCAATAAATGCTTTTTCCTTTTCTGTTCGCATTTCCTTCACGTACTCGTTGTCGTATTCGTTTTTGTCTTTCTGTCTCTTTTCGACTTCTATTGATCACCGATAGACGGTCTGCAGGATTTTCAGAAAGTTTCCTCCTTTTTTTTTGCCAAACAGATGGGATACAAAAACAAGAAGTCAAATATGGCATTTAATCAGCTTGTGCGTAGTGATTCCACAGTCTCACCTTTTTTCTGCTTCTCTTTTTCTTTCTGCTTTAACTTTCTTACGAAAGCCATCAATCTCATCAGCCGCTAAGTCATTCTAAAAAAGGTGAAAAAGCATAGATAAAGTTTATTAGTCCGCAATTTCAGATTCGAGGTAGGCTTATACATACCGGTATTTCAATTTTTTGCCAAGTCCTCGACACTTTATATCTTTTTTCCTTAACTTCTGAATTACTATTTCGAATGTTATGTTGTGAGATATTTGGACGATGAGATTCTTTCGGTTTTCTGTTGCATCCTGATTGAAGCCAATTGAGACTTCAGGTTCAATGGATTCAGGGGAGGGCTCTTTTATTCAAATCGATCAACCTTCTTTTGCCGTCTCTTACTTGTCGTTTGATCATTTTGTTGCCCATGGATGGCTGTATGAAAGAGGAAAACTGTCGGAAAAACGTAAAGGGATAATTGAACATAACTCTTTCGATCTTTTTGAACATTGCCAAAGATAGCAAACAAAGAAGTGAATACAAGGAAACAAATTAAATGTATTCCATTTTTGGATTTGCGAGAAAAAGTTGATAAGTTTGCACCGTGAATGAGCAAAGATGAAAGATAGAAAAAGTGTTTCGTACGATATTCTCATGACAATCAATCTGAGCAGAGTTAAAAGCTATGATTGGGCTGTGATACACAATCAATCTTCGGGGATATACTCGTTCAAGACTTTTACAAGGCAAATCATTCCAGGGCTGTTATAATAATGAATGTTGCATATGAGCATTCTCATACGCAAACACAAATCGGTTTGGAAGCTTTGAGCGAGAAAGCGTAGCAGTACTACATGATTTACTTTTCCTCTACATCTGTACAAACAATAGCTAGGACGACGAATTGAAAGCTAAAATTGCAAAACCAGAGCGTTGTATTTTAATCAATTTGCAATCTTCCCAAATGAATCCAAACCGACCGTGAGATCTTTCAATCGCCAATGCATCTTAGTCATTTGATTTCTGACCTTCAGCCTCATTTTTTTTCAGCTTTTCTCTTCTCGTTGCTCTTTCACTCCTTGTAGGGAAATTCTTGAGCTTTCTTTGATTTTGTAATCGGCTTTTTAAATTTTGCGTCTAAGAAAAATAAAAGCAAGAAAAAGACAAATTAATAAAATTCAGTTTGCGAATTGAAAACGCCACATACTTGTACTGCTTTGATGGATTGATTTCTAGTGATGAGAAGAAGAAGAGGAAGAAGAAGAAGAAGAAGAAGAAGAAGAAGAAGAAGAAGAAGAAGAAGAAGAAGAAGAAGAAGAAGAAGAAGAAGAAGAAGAAGAAGATGAAGAAGAAGAACAGGAATGATGAATTTTCTTTCTATTTTCTGTATTTTTTCTTTTGTCATCGTACCAGCTCGAAACGTTTCATACTCTTTGTACATCTTCTGTTGTCTGTTTTGCTGTAAGATTTTCCTGAAACCTTTTGAACGATGAAAAAGGAAAAAAAAATGAATCAAATGAATCAAATAATTCGCTTGAAATATCTAAAGACGTAGAAATAGAAATACCTCAGTCAACCTGGAATCTGGTTTTACCCTTTCTACCCCTTGTAAATCTTTTACAACACCCGGAGAGCTTGGAATTCTATTTAGATCGATTGTAGGTCCTTTGTTCGTTTTCTTTGGCATAGCCGTGGAAGGTAACATCGAGGAAGAAGAAGAAGATAAGGATGGTTCTCTATCCTTTTCAGGCATAGGAACGCCAATAAGGCATTGATAGATCTAGTTTTTTTGCCTGGATGACTTTGAATTGGTAAGAAGAAAGTAGAACAGATTTGAATCATTACAGCAAAAAAAAAGATCTTCAGGCTCATGATGAATCAATTGTTGGACTTGCAGAGTAATGGTGCGTTTGCAAACATGCACGTCAATCAATTGTTTTTCATCATGAATATATACCTTCACCGCCTCTGATGGAAAATGCTTACACTATACCGTTTGACAAATGCAAAAGCTGTGATCTCGTTGAACTCTATAGAATTCTATTGAATACTTTACAGAAATTGAAAGGAAAGAAAAATAATTATTTGTTTGTCGAAAAACGAAGCGTTTCAAATGCTTGACAAACGGCTTCAGTAGGCGAACCTGATACAGAATTGATTGCTTCAACGGTATGCCAAAATCCATGTGCTCTTCGAATGCTGATATAATGACAAAAAGCGGCAATTAAGATGAGTATATGAAAGATCTGATGTGATGCACCAAATAGATCAAACATTCCAGGCGCAAACCTTTCCGGTATTCTTGCCATATACATGCATGCTCCAATGATGTACAACACCCCTCCGGTACCAAATATTGCAATCCCATCGTACGCGAAACAGTTTCATGTCCATACATTGCCAAGATATGGGTTACTGGAAAGACTGCACTCAATCCCAGGCGATGAAAACGCTTGTCCGTATTGGTCGATAAGCCGGCGAACTGAATTTTTTTGCCAAGACGGTATATGCAGCTGCACCACCCAAAGTGACAATCATGACGCTATACAAAGTTGTAAGTGAGGATGACAATGGAATCCATAATGGATCAAAGGAAGAAAACTGCCGACAATCATTGCCACGATGCCAATATAATCCAGCTTATTATACGAGGAAGACACTTTTCCGAATGGCAATGCAAGGTATGAAAAGTTGCACTGCATGTCAAAACGGTAATCGCACCAGCAAGATAAGATGCAAAACTAGCCAGTCGGCCAATGTGTTTTGACGAGCTCGTAAATCATGCCAAGGGAACAAGGATTCATGACCAGGCGTGGTGATGAATGCATTGATTGCTAAAGGAGCGATCAAAGCAGGTTTGCTGAACGGTTGTGAGAGGAAAGATCGCAAAAAGCCTGTGTTTGGATCGCTTTTGGTGGTAAAGGATTGATCGATTGAGGGTAGAAGATCGAATGATGAGTGATAGGATGAAGCCAAGATGGAATCAATTCATAATTTCCAAGAATGTGAAGACCAACAGCAAAAATTGCAAGAATTGCGCCCCAAAGATGGGTATGAATGTTTACTGTCTCATTATGCACGTATAAAAACACTTTCCCAACATCTCCAAAAAGAATCGTGCTCCTCAATGAAACGAAGGTTATTGTTTTCTGTTTCTTGGTTTGCTTTGATCGTCTTGCGATTTCGTGCACCGTTTGATTTTGTTGTTGTTGTTTTTGAATGATGCTCTGATTGTTTTCCCGTCAATCGATTTTCAAGTTCTTTCACCGTTCCTCCCGGCGCACGATAACCACTCAAGATGAAATCATTATCATGTGACCAAAGAGGTAATTCTGCATATGAAATCAATCTTTTTTCCCATTTATCATTCTCGATGACCATGATCGTCACGATAAGGAAGGAAGCAAGAATTTGTGAATCTTTGAGACTAGCTTGATTGATCCGAACTTCTGGCTCCCTTTGTAAATGTTGTTGTTGTAGTTGTGGTATTTTTAGATTCTTGTCGTCAAAGGAATACGTACAAGTCGAAAAGAGGGAGTTCGATTGGCATGCACATATTCAGCCAAGAAGC
>JAGFBR010000723.1:7500-20000 GCA_019925795.1 Dendrobium chrysotoxum
GCCGTCCATCGACACCATGCTTCGTTGCTTGAGCGAAGCGTATGCTATGAGAATTTTGAAGGATTGTTTGCATGTGGGAATCTTTATGCCCCATACCCCATAGGCCGTGTCGTAAAAGAAAGTTGTTGCCAGGGAGGCCATAAATCGAATCCAAAAAAGCGGGAAAAATTAAGTTTATTGGCGAGCACGACAGATTGAGCGCCAACCGCACGAGAGAAAATAAATACCAATTAAGTAAAAAATTTCGGGCGCTAACGCGCCCGAAAATATAAGCCCCGACGAGCACTAGAGATCGGGCACCGGTAATACGGGGAAAAATCCACAGCTCTTCCGCGAAAAATTTTGGGCGCTGACGCGCCCAAAAAAAGAGGTCCCAACGTGCCAAAACAAATTCGAATGGGCTAAAATTGGTCAGGAAGCCCAGGCCGTGCCCGCCGGCGTGCCCTCGGGCCGTGCCCGCCGGCGTGCCCTCGGGCCGTGCCCGCCGGCGTGCCCCGGGCCGAGCCCGCGGCGAGCCCGCCGCGAGCCCCGGGCCGAGGCCGCGACGAGCCCCGGGCCGAGCGCGCCAGCGTGCCCCGGCATTTATATATAAAAATATATATAATAAAATCAAGACGCGCGCGCGCGCCGTGCCAAGTGCCAAGTGCCCAAGTGCCAAGTGCCACGCGCGCGCGCGCGTTTATAAAGCTCAGAGCACCCCCGTCATCTTTATATTAGCGAACCTGCATGTAACTTGCCAAGCCTTCGTAATAGGGAGAAGGCAAAATATGATGCAGAGTCATCTTTTAATCAGCGAACCTGCACGACAAAGCTATTTAGCTATAATCTTAACAAGAGAATATAAAGGCTTGTCGTTTGGATGTGAAATCCTATTTTACATCAACACCACGTGGGAGATAAAACAGTCGCCTTTTTAGATTGGTTGTGCCTAGTCCTCAGAACAAAATGTTGCTTCATTTTTCATGACTCATGCATCTTGACACACATAATCGTGAATAAATGAAGCGACTTGGTGCTTGTGCCGTCGGTTGTTGGTTACTCAAGAATAACTGGATGTGCCTTGGCCCTGCTTGGCAGCGTGCCCAGGAATTAGCTACCAGCGTGCCTTGGCCCTGCCTGCTAACGTGCCCAGGCCCTTGCTGCGAAAGTGCCCATGAGCTTGCAAAAGTGCTATTAAACACTCAATTTTAGATATTTGGGCATCAAGGTGGTATGCCGGGCACTCATTTGTACATGTACAAGTGGAAAATGTGCATTTTGTGGCAAAAAAAATTTTAAGCTTTTTGGCCATTTTTGAACTACCGGAGCATTCTGGGAGCACTGTACACAGTCTTCCTGTTAGAGAGAAGTCCAAACATGATGCAGGGCCTGGCTGGCAGCAAGCCCAGGCCCTGGCTGGCAGCGTGCCCAGGCCCTGGCAGCCAGCGTGCCCAGGCCATGGCAGCCAGCATGCCCAGGCCTTGGCTGCGAATGTCCCTGGCCCTAGCTGCAAGCGTGCCCCTGCCCTGTCTGCCAGCTTGCCCTGGCCCTGCCTGCTGCATGCCCTGGCCCTGGACCTGGCTGTTTCTGTGCACAGCCTCTGGCCTTGGCTGCCAGCATGCCCAGGCCCTTGCTGCCAGCTTGCCTAGGCCATGGCCCTGGCAGCCAGCGTGCCCAGCACCTGGCCCTGGCTGGCGGCAAGCCCAGGCCCTCGCTGGCAGCAAACCCGGGCATTGGCTTCCAGCGTGCCCAGGCCCTGGCCCTGGCTGGCAGCAAGCCCAGGCCCTGGCTGGCAGCAAGCCCAGGCCCTGGCTGGCAGCAAGCCCAGGCCCTGGCAGCCAGCGTGCCCTGGCCATGGCAGCCAGCGTGCCCGGGCCCTTGCAGCCAGCGTGCCCAGGCCCTCGCTGCCAGCTTGCCCAGGCCTTGGCCCTGGCTGCTAGCGTGCCCAGCACCTGGCCCTGGCTGGCAGCATGCCCAGGCCCTCGCTGGCAGCAAGCCCGGGCACTGGCTGCCAGCGTGCCCAGGCCCTGGCTGCAAGCGTGCCCTGGCCCTGCCAGCATGCCCAGGCCTTTGCCCTGGCTGGCAGCAAGCCCAGGCCCTGGCTGGCAGCAAGCCCAGGCCCTGGCAGCCAGCGTGCCTAAGCCCTTGGCTGCCAGCGTGCCCAGGCCCTTGGCTGCCAGCATGCCCAGGCCCTTGCTGCCAGCTTGCCCAGGCCTTGGCCCTGGCTGCTGGCGTGCCCAGCACCTGGCCCTTGCTGGCAGCATGCCCAGGCCCTGGCTGGCAGCAAGCCCGGGCACTGGCTGCCAGCGTGCCCTGGCCCTGCCAGCATGCCCAGGCCTTGGCCCTGGCTGGCAGCAAGCCCAGGCCCTGGCTGGCAGCGTGCCCAGGCCCTGGCAGCCAGCGTGCCCAGGCCCTTGCAGCCAGCGTGCCCAGGCCCTTGCTGCCAGCTTGCCCGGGCCTTGGCCCTGGCTGCTAGCGTGCCCAGCACCTGGCCCTGGCTGGCAGCATGCCCAGGCCCTCGCTGGCAGCAAGCCCGGGCACTGGCTGCCAGCGTGCCCAGGCCCTGGCTGCCAGCGTGCCCAGGCCCTGGCTGCCAGCATGCCCAGGCCTTGGCCCTGGCTGGCAGCAAGCCCAGGCCCTGGCTGGCAGCAAGCCCAGGCCCTGGCAGCCAGCGTGCCCAGGCCCTGGCAGCCAGCGTGCCCAGGCCCTTGCAGCCAGCGTGCCCAGGCCCTTGCAGCCAGCGTGCCCAGGCCCTTGCAGCCAGCGTGCCCAGGCCTTGGCCCTGGCTTGTCGTTTGGATGTGAAATCCTATTTTACATCAACACCACGTGGGAGATAAAACAGTCGCCTTTTTAGATTGGTTGTGCCTAGTCCTCAGAACAAAACGTTGCTTCATATTTGATGACTCATGCATCTTGACACACATAATCGTGAATAAATGAAGCGACTTGGTGCTTGTGCCGTCGGTTGTTGGTTACTCAAGAATAACTGGATGTGCCTTGGCCCTGCTTGGCAGCGTGCCCAGGAATTAGCTACCAGCGTGCCTTGGCCCTGCCTGCTAACGTGCCCAGGCCCTTGCTGCGAAAGTGCCCATGAGCTTGCAAAAGTGCTATTAAACACTCAATTTTAGATATTTGGGCATCAAGGTGGTATGCCGGGCACTCATTTGTACATGTACAAGTGGAAAATGTGCATTTTGTGGCAAAAAAAATTTTAAGCTTTTTGGCCATTTTTGAACTACCGGAGCATTCTGGGAGCACTGTACACAGTCTTCCTGTTAGAGAGAAGTCCAAACATGATGCAGGGCCTGGCTGGCAGCAAGCCCAGGCCCTGGCTGGCAGCGTGCCCAGGCCCTGGCAGCCAGCGTGCCCAGGCCATGGCAGCCAGCATGCCCAGGCCTTGGCTGCGAATGTCCCTGGCCCTAGCTGCAAGCGTGCCCCTGCCCTGTCTGCCAGCTTGCCCTGGCCCTGCCTGCTGCATGCCCTGGCCCTGGACCTGGCTGTTTCTGTGCACAGCCTCTGGCCTTGGCTGCCAGCATGCCCAGGCCCTTGCTGCCAGCTTGCCTAGGCCATGGCCCTGGCAGCCAGCGTGCCCAGCACCTGGCCCTGGCTGGCGGCAAGCCCAGGCCCTCGCTGGCAGCAAACCCGGGCATTGGCTTCCAGCGTGCCCAGGCCCTGGCCCTGGCTGGCAGCAAGCCCAGGCCCTGGCTGGCAGCAAGCCCAGGCCCTGGCTGGCAGCAAGCCCAGGCCCTGGCAGCCAGCGTGCCCTGGCCATGGCAGCCAGCGTGCCCGGGCCCTTGCAGCCAGCGTGCCCAGGCCCTCGCTGCCAGCTTGCCCAGGCCTTGGCCCTGGCTGCTAGCGTGCCCAGCACCTGGCCCTGGCTGGCAGCATGCCCAGGCCCTCGCTGGCAGCAAGCCCGGGCACTGGCTGCCAGCGTGCCCAGGCCCTGGCTGCAAGCGTGCCCTGGCCCTGCCAGCATGCCCAGGCCTTTGCCCTGGCTGGCAGCAAGCCCAGGCCCTGGCTGGCAGCAAGCCCAGGCCCTGGCAGCCAGCGTGCCTAAGCCCTTGGCTGCCAGCGTGCCCAGGCCCTTGGCTGCCAGCATGCCCAGGCCCTTGCTGCCAGCTTGCCCAGGCCTTGGCCCTGGCTGCTGGCGTGCCCAGCACCTGGCCCTTGCTGGCAGCATGCCCAGGCCCTGGCTGGCAGCAAGCCCGGGCACTGGCTGCCAGCGTGCCCTGGCCCTGCCAGCATGCCCAGGCCTTGGCCCTGGCTGGCAGCAAGCCCAGGCCCTGGCTGGCAGCGTGCCCAGGCCCTGGCAGCCAGCGTGCCCAGGCCCTTGCAGCCAGCGTGCCCAGGCCCTTGCTGCCAGCTTGCCCGGGCCTTGGCCCTGGCTGCTAGCGTGCCCAGCACCTGGCCCTGGCTGGCAGCATGCCCAGGCCCTCGCTGGCAGCAAGCCCGGGCACTGGCTGCCAGCGTGCCCAGGCCCTGGCTGCCAGCGTGCCCAGGCCCTGGCTGCCAGCATGCCCAGGCCTTGGCCCTGGCTGGCAGCAAGCCCAGGCCCTGGCTGGCAGCAAGCCCAGGCCCTGGCAGCCAGCGTGCCCAGGCCCTGGCAGCCAGCGTGCCCAGGCCCTTGCAGCCAGCGTGCCCAGGCCCTTGCAGCCAGCGTGCCCAGGCCCTTGCAGCCAGCGTGCCCAGGCCTTGGCCCTGGCTTGTCGTTTGGATGTGAAATCCTATTTTACATCAACACCACGTGGGAGATAAAACAGTCGCCTTTTTAGATTGGTTGTGCCTAGTCCTCAGAACAAAATGTTGCTTCATATTTGATGACTCATGCATCTTGACACACATAATCGTGAATAAATGAAGCGACTTGGTGCTTGTGCCGTCGGTTGTTGGTTACTCAAGAATAACTGGATGTGCCTTGGCCCTGCTTGGCAGCGTGCCCAGGAATTAGCTACCAGCGTGCCTTGGCCCTGCCTGCTAACGTGCCCAGGCCCTTGCTGCGAAAGTGCCCATGAGCTTGCAAAAGTGCTATTAAACACTCAATTTTAGATATTTGGGCATCAAGGTGGTATGCCGGGCACTCATTTGTACATGTACAAGTGGAAAATGTGCATTTTGTGGCAAAAAAAATTTTAAGCTTTTTGGCCATTTTTGAACTACCGGAGCATTCTGGGAGCACTGTACACAGTCTTCCTGTTAGAGAGAAGTCCAAACATGATGCAGGGCCTGGCTGGCAGCAAGCCCAGGCCCTGGCTGGCAGCGTGCCCAGGCCCTGGCAGCCAGCGTGCCCAGGCCATGGCAGCCAGCATGCCCAGGCCTTGGCTGCGAATGTCCCTGGCCCTAGCTGCAAGCGTGCCCCTGCCCTGTCTGCCAGCTTGCCCTGGCCCTGCCTGCTGCATGCCCTGGCCCTGGACCTGGCTGTTTCTGTGCACAGCCTCTGGCCTTGGCTGCCAGCATGCCCAGGCCCTTGCTGCCAGCTTGCCTAGGCCATGGCCCTGGCAGCCAGCGTGCCCAGCACCTGGCCCTGGCTGGCGGCAAGCCCAGGCCCTCGCTGGCAGCAAACCCGGGCATTGGCTTCCAGCGTGCCCAGGCCCTGGCCCTGGCTGGCAGCAAGCCCAGGCCCTGGCTGGCAGCAAGCCCAGGCCCTGGCTGGCAGCAAGCCCAGGCCCTGGCAGCCAGCGTGCCCTGGCCATGGCAGCCAGCGTGCCCGGGCCCTTGCAGCCAGCGTGCCCAGGCCCTCGCTGCCAGCTTGCCCAGGCCTTGGCCCTGGCTGCTAGCGTGCCCAGCACCTGGCCCTGGCTGGCAGCATGCCCAGGCCCTCGCTGGCAGCAAGCCCGGGCACTGGCTGCCAGCGTGCCCAGGCCCTGGCTGCAAGCGTGCCCTGGCCCTGCCAGCATGCCCAGGCCTTTGCCCTGGCTGGCAGCAAGCCCAGGCCCTGGCTGGCAGCAAGCCCAGGCCCTGGCAGCCAGCGTGCCTAAGCCCTTGGCTGCCAGCGTGCCCAGGCCCTTGGCTGCCAGCATGCCCAGGCCCTTGCTGCCAGCTTGCCCAGGCCTTGGCCCTGGCTGCTGGCGTGCCCAGCACCTGGCCCTTGCTGGCAGCATGCCCAGGCCCTGGCTGGCAGCAAGCCCGGGCACTGGCTGCCAGCGTGCCCTGGCCCTGCCAGCATGCCCAGGCCTTGGCCCTGGCTGGCAGCAAGCCCAGGCCCTGGCTGGCAGCGTGCCCAGGCCCTGGCAGCCAGCGTGCCCAGGCCCTTGCAGCCAGCGTGCCCAGGCCCTTGCTGCCAGCTTGCCCGGGCCTTGGCCCTGGCTGCTAGCGTGCCCAGCACCTGGCCCTGGCTGGCAGCATGCCCAGGCCCTCGCTGGCAGCAAGCCCGGGCACTGGCTGCCAGCGTGCCCAGGCCCTGGCTGCCAGCGTGCCCAGGCCCTGGCTGCCAGCATGCCCAGGCCTTGGCCCTGGCTGGCAGCAAGCCCAGGCCCTGGCTGGCAGCAAGCCCAGGCCCTGGCAGCCAGCGTGCCCAGGCCCTGGCAGCCAGCGTGCCCAGGCCCTTGCAGCCAGCGTGCCCAGGCCCTTGCAGCCAGCGTGCCCAGGCCCTTGCAGCCAGCGTGCCCAGGCCTTGGCCCTGGCTTGTCGTTTGGATGTGAAATCCTATTTTACATCAACACCACGTGGGAGATAAAACAGTCGCCTTTTTAGATTGGTTGTGCCTAGTCCTCAGAACAAAATGTTGCTTCATATTTGATGACTCATGCATCTTGACACACATAATCGTGAATAAATGAAGCGACTTGGTGCTTGTGCCGTCGGTTGTTGGTTACTCAAGAATAACTGGATGTGCCTTGGCCCTGCTTGGCAGCGTGCCCAGGAATTAGCTACCAGCGTGCCTTGGCCCTGCCTGCTAACGTGCCCAGGCCCTTGCTGCGAAAGTGCCCATGAGCTTGCAAAAGTGCTATTAAACACTCAATTTTAGATATTTGGGCATCAAGGTGGTATGCCGGGCACTCATTTGTACATGTTCAAGTGGAAAATGTGCATTTTGTGGCAAAAAAAATTTTAAGCTTTTTGGCCATTTTTGAACTACCGGAGCATTCTGGGAGCACTGTACACAGTCTTCCTGTTAGAGAGAAGTCCAAACATGATGCAGGGCCTGGCTGGCAGCAAGCCCAGGCCCTGGCTGGCAGCGTGCCCAGGCCCTGGCAGCCAGCGTGCCCAGGCCATGGCAGCCAGCATGCCCAGGCCTTGGCTGCGAATGTCCCTGGCCCTAGCTGCAAGCGTGCCCCTGCCCTGTCTGCCAGCTTGCCCTGGCCCTGCCTGCTGCATGCCCTGGCCCTGGACCTGGCTGTTTCTGTGCACAGCCTCTGGCCTTGGCTGCCAGCATGCCCAGGCCCTTGCTGCCAGCTTGCCTAGGCCATGGCCCTGGCAGCCAGCGTGCCCAGCACCTGGCCCTGGCTGGCGGCAAGCCCAGGCCCTCGCTGGCAGCAAACCCGGGCATTGGCTTCCAGCGTGCCCAGGCCCTGGCCCTGGCTGGCAGCAAGCCCAGGCCCTGGCTGGCAGCAAGCCCAGGCCCTGGCTGGCAGCAAGCCCAGGCCCTGGCAGCCAGCGTGCCCTGGCCATGGCAGCCAGCGTGCCCGGGCCCTTGCAGCCAGCGTGCCCAGGCCTTGGCCCTGGCTGCTAGCGTGCCCAGCACCTGGCCCTGGCTGGCAGCATGCCCAGGCCCTCGCTGGCAGCAAGCCCGGGCACTGGCTGCCAGCGTGCCCAGGCCCTGGCTGCAAGCGTGCCCTGGCCCTGCCAGCATGCCCAGGCCTTTGCCCTGGCTGGCAGCAAGCCCAGGCCCTGGCTGGCAGCAAGCCCAGGCCCTGGCAGCCAGCGTGCCTAAGCCCTTGGCTGCCAGCGTGCCCAGGCCCTTGGCTGCCAGCATGCCCAGGCCCTTGCTGCCAGCTTGCCTAGGCCTTGGCCCTGGCTGCTGGCGTGCCCAGCACCTGGCCCTTGCTGGCAGCATGCCCAGGCCCTGGCTGGCAGCAAGCCCGGGCACTGGCTGCCAGCGTGCCCTGGCCCTGCCAGCATGCCCAGGCCTTGGCCCTGGCTGGCAGCAAGCCCAGGCCCTGGCTGGCAGCGTGCCCAGGCCCTGGCAGCCAGCGTGCCCAGGCCCTTGCAGCCAGCGTGCCCAGGCCCTTGCTGCCAGCTTGCCCGGGCCTTGGCCCTGGCTGCTAGCGTGCCCAGCACCTGGCCCTGGCTGGCAGCATGCCCAGGCCCTCGCTGGCAGCAAGCCCGGGCACTGGCTGCCAGCGTGCCCAGGCCCTGGCTGCCAGCGTGCCCAGGCCCTGGCTGCCAGCATGCCCAGGCCTTGGCCCTGGCTGGCAGCAAGCCCAGGCCCTGGCTGGCAGCAAGCCCAGGCCCTGGCAGCCAGCGTGCCCAGGCCCTTGCAGCCAGCGTGCCCAGGCCCTTGCAGCCAGCGTGCCCAGGCCCTTGCAGCCAGCGTGCCCAGGCCTTGGCCCTGGCTGGCAGCAAGCCCAGGCCCTGGCAGCCAGCGTGCCCAGGCCCTTGCAGCCAGCGTGCCCAGGCCTTGGCCCTGGCTGCCGGCGTGCCCAATCCTTGAGCGTGCCAACATCCTCTTGTAAATGTACTCATAAGTACTCACTTAAAAGATTTTCTGGTATCTAGATGGCATGTTTCGGACTTGTACGAGCATGTACAAGTAAATATTGCGGCTACTATGGCAAAAAATATTGTAAGCTTTTTGGCCATTTTTGAACTACCGGAGCATTCTGCATGTAACTTGCCAAGCCTTCCTAGTAGGGAGAAGGCAAAACATGATGCAGAGTCATCTTTTAATCAGCGAACCTGCAGAACATAGCTATTTAGCTATAAATCTTAACAAGAGAATATAAAGGCTTGTCGTTTGGATGTGAAATCCTATTTTACATCAACACCACGTGGGAAATAAAACAGTCGCCTTTTTAGATTGGTTGTGCCTAGTCCTCAGAACAAAATGTTGCTTCATATTTGATGACTCATGCATCTTGACACACATAATCGTGAATAAATGAAGCGACTTGGTGCTTGTGCCGTCGGTTGTTGGTTAAACAAGAATAACTGGATGTGCCTTGGTCCTGCTTGGCAGGGTGCCCAGGAATTAGCTACCAGCGTGCCCTGGCCCTGCCTGCTAACGTGCCCAGTCCCTTATTGCGAACGTGCCCATGAGCTTGCAAAAGTGCTATTAAACACTCAATTTTAGATATTTGGGCATCAAGGTGGTATGCCGGGCACTCATTTGTACATGTACAAGTGGAAAATGTGCATTTTGTGGCAAAAAAAATTTTAAGCTTTTTGGCCATTTTTGAACTACCGGAGCATTCTGGGAGTACTGTACACAGTCTTCCTGTTAGAGAGAAGTCCAAACATGATGCAGGCCCTGGCTGGCAGCAAGCCCAGGCCCTGGCAGCCAGCGTGCCCAGGCCCTGGCAGCCAGCGTTCCCAGGCCCTGGCAGCCAGCGTGCCCAGGCCCTAGCAGCCAGGGTGCCCAGGCCTTGGCTGCGAATGTCCCTGGCCCTAGCTGCAAGCGTGCCCTGGCCCTGTCTGCCAGCTTGCCCTGGCCCTGCCTGCTGCATGCCCTGGCCCTGGACCTGGCTGTTTCTGTGCACAGCCTCTGGCCTTGGCTGCCAGCATGCCCAGGCCCTTGCTGCCAGCTTGCCTAGGCCATGGCCCTGGCAGCCAGCGTGCCCAGCACCTGGCCCTGGCTGGCGGCAAGCCCAGGCCCTCGCTGGCAGCAAACCCGGGCATTGGCTTCCAGCGTGCCCAGGCCCTGGCCCTGGCTGGCAGCAAGCCCAGGCCCTGGCTGGCAGCAAGCCCAGGCCCTGGCAGCCAGCGTGCCCTGGCCATGGCAGCCAGCGTGCCCGGGCCCTTGCAGCCAGCGTGCCCAGGCCCTCGCTGCCAGCTTGCCCAGGCCTTGGCCCTGGCTGCTAGCGTGCCCAGCACCTGGCCCTGGCTGGCAGCATGCCCAGGCCCTCGCTGGCAGCAAGCCCGGGCACTGGCTGCCAGCGTGCCCAGGCCCTGGCTGCAAGCGTGCCCTGGCCCTGCCAGCATGCCCAGGCCTTGGCCCTGGCTGGCAGCAAGCCCAGGCCCTGGCTGGCAGCAAGCCCAGGCTCTGGCAGCCAGCGTGCCTAAGCCCTTGGCTGCCAGCGTGCCCAGGCCCTTGGCTGCCAGCATGCCCAGGCCCTTGCTGCCATCTTGCCCAGGCCTTGGCCCTGGCTGCTGGCGTGCCCAGCACCTGGCCCTTGCTGGCAGCATGCCCAGGCCCTGGCTGGCAGCAAGCCCGGGCACTGGCTGCCAGCGTGCCCTGGCCCTGCCAGCATGCCCAGGCCTTGGCCCTGGCTGGCAGCAAGCCCAGGCCCTGGCTGGCAGCGTGCCCAGGCCCTGGCAGCCAGCGTGCCCAGGCCCTTGCAGCCAGCGTGCCCAGGCCCTTGCTGCCAGCTTGCCCGGGCCTTGGCCCTGGCTGCTAGCGTGCCCAGCACCTGGCCCTGGCTGGCAGCATGCCCAGGCCCTCGCTGGCAGCAAGCCCGGGCACTGGCTGCCAGCGTGCCCAGGCCCTGGCTGCCAGCGTGCCCAGGCCCTGGCTGCCAGCATGCCCAGGCCTTGGCCCTGGCTGGCAGCAAGCCCAGGCCCTGGCTGGCAGCAAGCCCAGGCCCTGGCAGCCAGCGTGCCCAGGCCCTGGCAGCCAGCGTGCCCAGGCCCTTGCAGCCAGCGTGCCCAGGCCCTTGCAGCCAGCGTGCCCAGGCCTTGGCCCTGGCTGGCAGCAAGCCCAGGCCCTGGCAGCCAGCGTGCCCAGGCCTTGGCCCTGGCTGCCGGCGTGCCCAATCCTTGAGCGTGCCAACATCCTCTTGTAAATGTACTCATAAGTACTCACTTAAAAGATTTTCTGGTATCAAGATGGCATGTTTCGGACTTGTACGAGCATGTACAAGTAAATATTGCGGCTACTATGGCAAAAAATATTGTAAGCTTTTTGGCCATTTTTGAACTACCGGAGCATTCTGCATGTAACTTGCCAAGCCTTCCTAGTAGGGAGAAGGCAAAACATGATGCAGAGTCATCTTTTAATCAGCGAACCTGCAGAACATAGCTATTTAGCTATAAATCTTAACAAGAGAATATAAAGGCTTGTCGTTTGGATGTGAAATCCTATTTTACATCAACACCACGTGGGAGATAAAACAGTCGCCTTTTTAGATTGGTTGTGCCTAGTCCTCAGAACAAAATGTTGCTTCATATTTGATGACTCATGCATCTTGACACACATAATCGTGAATAAATGAAGCGACTTGGTGCTTGTGCCGTCGGTTGTTGGTTACTCAAGAATAACTGGATGTGCCTTGGCCCTGCTTGGCAGCGTGCCCAGGAATTAGCTACCAGCGTGCCCTGGCCCTGCCTGCTAACGTGCCCAGTCCCTTATTGCGAACGTGCCCATGAGCTTGCAAAAGTGCTATTAAACACTCAATTTTAGATATTTGGGCATCAAGGTGGTATGCCGGGCACTCATTTGTACATGTACAAGTGGAAAATGTGCATTTTGTGGCAAAAAAATTTTTAAGCTTTTTGGCCATTTTTGAACTACCGGAGCATTCTGGGAGCACTGTACACAGTCTTCCTGTTAGAGAGAAGTCCAAACATGATGCAGGCCCTGGCTGGGAGCAAGCCCAGGCCCTGGCAGCCAGCGTGCCCAGGCCCTGGCAGCCAGCGTGCCCAGGCCCTAGCAGCCAGGGTGCCCAGGCCTTGGCTGCGAATGTGCCCTGGCCCTGGCTGCAAGCGTGCCCTGGCTCTGGCCGCCAGCTTGCCCAGGCCCTGCCTGCTCCGTGCCCAGGCCTTGGCAGCCAGCGTGCCCAGGCCCTTGCTGGCAGCAAGCCCAGGCCCTGGCCCTGGCAGCCAGCATGCCCAGGCCCTTGCCCAGGCCCTGGCAGCCAGCGTGCCCAGGCCCTGGCTGGCAGCAAGCCCAGGCCCTGGCAGCCAGCGTGCCCAGGCCCTGGCAGCCAGCGTGCCCTGGCCCTGGCAGCCAGCGTGCCCTGGCCCTGGCAGCCAGCGTGCCCTGGCCCTGGCAGCCAGCGTGCCCAGGCCTTGGCCCTGGCTGCGAGCATGCCCAGGCCCTTGCCCTAGCCTTCGCCGCCAGCATGCCCTGGACAAGCATGCCACCAGCATGCCTTGGCCCTGGCTGCCAACGTTGCCAAGCCTTGCCCGCCAGCGAGCCCAAGCCAAGTTCCCAGCATTTGCAGACCCTGTCTGTCAAGTTGCCCAGGGCTTGGCTGCAGCGTGCCCTGGCCTTGAGCGTGCCAACATCCTCTTGCAAATGCACTCATAAGTGCTCACTTAAAGATTTTTGGGTATCAAGATGGCATGTTGGGGACTCGTAGGAGCATGTACTTGCGGTTACTATGGCAAAAAATATTGTAAGCTTTTTGGCCATTTTTGAACTACCGGGGCATTCAAGATTTAGACAGCCATGCCTCCCTGTTAGAGGGAAGCTCGAACATGCTT